>CM050653.1:36438856-36963917 GCA_027574665.1 Rhynochetos jubatus
TAGTCCTTCTTGCCTGCACTGCAGGCCATGTTCCAAAAGCAGCCTTAGCTGTGGTGCCATAGCACTAACCACAGCCTTTTTACTCAGACAAGGAGGGTGAATGAAGTAACTCAATTCCTCATAGTTTAATTTTGAACATCGGTGACTAAAGCAGCTGAGCACGTGTGACAAAGATGGCTGGTTATTCTTCACCTTTCCCCTTAGTGGCGAGCACAGGATGAAGGCAAGAGCTGGGTCCCTTTCTAATGCTGTATGATATTCCTGTGCTCACCAGACTCATTGCTCCCACTTGTCTCCCATCAGCACCCACTTGAAATTTAAGCTTTCACGTAGTATCTGTGAATGAACTGTGTGTGCCCTTTGACACAGGGCCTTTAAATCATAGGGGTACCAGGTAGATGATGATGCCTTTCCAAATGCCAGCCTTTGAACCCAAAGGAGTCTGTATTCTCCAGGGCACCTGTTCCTTCTCTGCCTTTTAGCTTGGAAAACCTGCGCGCACACACCTTTTTCTGACAGTGAGGAGGCAGAAGAAGGACATGAGTCTCATTTCCAGCAACACAGAGCGCTTTGGAGCCAGTGCTTGTTTCTACTTCAGTCACTCAACCGTTTCATGTTATACCTCTTTCTTCTGCTTCTCGTGAGTTCACCCATAAGGGCAGCAGAACAGACATCCAGGTTTGTGGATGCTGATGAACTCTACTTGATAGTTTTGCTGACTCCACAAAACAAAGTCTCGGAAGAATTTAATTCCAGAAGAAAAATCTGTAGCTGTATTATAAAAAGGCTGTTTCTGACCCTTGAAGTCATAGCTTTTCCCACAATCCTGTACAGCCCTGAGTCACCCACCTGTAACTCAATTATAAACGTTTTCTTTATTTATGAGACCTGAGACACAGCCTGAGTTATCTTTCAGTGAATAAGTTAACTAACACTGCTGCTAATCATGTTACGATCTGTTTTATTGATTGGACTGTGACTTAAAAATCCCTGTAGGGGAGGCAAAGGCTGGCATTCCTCAGGGGCTGCTGAGGTGTCTCCGTTTGGTGAGGGCTGTTTTTTTGGTTTTGGGGGGTGTGGGGGTGGCGTGGTTTTCTGTTTTTCACTATCATTCAATATTTCTTCCAGGGAAAAACACCACAGTCTGAGTTCCTGTTGCTTATCCCTCAGATGGAGCATGGCCTGTGTTCTCCTGCCCCTCCCCAGCTCCTGTTCTTATGTCTGTTATGTTTTCCTTTAATAAAATAGCAAAAGTAGTAGAAGTGGTTCTCAGTTTAGCTGCTGCTTATCTGCACATCTCACAGCACGATGGATGGTGACCTAGAAATATCTGAGAGGACTGCATTTTCAGGTAGTTCATCTTTTTCCCTCCCCCTCCCTTAATTCTACAAGAGTTAACGTTGTAATTCTCTTTGTAGAAAAACCATAGACAAACTGGAGAAGTACAAATGTCTATAGTTCAGACTTGTGTAATAATCTGTTTGTGCTCTTCAGCTCTGCTCTAGAGCAGTGTTTGAACAATCCTGAGTTTTAGGTCTAGTTTCTATCTAGCATATGTCAACCAGTTCTCTGATGTCAGAAGCAGTTTCTTGCCATACAATAGGCTATGAAGCATTCTCAGCCTAAATTGTTTTTGTCAAGATGGTTCACCTTATATATTGGAGCTTGAGGCTTAGGTGAATTACTTGGAAGATACATTTTGTTTATTTGCACGTGTGAAAATTCTCTAAAGTTCCTGTATGATGTGGGAATCTGAACCATTGATTTGGGGATGGTTGAAATGTTTTTGGAAAGCAGAACATTGTATAAACATCCCTTTGGTTCAGATTTAAAACCCTTCTAGGAGCTGTACCATTGTCTTTAGACTATTTTATTTCCAGCTATCTTGCCACAGAAGGGTGATGTCAACTTTTGCAGGTTGTAAATAGTCTCCTGGTAGATTCCGGCACCGTGGTGATCTTGACACAGAGGAAAATCATGCCTCTCAAGGCATGAGCCTAGTGAAGATAACCAACTTCCACAGAACAGGTTTCATCTTCCAAAGCAAAGATCCACGCTAACATATGCAGGTCAGCATTTGAAAACCAGAACGCTTGTATAAAGTTGGGCCATAAAGTTAGTCTCTGCTTCTCCCAGAAGTAGAAAACTCATCAATAAGCCAAGGAAAATTTTGGTGTTTGAACTCCCTAAAAGCACATCTCCTGTTATAATACATCTTTTAAAAGTTAGAAGATTCAGCTCAGTATAGAATCTCAGTGCTCAGAAATGTCTTTACAGCAATGCCTGTGTAGATCTTGTGAGGAACTGGAGAACCTTTCTTCAGTGTCCTGATTTTCCAGATTTAGCACACATTCGCAGAAGTCATTTTGGTTTAAAATTATCTCTGGATCCTGGTATTAGGTTTGAGGGTTTTTTCCTCTCATATATGCATCTTCTTAATTTTTAAGTATGTTATAATAAAATTATGTATTATTAATTTCAAGTTTTCAATTGGTGTATAGTGCATTTGCGGTTCTTCCAAAGCTTTGCACGACATCTCCTTGTTAGACACCCATCAGACAATCTGTTCAGGCAAGTTGCTGAGGTCTGTACCTCTTAAGTCCTCTTGACCAAGTAGATTCCAGGCACAGCTCCTTTGCCTTCTGGATTGGTGCCAGATGGGGGAATCTTCGCTCATTTATTAGAAACAGGGCACGCTTTCCATTTGTCTGAGACCACTTTTCTTTTCCAGTGCTCAAGGAGCCATATCCCAGAACACTCTTCTTTGCAGTTTAACACTTGTACTAAAAAAAAAAATTAGTAAGAGCCATTAAAATGCATATTTATGTAGGTTTTCTAAACCAACCAATTGTGCTTGTGGGCTGTAGGATGGGTATGTATAGTCCCATCCAAAATGCAGCACACAAACATCTGGCTGTCCACCTCAGCTTTTCATGACTATGGTGCATGAATCCCCCTGCATTCTTGGTCCCCTTCTTCTGGTCTCTCCACCTGCATATCAAAAGATTTTTGCCTGTGTTGTGAGTGGGAGCATGGACACCTAATCCTTTCATGCCTTCACATCCATCTGCTGTGTGATTCTCTGACTTGTTCTCAAAAGCCTCACTCAGATGATGCTCTTGCTTAGCACCCTTGAGCCAGGCTGTGAGTAAGGGAGCATCACATGGTATGCACGAAGTCATTATTCTGCTTCGTAAGAGCTACCTTGTTGGTGGTGGTCCTTTGCCAATGACAGTTATTGAGACAGAGACCCAAGCACTGCTCCTTTTCTCCTTAATGATGTTAACTAAGGAAAGCCACAGCCGTGCTACATACACAAAGGCTTCGTGCGGTCAAGGGAGTATTCTGAGTGGGTCAAATTTGGTACCAAAAATTGTCACATTAGTTAATTGCAGCATGAATTTATTTGAATGTTTAAGCTCTTTTTTTTTGTTGTTTTCATACTCTCAATTTGACTGCTTTAAATAAAAGAAAGCAAGAGAATATAATCTATCTTCATAGACTCTCCATCCAGAGTTACTTTTGAATGTTTTCAATGTTTTTCCTTTTGAGTTTGTTGTGGGGCCCATTTGAAAGGTAAGGTTCTAACTAGACTAACAATTTCCATCAGTAGCAAATGTAATTGTCTTACTGGAACTTGAAAATGAATGAGATATGCATTAGATTTTTTTTTGAATGTACATTACAGTGAGACTTGAGGAAAATTTATTAAGGTCTAGTCTACCTGCTGTGCCCGGTACATTTGTCTCTGACGAGCATGTATTGGAATTAATGCTAATGTAAAAATGGAGCAGTGCTTCTGATAACATGAAAATTGCAACAGGAAATAAAAATCTAAGTTCAGTGGGCAGAGAGAACACCTTTCAAATGGACTGGAGCTTTGCCAGCCCCAGGAACAGCCCTAAATAAAATCTTTATGTTTGAGATGGTTTAATTTGGAGGGGCCCATTCACTGTTATGTGCTTTATTGTCAGCAGAATGGAGTGTATTTTTGTGGAGACACGGCAAAGATGATGGTAGATGTGATTTTAGCCTGCCAAAGGATAGCTCTCTTCTGCTTACCTGATGCAGGTTTTAGTGTAAAACACTTTACAGTCTGTACAGGGGGAAACAATCCACTAAAATCTGGCAAAACCTTGGGATGGTACTTGAGGAAAAGAAGCACTCCTAGTTAATAACTGAACCTCGTATTTGTTTGTTGATGCGTTTGGCTGTAACAAAACAGTTGGTTTCAGGACTTAGTTGTGGAAAGCTGTGGAATGCTGCTTAGCAATCTTGTTTTGCTTTCAAACAGGCTAAACCATCTGGTAAAGGAAACTGAAATATCTTTTAGGTAGTCCGCCTAGGCCTCAGCTTGGCAGTTTTGCCTATGTTTTTGTGAGAGTTGTGTATTTCTGCTGTCTGAGGTCTTTGTCTGACATTAGAGGGAACTTCTACAGAACTTGGAGACTGTGACTTTGTTATGTAAATGCCAGGAAATGTGTTTTTCCTTCTGTGACAGAATTGTATAGGAACATTTACTTGCTGTGTGGTATATCAGAAGACGTGACGTTTTAGTTCCGCCATGTGCACCTTGTTCTCACTGGACCGTTACAGGTCTTCTTCGGTTTAAGTCCTTTGAATAATCCCATTCATACTGTACTTAAGGTATTTAATAATTCTAAGTAAATAGCAGTGAAAATTATTTTCCTCAGCTGTATGTACTTGTAGAAATTGATGTGATTCTTTCAAAAAATGCCTGCTGCTCTACTCCAGTTTTCTTCCTCCTCCTTCTCCCACCACACTCCTGTCTCTTGATCTCCTTCTCCTTACCATACTTCAGCATCACAGTGGATTGCAGACACCGTACCCTTTTGCTTACAGTACCCATGAAGAACAAGGGCAGTAACTTCAATTTTGCACAAGTGCCAGGAACAGTCTTTGGTTTATTCAGTTTTTCCCTAGATGGAGGAGGAGAGAGAGAAATGTGCAAACTGGTTGCTTTGGCAGGTTGATCTCTGCTGAGTTTTTTGCTATCCTTCTCTGTCTTAATTACTTCTGAAGTATGCACTGTGAAGAATTTCAATTCTGCTAGACAGAATAAAGCCATACTTGCATAACATACAGCAGACTGCAGTGCTGCACTCAGCTTTAAGAAAAATATCTAAAAATGGAATTGAGAGTAGGAAAGAGGTCTATAAAACAGCTAAATACCAAGTGCTAATTAGGTGATCTTTTCTAGCTTAAAGTAACCTCTGAAGTGAGCACATGACTGAGTGCCTGGAGGACCTTACCTGTGTTTTAGGAGCTCTGGATTCCAGTTCTGGCTGTTCACCTGGTTGTCAAGTGACCTTGAGGAAGTTTCCGTGTCTCACGTTTCCCCATGTGCAGAATGGATTTAATGATGCTGAGCTCTTGGAGGTCAGTGGTTGAAAAGTTAACCACTATGACTGTAAAGTGCTAAATATTATTAATGTACTGCTGTTATAGAAGTGTTGCTGCAATCAGCGTGGTTAAAACCTTTGCTTTGTGCGTTGCAGTGGCACAGAAAAGTGCTTGAATTCTTGTAGGGAATGAATGAGGACAGAACATCACAGGTTTCTTTTCAATGTTAATGTGTAAATACTTGCCTGTGTTGCCCCATGTACCTTCAGCAAGTCATGGTAAGAGAAGTTATCAAACACTTTCCCTAGTAGGAATAAATTATGTAAATAGTGGGTAAAAATATTGGGACTGCTGAACTGGGAGGTGTGGAATATGAAACGATGTAACACAATTTTTCCATCTAATAAGTAGCATAACAATTATAGTTTGGACTTACTTAGCATTTCAGTTTTGCAAAAGCCAAGGGACTTTCAGTGAAGATGACAAATTGAAAGCTAATAAAAAAAAATACACTGGATTCTCCAAGTGGGAGTACTTAAGTGGCAAGTAAGAACATCACCCCTTGCAGTAGCTAAGATGGGAAATGGGAGGTATTGAGCAGAGTTTAGGGAAGAACCTCCCTTGTGTCAATTCTGTAACAGGGACTTGATGTGCACTGTACCCTGTCACTGACTACTGTTGCAGGAGCAGACTTGGAGGGCTGTGGCCACCACAGCCCCTATGTTGGGTCGGTGGCAGTCAGGGAAGGTGTAGGGTTTGTGGTGGTCAGGCAGGGTAGAGCAAGAGATTTGAGGGCTCAGGTTTACAAGTATGTGAAGTAGTAAAGGATTGCAAGCGAAGATTTTCCGCCAAGAATGAGGGGAAAAAGAAAGTTATGTCTTGTCAAGAACCAGGCTGTCACTCTGACTCCTGGGTGGTTGACTCAATAATGCTTGTACCTCTCTTCATTTTTCAGTATAATGTCAGATTGATGTATCCCTTATTAATACAGCGATTCTGCCTAAAGCAAGTCCACTCCAACTAATTCCTGATATCACTAGTATTACTGTTCCTATTTTTAAAATGTACCGGATGTTTCATCTGCTGTCATTTTTTTCCTGGGGAAGAAAGTGATTCATTCCGTTCATACTGCATTGCCAATGATTTGGTATTTTCACATGCTTGTAAGCCAAGAAAGTTGTTCCTGGGACCTATACAGTCTAAGGAGGGTGATCGTTCCTGTGTGTTGTGATTGGGTTTTCTTGGTTGACAGAGGGGATGAGGTTTGCCTTTGTGACGACTATCCTCCGGAAGACTGATGAGTAAACGGAGGTAGCCTTTAGGACTGATGGTTATAATAAACTCAACGTGTGTGGGCAGTTTTGGAATCTAATAAACCCCTTTGATTATCTCATGCATGGTCCTGTTCTTCTCTCCACCTGGTGCTGCTGCCTGCTTTTGGGTGACCCTTAGTTTTCTTCGATGCCCTGCGGAAGGTCACAAGCTACCTCTTTTTGGTTTTCTGAGGAGGGAGAGCATTTTGACCCTGTTCTGTGTTAACAGTAGATGAAATGCAGAGAACTGTGCTTCAGAGCAGCAGCTTTTCAATCAGGCTGAACTGTAACATTCAGGAGCAGACATTTGCTACCCAGGCGTTTCAGCCCCCGCCATCTGCTTCCCAAGCTCGTGCAGCAGTGTTGAACTATCTGCTGGCTTTGGAATGAGCTGGGACATCCCCCAGCTCCCGGGAGCATCAGCCTTTCCGCTTCCTCTTCAGAACCACTCTGTGTTTACTTGCCCGACAGAGGCTGCTTTCTGATTCATTTTTTTTTTCCCCTCTGGGCTGCGTTTCTAAAATCCTCTTACCATAATGTTGTTTGGGAAATATTTTTCAAAACATGTTAAGCTGAAAAAGCTGTTAAAGCTTTATTTTAAACAACATTGAACTAGTACTACCAATGAAATTCCCCTTGGAGAAGAAGGAAACTTTAAAGCTAAATCTACTGATTTTTATATTGAATAGAAATAACTTGTGTAAGCAGAGTTTTTCACAACTTCTCATCTAGTTCAGATGTTTGATTTTTGAGCCAAGTCAGAGTATCTTTGTATTTTCGTTGCATTACAATTAATTTTTCTTGTCTCTATTAAATGGCACCTATGCTGAATTATTTTTTAAGAGTGAAAATCACATTTCACTTAAGACTTACTGTGCCCTTTCTTTCCCATCATAAAATGCATGTAATAAAGCAAGGGTCATGCTGTGGTTAACACTCTTAAGGTAGCCTTAAACAGAGGAGAGAGAACTTTCACATAGATGTACCATTGAATGTTTTTCAATTATCAGTAATGAAAGATTGCTAATTGGCTTGATGTATGTTTGTTTCATTATTTGCCCAGGCTTCAGGCTTTTTCCTGCTCTATCTGTGCAACTGTCAAGCTTTGACGAAGTGCAGCAATCAGTTGCTTACTCCGATGCTAACATTGTCTCCTCCAAGAGTGAAACCAGCTTCTGGCCAGTACTCTGCCAGTCCCAAAGGGGCGCTCCATGTGCATGCTCTTTGCTTTTTATGACTGGGAAGTCTGACCTTGAAGGTGCTGGCTTCATAATGTTTGGTGGGACCCGCTGTGAATTTGAGGAACTAGACATCAAGAGGGGCAGTCTGTGCAGTGAAGGAAGAGCCTTCTCCCACCTAAGCACCACATAGGCTTAGCTCCCATACATTGCTCACAGGGAGAGGAAGTCTATTTATACCTGTAGTGTATGCCTCTCTCTGTGTCTGTCATTATAAGCTGTGTATAAAGACTATTTCCACAGTCCACAAGTAATTCAGATTGTATTATTTTTATCCCGCTTCCTGTGGATCAAAGACCCTCTGTGCCTCCTCAGTGTTTTTTTTTGCCTCCAAAAGATTTATCCGGTTAACCGTGAGCAGCTGCCCAGTTATGTGTGGGTGCACTTAGAAGCATTATAAATGCTGTAGTTAGCACAGGGTTTTTTGCTTGGAGATAAAATTGGAAACCTCCAGACTTGTAGCCACTACCTGTGAATGGCAATAACAAATGTGTCTTTCCTCTAGCTATTGCACTTTGCAGTCAAGTGTAGTACCCTCTTAATAGGGTCTTGTGTTACCAAAGAAGTTAAAGTGAGAATTTAATTTTCATTTTTAAAAAGCTTAACCACGTCAGTACTTAAGTCCCTCTATGCTCTTATTCTTCAGACCCACCTCTCGCATGAAATAAGTAGCGAAGCACTTACTGCTTAGTATCTTCAATCAGAAGCTATGAGATCATCCAAAACCTCCATTTCTTCCTGGAGTAACCCCTCCTGCTTCTGTGACTTAGGGGGAAAAGGGAGGTGGAAAAAGCAATGGCCCTGTCTTTCTGCCAAAGACAAGGTTTTCTAAATTTGAGTGCAGAATGAAGTATACGGCTTTCTTGTACTTTTTAGTAATAGCAGATCTTGCCTGCACCTAGTTTTTTTGTGAAGTCTTACTCCAGATAAGCACTGCAGGAGTCTGGCTAGAGAGTTAACTACTCTTCTTGCATCTTCTACCCCCTCAGCATTCAAAATGAGACCCCACACTTGTGGATCATGAAGTAAACAGTAATGCCTGCTGGAGTTACCTGTACTGGAAGTACGTTTCATGTGCTTTCCTATTCTAGTTCACACCTGCATCTTTTGCTATAGCTGTCCAGACAAACACCTTTTTCGTTTTAGCTCGGGAGCTAGTAGATAACTCTGGCATTTATTTTGTATCCACAAACAAAAACATGTTAATGTAGGCGGAAAACCAGCTATGACCTAAAGCTGTCTTGGCATTTGCATCTCCATTCCTTTCCAGTTGTTGTATCTTTTTTTGCAGAAACAGCTTCAGAAATGATCAAATTTTGACGTAGTACTTAAATAAAAGCTGCTTAAAACAGAGCACTTTGTATTGCAGAAGCTGTGAACTATTTGAAAGTGCTGTTTGATCATAGCAAAAGAAAGCTTCCTATTCATTTTCAGATTAGTGTTGGATTTATAGTGTGCTTGGGAATTACTTTGATAAAATATTTTCATCAGAACGCTGCTGTAGTAAAAATGGAAATTCTTTACAAGCACATAGTTGCTTTGACTGGAAAGTGATGAGGCCGACCATGGAAATTCTGCAAAGGAGCCTGTGAGAGATCACAGTTCAGTTCCCTGAAACATGGGAGCTGAAGTTGAAACTTTCCTCAGGATCATACCAAATATGGCTTTTGTTCTCCCCATAGTCTCCTGCAAGTATTTAAAACCCCTATATGTTTCCGGGAACGGGCATGGTATGGTTTTACGGTTTGACTTTTGTCTCTCGATTGTTGGATGCCAACAGGGAGTTGCTAATGCTTTTCTGAAGGGGTTTGGTTAGTCCCGTTGTTTGGCGGCTGTTTTGGGACCAAGCGGTCTTGCTTCCTTGGCTTGAACACTTTCGCTTCGGGGAAGCAATCTTTGTAAGGTAAAGAGGTGGCCTTTGCTGCTGGATCTGTAATACTGCCTGCCCTGACCATTTTAATTTGAAACTTAATATGCTGTAAAGCCGCTTGTTGTAATAGGGCGAGTGATGTCTCTTAGCAATACATGGGAGTCAGATGTCCATACTGGTTCTTTTAGGTTTTGTCTGTTTCTGTCTGTTGATGTGAAGACTGTGAGGGGTGCTACTCCGGGGCCCAGCTTGAGAACACCTTCATTCTCTTTTCATGAAGCTTCCAGGAAATAATTAGTGATGAATGAAAGAGTTTGTTCCTTTAATTAAGAAATACTGTTTTCCATCATCTGTCAGACTCTGAGGTTGTATGTAAGGTTAACAGTGTAATGAAGACATCATGGTTTGTGTTGTCTTCAATTTGCTGATGACAGATTTGCTTTGTATTCATGTTTTTTCCTAGCTGGTCAATGTAGTGGCTTGTAGAATAGTGCCTGGAGTATGGGAAATTGAAGGAAGGCTTGTGTGATAGAGAAGATAGAGGATGATAAAAATTCTGTCAGTAGTCACTGTTGTAATTTTGTCTCGCTGATGTGTTTGCAGGGCTTGGTAACCTAGAGGACTTCCTGGATTCTCTGTATCTTAGGTAGTTGCCTTGTCAAAAGCACTTTCAGTCTCTGCCACGATAAGAAGTGAACTACTATCTGTTAGAGGCAAAGAAGGTATTTATGACAACTTGTCCCAGTCCTGCGAACTCACCAGTAGCCAGGCCTCTCTCTGTGATGGCAGGACATACTTATGATCAAAAATGCTTTTGGAAATTGTCCTGAGGGGAAAAAAGACTGTAGTGTTGCACTGTGAAGAAGTGCCCACTGTGAACTACATTTTTAATGCCGCTCTCTCCTGTGCTTCTGGAATCCCCAGCCACTAGTTTTTTGGAGGAGGTAATTCTGTTACATGTTTAAAAAACTAACACATTGCAACTGGTGTCTTTCAACCTTAGGCTCCGTGATCTCTGTCAAAATGCCTTTGTGTGTTTTGCTTCTGGGATCAAAGGGCTATTGGATGTAAGAGAATTTGCAGTTAATATTTTAGAACGTGTCTGTATCAACGTTGCTTTCTGAAACTGTTTCTGCAAGTATAGAAGCCACACTATTCTCATAGAAAACATACTTAACACGTGTCCCTGTTACTCCTAAACACAGTGTGGCAAGAGTAGCTATTTTTCTCATCGGTGGAATTATAATTAGAGATTGAATATTCTTGGGAAACGTCAGCTTTTGGAACAGTCTTACCATAGGGTGTGGGTAGAGAGGGTTGGTTTTGAGACCTGCGAAAGCATAGTTCTCTGAGTCCATCCTGTGCAGTACATTTAAATACCTCATTTTCCACTTTCAAAGTTTTCCACAAAGGTGGTTCTGACAAGAGAAATAGCAATAAAGTAGAGTGGAAGGAGATTGACAGGAGAAGTAAAAGGAGGAGGGTGGGGGTAATAGCATGATTATACTTTGAAAAATTAGTCATGTAACGTGTCATTGTAATTCCCAGCTGGCAATTAAACAGCACATATCTGCATAAAGGATTAGGAACACTGGAGGGTAACGTTCAGGATCTTGAACAACACTTCCAGCGTATAATTTGCAAATTGTTTGACAGATACCTGTCTCACACGTGCCATACGCTATCGTATTCCAGTGATTAATAGAATTAGTTGTAGCAAAACCAGACCTCCAGCTCCATAGCTAGCTGGCTACGACTTGACAGTATGCCTGTGGCATGAACAGATTTAAAAAAAAATAAGTAGGACAGCCGGACAGAAGAATTACATGGTTTATTCCTCCTCACGTGTCAGGGTGCTGTGCCAGCCACCGGCTCGCAGGGGCCTTGGCAGCTGGGGCTCCCCCAGGGCAGCGGGCACCTCTGTGGTGGTCAGGGAGGTCCGAGGTGAAACAGAGCGAGGTTTTGGAGGTCTTCAAGGTTGCAAATTCCGCAGCCTTTCAGGGCCCCTGTCCCAGTGCTTGACCACCTTCATGGTGAAAAAGTGTTTCCATGTATCTAATCAGGATTTCCCATGTCCTTACTGGCATCTACGGCCTCTTGTCACTCCTTGGGTATCTCTGGGGGGACTCTGGTGCTTCCTGCCCTAAATCCTCCCACAAGGTAGTTGAGGCCAGCGGTTTGACCCCTGAAGCATTCCCCTGGCTGTCAATTTGGGTGACTGTAGGTACCTAAAAGTTGAATGCTCAATTTTTTTTCATGGCTTCTCTTTGCAAATAAGAGCCTGAGAAAAATGCAGAGGTAAATTTCAAGTGCTCTTTGGTGAGCTCACTGTAGCAATACCACTTTTGTGATACTTGTTTTTAGTGGCAGCTCGCTTTTGATAGTAGGATTAATGGATACCAAATCAACTTCTCTGGTGATTAGCGTGGACTAGGTACAGTAATAGCATCTAGAGTAATCTGGATGTGGAAAAAGTCAAGGAGTGAGTTTCAGGAGAGAAATCCTCTTTGATCTGAGACAACCAGGACTCCAGTCCTGCAGGCTTTTTTGAGTGCTTTATTTAAATCTGCTGACTTTCGAAGGGATACTGAGCATTGTTGAGCATGTATGTCAACTCTTGGAAGCTTGCACAGAGTTTGGCAGTGTCCATCCATCCCACAGCAGCAATTGCTCAGATGCACCGGTTACTCATATTAGAGAGTCATGTGAGGAAATTACTGCCTCAAAATTCTGAAAGTCACGACTCATCTCCAGCTTTCCTTTGGATCATCTCTAAGGGCAGCTGTCTTACACTTGGCATACCCCAGTTCCTTTTTGGTGAAATATAATAGGCAATGGTGGCAATTCCCTTATGTTTAAGCATAGGTCATAAGGGAAGGTCCCTTCCCTTAAGGAAGGGTGGGAAGGATGACCTCAAAATTCAGCTGCAGTCTCAGGTACAGTACAGCTGATGGGTGCTACCAGAATGCAAATACAGATCAGCACTATTTCTGAACCCTCACCTTGTGTAACTGGGTGCCTTCCAGTATGCTGTTCAGCCTTTACATGGGCTTTGTTAACTCCTGTCACGCAAAGATTCTGCTTCCCTCAGTTCAAATGTACTGCTCCGGTTTTTAAAAGGCACATTAAAAAGGTGCTGTCCCAGCATTACTTAAGCTAAAAAGTGTTAGTTGTCAGAATTTCTTTTTAAAATAGAAAGCAAATGTATGCAATCTCATTGTCAAAGCCAGGCAATGGTTTCTGAATTGTGCTGAATCTCACAAGCTGTCTGATATTTGCACACTTTTCGTTTAGATTATAAAGGCATCATCGTGGCTTCCAAAATTATTTGGACACTTCCATTTTCCTAGATGAATGCTGGTGCTGATTCGGTGCATTTCAAATGTCTTTGGATGGTTTATGAAGGGTAGAAGAACTTCAAATCGAAACATAGCTTTAGTGTATATGTAAAGGTAGAAAATTAATACGCGGATTCTGCTACAGAGGAAAAGAATGTTCCGTCATGTATTTCCATGTCTTATATAAGAGATATAGAAGGGCTTGTAGATAGTTATTTTTTATAGTACATGGAGGGAGTAACTTTTTTATTATTCTGAAGATGACAGAATTCATCAGGTGAGGAAGTAGGAGGCAGACCTGGATTCTGCTTCCTACTCATAACTTGCTCACCATCTGGTATTGAGAAGGTCACCCTTCCTTTCCCTTTTCTGCTCCATTATGAGAGAGACATAATCCCTACCTTGATAAAGTGTGTTCATGTAGGCTTTTTATCTTTTTTTTTTTTTTCTTCACTTGAGGTCATACAGGCCTGGAGTGTCTAAATAAAGCCATGGATGTGACAGGCTCCATATGGGAAATCAGGGTTTTGGAAGGCTCTAGGCTCTCATAATCTTACTGTGTCTTAATAAGGAAGCACAGATACACCACCCAGTTAACTAGTTGAGATATTTTAAAGCTTTTCTCCTTCTGAATCCTCTAAGGATCAGTCCAAAGTCTCGTCTCTTCTATCAGAAGTTAGATATCACCAGTCTACTTTTCTACGTTAGCCTTACTGTGTGTCCATGTGTGCTCTGCAGCTTGCCTGGTTTTGGCCAGAATATGAGTTTGAAGGACTTTCCAAGGCAGAAGAGCATAAGTTACTCTATTTTGCTGGAGAATGGGGTAACCCCACGGGTAGGTCCGCAGTCCGAAAAGCATCCTGATGTCTCAGAATTTGCTTCCTGGTGCGCTATAGCATGGGGAAACTGTGGCGTAGTGGGGACACAGAGCTGGGATTTCTGCCATCGGATTGAAAGAAGACCCGTAGACGTTTAAAATTTGATCTTACTGGTGTTACTGCAGTAGCGTGTTTTTCCTATGGTCAAGGCAGTGCAATTGAACCTGAGAGACACCTGTGGGAAAAGCAGCCTTTCCTGTCCAAATGATTGTCAAGTGAAATCTGAGGAGAGCTCTGGCAAATTCTCTTATTTGCTAACGTAGCAGATGGGAAATCTTGATCAGAAAAAAATAAAGCAGCCTTGCATTTAGTGAAGGGAAACACCTCCTCCATAGTAGCTGTCTTTAGATACTAGATTTCATGGTTTTAATGATTTTTTTAATAGTGAGACAAAAACCTAAAAATAGTGCTTCTCCTAGTTATTACCTAGATTGGGATTATCATACATCCTAATTGACAGACATAAAGACTTGTGTCTGAGGCCAACTGAGTTGATTGGAATTGGACAGCTGATATAATAAACTCTGAAGGTTCTCTCCTAAGGAGATTTTTCACAAGTAACCTGGTCTCTTGTGATTCTTAAATCATAGCAAATCCTGTTGATGGAATCAACAGCACCTCCTGTCCTTTCTCTGGGGACCAACAGGTGAAGTCTACAAAGAAGATGCATATGGGGGACCAGAGGCAGGAATAAGAGCTTAAAGCAAGTGAGAACTGGGATTCTGTAAGTCATTGTCTTTTAGCAGGGATTGTGGAAATATAATGAACTAACATATATCTGAAGTCTTGGTCCTGCGCGTTACAACTTCCATTTTTACAATCTACGGAAGGTAAAATCAGCATGTAGCAAACTGAATTATACCCTTCATTTGTATGATCTGGATCATTGTGCAGAGATGCTCTGCATGCTGAGGAAATTGTTATTTAAGAGGCAAAGATGGAACGTCCCAAATTCTGTTATTTATGTTTTGTAAGGAAAAAAACCCCACAAACAATATCTGGTGGGAAAGATAAGCTTCCTAAGAGAATGCTTTTAACTAGGGCTCTGTATTATGTAGAATTTCCTCAGTAGTGGGAAGTTTCTGTTAAGACAAGACAAAGCTAACTGCCCTACCATGCTCTTGTGAAGGCTTCCTCTAGCTAAAAATGCCTTTTCCCTGTGGTAGCAAAGATCTGGGGAATCTAGAGTTGGGCTGGGGAACGAGGTACTAAACAGCTTTATTGCTTCTCTGTGATGTGACATTTCCTAATCCCATCAGAATAGCAACATATTGGTTGCTTGCCTTTTATCCCTATTTGACACATATTTAAGTGGAAAATCCTTACCTTTTCTCATTTAAAACGACTAGCATTTCCTGGTGCACCGTCTCCCTAGTTGGAGTAAAAATGTTCTGTGGTACCAAAACCCATATAGCAAATCTTCTGAGCCCCTGCACTGGCAGAGTGTGGTAAAGGCTTCCTCCTTCCAGACGCAGATCTCACAGGTCTCTTCTGCTTTTAATTCTTGCTGAATAATTGTCTCCAGATGCCTCTACAGATTCATCTCCCAGCTGAATGTTGCCCTCAGAATAAATGTAGCAGTTACTGCCTCTGAGAGGCTGCAAAAGTAAAATTATTCTGCTGTTATCCTTACTGTTGGGATTTATTACGACTGCTGCTTTTATGCCCAATAATTAAAAAACCTGCAGCGTCATGGGATATTGCCTATTGTGGGTCTAAAATAAATTAATTCCAGCTGACATCAGGATTTAAATGAGTTTTGGGTTTTCCTATGACAGGGAGCTGTACCATTCCACTTTATTGTTTTTTAACCAAACTATTTAGTTAGGCTGTGTGGCTTTGCAATAGACTTTTTTCCACAAAAAAGAGATAACGAGCTTCTCCCATGAGGCAGAGTTGCCTAGATTTCTTCTATTGCAACATTATCACAATTTTTGGTTATTTTCCTCCATTTACTCCTGTTCCTCATAAGTTTACATTGAAAGATTACAACATACTTAAGGCCTTGTAACTGGTTTTGACAAAGCCTCTGTAAAAAGTCCTTTCAGGTTTTGTTTCATTTGATGCTGAGAATTTAGCTGTGTGAAAAAAGCACTGTCTAAATGGCTTTTCTGTGTATTTACAACCTGTTTGGCCTCGTTACAAGAAGGACACAAGAAATGCTAATTTGGAATATTTAAAAATCCACAGTGCTACTGTCAGAGGGAGGAAAATACCACCCTGAAACCACACCTGCCTTTCAGAGTCAGCATGTGTATGTCTGGTGGGATATTGTGGTCCTGGTTTAGTTTATGTAAACAAGTATTCACTAACATCCTCTGTGAAATGTTACTTGATGTTATAATCCCAATGCTGTTCGTGCTTCCATAATTGAAGTTAAAATGAATTTAATACTTGAAGCAGAGCTTCACAAGACGGATGCTTCGTATTACTCCTAGGATTAACAAATATATTTAGGGGTTTGAAGTAAATACTCTGAAAATTTTATAAGTATCTTCATTAATTTGAATTTAATCTAATTTCAAAATAATCCCTGTCCATAATACAGTGTAATGACAGAACAGGGAAGGCTGTTCAGACTTCTCATTTCACTAAATCACTGAAACCTTTTGGTATATTTGCATTGTTTAGTCCTAGGTCATGATTTTTCTGCCATTCTCTGTAACTGAAAGTTTCTTTCTCAGCAGGAAATCAACACATAATGTTTTCACTGTCACAAACACTTAAAATCCCTTTGCTGCCTCAAAGTGACTACCACCTACTCCTATGTTCAGCAGGTCATTCTTTTAAATACGCATTACTCACTGTTCTCTTAAAGGGGCTAAATCTAAGCTATGGAGAAGACAGTGACTTTCAACTATCCCTGCTGTGTTAAGCATCACCATGTTCATGTTGCACTCCCAAAGGAACCACAGCTTTAGCTGTGTCACAGTACAGTGTGAGTGGGAATGAAAAATGCTCTTCAAACATCTTTAAAATCTAATCTGGGGTTGCAAGCATTGTAAGATTACAGGTTATGATTGTTACCGCTTTTAGTTGTTTGAGTAATTCTGCTTCGCAGTTACATACCTTAATGTAGCTGCATCTCTTTGAGTTCACCTTTTAGTTTGCTGGGTTTGGGATACCTGGCCCAAATGTACAGATACTTTTTTTTTTTTTTTTTTTACGTGATTTTACTACTGCAGACTCTCTGACTGCAATGCTAGATTGAAATAGGCTTAAAAATCAAAACCAAATGTTGAAATTATAACAGAGGTTAAATATCCTACATTTTGGGAAGCATTTTCAAGGCAAAATTTCCCAGTAAAAACACTAGGAATTCCAGCTTGTAAATAGTAGTCCAGGCACTGAAAAAACTAAAGGCAAATGAACAGGCAAGTAAGTGTATGCAAAGAAAAATCAAACATACTCTACGGAGTGATTGCTTTCTTTATGCTTTTGTGCTTACACTGGTTACCTGCTAATTAAAACGTGAGCCATTTTCCTAGAGACCTTCCAGTTGTCTTTGGTGTCACATATTTCCATGGTAACATTTCGCTTTCTGGTTTTCCCTTTCGCTAGCTTTACGCTGAAATATAAGAGTTGGTTATTAGTGAGAAAATATTCAGTTCAGGTCGATAGTAGTGGTCTTGGATATCTTTACCAACATGGTGTTTTATCAGCTAATACAGTAGATTTGTTCTTTGCATTAACAGTGATCTAGTTGTCTTTTTTACTTTTCAGTTTCTTAAAAAAAGTTTTTACATTCTGTAGAAGCTTGAGTTACAAACTCACTGGGATTCATTAAAGATGATTTAATGCTCTAAGTGTCTGAGTGACACAAAGATATTTAAAGAGCATTTAGGATCAGTGGTGAGCACATGAAAGGTATGTGTTGCAATAATTAAGATGACTGTGAAGGGGTAACTCAGATAAGTGCATTATGAATTTTTTCAGTCTGTGATTTTCTGCTGGTTCGTTCACAGCACATCTGCTTTATTTTGGTCCCACTGCAGGAGTGACAAAAGGGCTATCTAGAGGCTGAAGCACTTGCTTCATTTATTTCAGAAGCTGGCAGTTATGTGGTCAATAAGCCAAATATTGCCGTGGAGACACAGCTTACATTCCTGCACAGGAGTCACAGTTTATGTATTCCTTCTGCAGAGGAAAAAAAACAAACCCAAACCAGTCTTCCCCCTGTGCCACTAGACTGAGACCTATGTGCTTCTTGAGCAAGGTCCGCACGTTTCGGCAAACCTTGCAGGTCTTTGGCACTGGAGGCAAGAGGAGTAGCAGACTGTTACCTATTGGGACTCAGGATGAGAGGAAAATGGGGTGCTTTCATAGAATCATAGAATGGTGAGGGTTGGAAGGGACCTTAAAGATCATCTAGTTCCACCCCCCCTGCCATGGGCAGGGACACCCTCCACTAGACCAGGTTGCTCCAAGCCTCATCCAGCCTGGCCTTGAACACTGCCAGGGATGGGGCATCCACAGCTTCTCTGGGCAACCTGTGCCAGTGCCTCACCACCCTCTCCATGAAGAATTTCTTCCTGATATCTAATCTAAATCTCCCCACTTTCAATTTAAACCCGTTACCCCTTGTCCTGTCACTACAGGCCCTTTGTCAGTTTGTTTCTCAGAGATCTGTCAACAGAAGGTGACTCAGGCTCTGCTCCTGCCTTTGCAAGTGTGTTCTTTAGTGAGCATTTAGTGAGCGGCTGGTTTTCATATGGAGTGTGTTAAGAAATTCACACCACTCTACTAACTCTCCGTAAATGTCACTGATTTTTCGAAATTACATACTCTGCCAAATTTTGCAGTTTTTTTCATATAGATGCACAAACTTGCCTGCGTCTCTTTCAGAAGTTGTCCTCCACCGCATTCAAGAATGAAGCGTCTCAAAGAATGATTTATCATCACGAGATAAAAGTATTCAAATATGTGAAAGGCATGTTGTTCTTTAGCCTCATCCTTAGAAACTGTGGAACATTTTTTTCAAAATATTTAAAGTAAGGCAAATCCCCAGCACCTCACACTTAATTCAGAGGGAGTTCAAGTTTATCAAAGTAATGAACAGATGGGGATTTGTCAGTTAATCCTGACAGTAAAAGTAAATAAGCCAGTTACAGTACTTATGAGCCAGTTTACAGGGTACTTTGGACCTTACCTGCTCCCCTCCTAACAACCATGGGATTAGGTAACTTAATAGGAACACACTTTCTCCCACTGATGAGTATTTTCATTTCTTGCTGTGTGTTTTCCTTGGTGATGCTAATAAATCCTTTTCTGATCATTGTACCCTTTTTGCACTTAGAAGCTAATTCCGTTACAGGTTATGTTTATCTTTCCCTCCACTTAAGTAGCTGGTTTCAGCGAGGGATCCACCACATACGGCTTCAGGGCAGTATGACACCTTTATTACTTTCTGTTGCAATTCTGTCACTTTTCACAGTGCAGTTTCATTTACTTAAAAAGTATTGAGACACCAGCAGGTGCTGGGAAACAGCAGGAAGCAAGAGCCTTGTTTCAGTAATGAGCACTTTTTTCCTCATTTCCATTCACATAGTGGGGATCAGGGATTTATTCAGGGTTGTAAGGTGTGCTCTATGAAAACATCCGTGTTTCTCATCTGTAAAGGAGTGGGTTAAAATACTACTTTAATGCTGGTATGAAGGTTTGCTTTCCCATTGGAGGTGACTTCATATGCAGGTATAAAATATAATCTGTCTACAGCACTGGTCCTCTGTTTGGCCTCAGGCTACTCAAAAGCTTGGAGTGCGTTGCTGCAGTGGAGCTGTCCGTGGACTCCGGTTAGCAGCATCCATCAAGACTTCGGAAGAGCAGCAAATTTAATTTTTGCCTCATGGATTGTTCCCCAGATTGCCAGGCTGCAGGCTTTTCTGGAAGGGGGACATGTCCTCGTACTTGGGTTTTTGTTGTCAGGCGTGGTGGGGCCTGGACTTGCTGCAGAAATACTGTGTGATATGCAATAGCAAATTCTAGTGCTGGTTTACCTTCAGGTCTGGAGGGTGGTTTGCTTTCTTCCTCCCCACCCCCCTGTGGAAGTTTCCCTTAGAGTCTGAAAATCAAGTTATAACCTTAATTAACACAGAGCTGGGAGTTGTTCCAGCATGGATTATTTGACAGTGTGAGCGTGTCTTCTCTTGTTAATGCAAGCCAGGCTGAACTCAGGATCCTTTTACTCCTGATGGTCAATTAAGTGTTAACCAAGAAAGGGAAAATTTAGTAGTGGGAGAGATTGCCTTTTCTGACTTTAAAGGTGACATTGCAAACAGTAGACCATACTCAAGTTTTAATTAAGAGTATTGCCAACATCTCTTTAAATCTTAGTATCAGGTTATCAGTTGTAATCATCTTTTTCTAAGGAATTTTAATCAAAGAGCACAAGATCAATACTACCCTAATGTGAAAATATATTCACTTTTTTTTGTGTGTTTATAGTGCCATTATGTGATCATTTAAAATAATATTTTTTTCTATGTATATTTTTCTATGTGTATATGAAACATAGTTTTAAAAAAACAAATGGTTGCATGCACATTCGAAAACCATTTTCATAAATTATGGGAACTATCATGGAAGCTTCATGTCAGCATTACTTAATGAAACATGTCCTGCATAAATGCATATTCATACTATTTCCAGGCCTGAGGGAGTGATTTTGATGCAATATATGTACAACATATGAGCATTTTAAATAATGATCAGATATGATATCTGAGCTGTACTTCTTCAACTTGCAGGCACATTTGTTTATTATTTTGGAGCTGCTGGATTTAATAATTTAATTGCAAAGGAGCCCAGCAGTTTGAGATGTATAAAGAAAAACCTTTAATTCAGTTTCTCAGAGGCTTCTTTATGTATTGCACCTAGAAAAACAAGTGATTTTTCTTAAGTGCCTTGCATTGTTCTCCCAGAGCAAACACAGTGGGGAACTACAATGTTGTTAAAGTCTGTTTTACGTTGTTGCACATCCCTTTACATCTGATGCTTCTCTTGTTAGCTTAACTTTCTTCTCCCTTTTTTTTTTAAATACCAGTTGGTAAAATCTGCAGGTTACTGGGGGACAGAAACGTCCTCTGAATGCTCTGGAAACCGTGGACGCATCCACCATGTTTCTGTCCTTCACTGTCTTTCCCTTTGGTTGCTCTGATTCTAACAGCAAGTTAGAAAGTTGCCTTTCTGTGATGAGTTTACAAGCAAGACTGTTGTTTATCTTACTTAGGACAAGTTATCTTATGTAGGTCCTTTTGTTTGCATGAGCAAGTTTCCTATCTGTGGTTCTTATTACACAGGACTTCGTGTAGAAGGAAGTATGAAAATTTACAGCTTCTCATGCATGTGTTCTTTTAGTGGAAGAATATGCAGTTGTGTTCATCTTTTTAGTAATTTCCTGTGATACTGGGCAAAACATTTCACCTACAGGTAGAATGGAGTCTACTTAGCTGTGTTAAAAACCTGTTGAAACTGGTACTGTAAAATCTTAATCGAAACTTGTCTTGCTGGCAGAGTGGGTTTGTGCCCAGAGTAACTGGTTTTGTTTTGCTGGAAACCCCTATTCCAACAGAGGGCTGCGTATCCAGAGGTCCTGAAGTAGAGTATTTTCATGTAAGCAAGTATGCCCGTTCCTCTGCTAACTTTTCTAATGCATTGTAGCATAGGAGAGCCAAAACTTAGTTGTGGGGTGTTTGTGTGGGGTTTTGGTGTGGGTTTGGGTTTTTTTTTGGTGGTCTGTTACTTGCTTTCCTTGTTACACATCAGTATTGACCTGAAAGTGGCATTTTGGGGGGATTTGAACTATACTGAGCTAAAATCCATGTGCACCTGAAGTACATGATGGACTTTGAGTATACAAAAGAGAAAACTGAAGTTGTGGTTTCTTACTTTCCTACTCATCAGTGGTATGACTGTAAGTTGTTTCAGAAATCCTCATTTTATGAACTTTGCAATCTTACTAGGGTTTTTTAATTCTTTGCTTCAGGGAATTACACTCCATAAATTTCCCAGACTTGGTTGTTTGGTTTTTTTAACTCATTTGACAGTGTTGTGTTCTGAAATATCCCTGTGCTGTGAGGATTACCACAGGAAGCTGGGGTTGCCATAGCCACAGGTTTTAGTGTCTGACTGTTGCATCTTAAAACCAATTCCTGTACCAACACTGTCATCATGAGAAAAAAGTCAACATTTTAGCTTGCAAGATGCCTTATTTTTAAATACAGTCAGATTCCTTTGGCGGGGTGTGTCATCTGTCTGCTGCTGTCAAACGAAGTTCAGGTATGAATCTGGAGATTTACTTGTAGATGTTGGTCTTAAATAGGTAATGTTCCAACAAGAAATGAGAACTCATAATTGTTTGGGTTGTTGTGGTAATAGGAAGTCCCACATCCATTCTCCAGTCTCCCCATCCTAATTCTCAAACCCCAGAAATTGCTCTTTCAGAACTGTATTTCAGATGTACAGAGATTCGGAGCAATTTTGTAAGGACTGCGTTTAAGTTAGTAGAACTAACTTCTCCAAAACCTTATCAAGTCCTTTGTTTATGTTTAGGAATTTTAATGTCTTTAATTTTGAAAACTACAGTCAAGCATAGCTGCAGAACTTGTATTCAGAAGTACTGAGTATGCAGTGGGTAGCTACACACAGGAAATTTATTTTTTCCAGTAAAGTGAATCTTTTTAATCCTCTTGCCGATTTAACTGAGAAGAGGATTCTCATGAAAGAGGTTGCAACCAGTAATACTTATTCTATTATTATTTTCTAATAGCGCCTGTGAACTAATATATTACCCAAATATATGGAAAGATGCAGTTCTTCGTCAAAATAAAGAACAGCCTATGCATACGATTCTGTAAAATCTATAGCTTATTTCATTTTAGAAATTATAGTCAATTTTATGCATAATTATTTTGTACAATTGAACTTCTGACATTATTCTGTGTCTTCCTGTGTTATTGAAAAGGACTCCATTCGCCAATAGCATTGAAAATGTGGATATGTAGAATGATGAAACTGCTTTTACTGGTCACATATGTATTGTATTTGGATATCCTAGAAGTAGAGAGAAGTCCATATTACAGACATCTAGAATTAATAGTTTCTTGATAAAGTCAGTCTAGGAATAGTGAAATTTTTCTGCTTCAGAAAAACAGTTTTCTTAGCCTTTTTTTCCCAAGAGAGGAGCAAGTACTAAATATCTATATTAAGAATGTGTTGAAATTTGTCATCTTATTTCTTAAGAAAGTTACAGTGCCTTTTAACATTGGTAAATGAATTATTTAAGATATTTTCCTTCCTTCATTTGAAGTATGGCATTCTGACACATTTCAGTGTCCAAATTTGAGTCTCTATCTTTCCTGTATTGATAGTAGATTGCAATATCTTTATAAATTGCATTGTTTCACTCTCGTTTCACACATTTGTGCCAGACATGATTACATCTGTTAAAGTAGTATCCTCTGCTTCCTATAATGAAGTCACAGTTAAACATTTGCCTTCAATTTGAGGTAGTTTCTGTATTTTGACTTTTAGTGGGATTGAGGTGAATGAGTGCAGTTCGCGTGCCAAAGGTAAATAGTAGTGGAATATGCACAGCAGCTGTCAGAAGGACACAAGATATAAATGTGGATTAGCACTTCTTATTGGGGAATTAATTACTTGTCACACTTAAGACTAGCATTAAATTCTTTAATGTGATGTGGTGTGCTGGTGGCAGCAGGAGAGAAAGCACACCAAGAAACTGTGGTGAGGTGTTTGCATACACCTGCATGGATTGCAGCTTGGTCATTGCAAACAAACTATGCTGGTTGTGTACTGAAGCACTGGCAAGTCACAGAATCACTGAGATGGGCAGCAACCTGTTGGGATCATCTTGTCCATCCCAATTGCTCAAGCAGAGTCCACTAGAGCAGGTTTTCCAGGAACATATCCAGTGAAGTTTTTTAATATCTCTCCAAGGATGGAGACTCCTTAATCTCTCTGGGCAACCTCTTCTACTGTTTCACCACCCTCTAAGTGAAAAAAGGTATTTTCCTGTGATTAGATAGAATTTTGTGCATTTTAATTTGTGTCCGTTGTCTCTTGTCCTGCCACTGGACTTTACTGAGAGGAGTTTGGTTCCCACTTCTTCATTCCCTCCCATCAAATGTTCATACACATTGATAAGACACCCTGAAGTCTTATTTTCTCCAGTATAAAGAGTCCCAGCTCTCCCAGTCTCTCCTCATCTTATCTTCTGTAGATGCTTCAGTCCCTTAATCATCTCTGTGGGCTTACCCTGGACTTGCATCTGCATCAGTGCTGAGTAGAGAGGAAGCATCACCTTCCTCGGCCTGCTGGGGATGCTCTTTCTCAGAATGCTGCTTGACTTTTTGCTGCAAGAGTGTGTTGCAGACTCACAGTTCTTGGCAAAGCTGCTTTCCAGACTGAACTGTCAGACTGAACTGTCAGACTGAACTAGTGATTTGGGTTATTTCTTCCCATGTGTGGGACTTTGCCTTTCACCTTGTTGAACTCCATGAGAATTCCTCTTTGTGCAGTTCTCCAGCCTGTTGACGTGGTGCCATTCAGAGGGTCTTCAATCTGTTGTATCAGCCACTCCTCCCAGTTTTGCTCAATCTGCAAAATTACCAAGGGTGAACACCATCTGATTGTTCAGGTCATCAATGAGATATTTAACAGTAATGGCCCCAGTGTTGCCACCTGCAGTACACACCACTAGTGACTTGCCTCCAACTGGACTTTGTGCCACTGGCCGTTCAGCCGGTTTTTAATCTACCTCCCTGTCCACTTAACTAACCCGTGCTTTGTCACTTTGACTGTAATGGTCATATGGGAGGCAGCATCAAAACTTTACTGAAGTTAAGGTAAACAACATCTGGTCTCCGCTTGTCCGCCATCTCATTGTGGAAAGGCAGTGAGGTTAGTCAAGCATGATTTCCCCTTCATAACTCCATGCTCACTAGTCCCAGTAACCTTTCATGTGTTTAGAAATGCTTTCCAGGAGGATTTTCTCCATCACTTTCCCAAGGATAGAAGTGAGGCAGACCAATCTGTAGTTTCTTGAAGACAGAGCAACATTTGCTCTATTCCAGTTTGGGGGACCAAGGCTGTGTATATGATACCAAGGAGCTGTGTTTAAAAATGTCACTGAGACAATTTTGTGTGGCTTTGTTCTGAAATGAATGGAATAAGATAACAGTGCACTTGGAATAAGTTATCATAGAATCACAGAATGGTTTGGTTTGGGTTGGAAGGGACCTTAAAGACCATCTAGTTCCAACCCCCCTGCCATGGGCAGGGACACCCTCCACTAGACCAGGTTGCTCAAAGCCTCATCCAGCCTGGCCTTGGACACTTCCAGGGATGGGGCATCCACAGCTTCTCTGGGCAACCTGTCCAGTGCCTCAACACCCTCTTCGGGAAGAATTTCCTCCTGATATCTAATCTAAATCTCCCCACTTTCAATTTAAACCCATTACCTCTGGTCCTGTCACTACAGGGCCTTGTAAAAAGTGTCCCCGCCCCAGCTTCCTTGTAGGCCCTGCAGGTACTGGAAGGTGCTATAAGGTCTCCCCAGAGCTTTCTGTTCTCCAGGCTGAACAAGCCCAATTCTCTCAGTCTGTCCCCATAGCAGAGGCGCTCCAGCCCTCTGAAGTTGTCCTTGTGTCGTTCAACACAGGTAGTTGAATTGCTCCTCCTGTTCCATGAGGACAGCATGCATGGCTGTTCCTCCTGCAGAGGCCTCCAAGCACCATGTCATGTGCTCATTAGAGTTTTCTGAAAAACTGTTTCAGGTAGACACTGGTGGAAGTCTTTTTTTGCATTTGTAATGCCTGAAGTAACATGGTGCAGCCTTTATAGACATAGATACAGGTCTTCTGGAAAACTTCATTGCATTTTAAAGTGACATCTATGGGTGTGAAAACCTTTGCTTTGAAAGGATAAGTGCCCTGCAGCTTGGGGTGGTGTGCAGTGGAGTCGGGATCTTCATCAGTCATCAGCAATAGTCCATGTTTGGCAGCACCAGGTTCTGCACAGGAAAAGGTACCCTGCCAAGCTGAGAGCTATTGCAGACATCCTTACAATCCTAAATCCTCTCGTGCTATTAATCCTTCTGCAGGGCCAGATCCTTTCTCGATCCTAATGGTATCTGCCCTTAGTACTCTTCAGCTACACTTCTTGTCCACGGTTTGCTCTGGTAAAGGTGTTGATGCTGGAGAGCCTCCAAAATTGCAGTAACCCTTGTCTTTACTGGCAGAGGAGTAGCTGGTGATCAGGATGTGCTTTCCAGACCCTGTGTCCGAGGGCCATGCTTTCTTCTCTTAGCAAAAGCTCTTCACGGTATTGTTTCTGAAAGTGCTTGCGTGGACTCAATTACAGCAGCTCAGTACAGAGCCATTGCCATTATGCTTTATTTTTAAAAATGACAGCAGCAAAACAGAAATACCAATTTAATATATCCACCGTGGGAGATTCAGTCTAGTGGAGAGAACAATGGGTTGACAATCAAGGGGGTCAGCCTCTATTTTTAGCTTGCATGTCGACTGGCTGTGTGGCCTTGGGCAAATCACTTTCACATCTCTCTGCTTCTGCTTCCCCTCCAACTCCCTGCCTGTTCTTTTTCATTTAGATGATTAAGTCCCCTAGGCAAGGAATGCCTCTCGTTTGTACACTTCCCTGGGTTTTGTTGGAGGCCTTGGGGTCTCCAGCCCTGTAACAACAGTGATTCACATCAGTTTCACCACTTATCTCTGCTATACAGATCTGAGGAGCCTAATCTTCACTAGATTAGACAGGGTGGATGTTCCTGGCCCTTGTGTTAATAATGTACAACAGGGAGCTGCAACGACAAGGCTCTTCTCTTTTTGATGTGTCAGACCCATCACATCTCCAGGACTTAGATCAAGACTCATACAAGCGTTGTTCCTGCTCTGTGGCACTGGTGTCACACACAGAGGAGTCTGGCATGACCTGTGCTCGTGTGGGTGGCCCAGGAGCGAGACGTGGTCTGTCAACCAGCCAGCCCTGCCTATCTGCCAGGTAAGCTCATGCTCAGGCCTGCAAGCCATGTAGCAGGTTTTGGAGTAGTTGAGTCCCTCTGTCTCTGGCTGGTCTGTCTGCATTGCCATTTGGAGTCTGGAATAGCCAAAGACCTTGCACTTTGTTGTAGATCCAGGTCTGCGTGAGGTAAGAGAGAGGACAGTCAGTATTGTCCTCACACAGGACTGGCTGGAGCTGTGTACTGGGCTTGCATGTAAAAGTCAACCAGGATACCCACCGTTAACTAGCTGTTGGAAAAGTAAGCAGCATATAAATGTCATGAGCTCACGATTTTCCCAATCCTGACTTGTTAGAGGTCTCTGCATTCAGCCTTGAGGAAGTGCTCTTGTTTTGAAAGGTTTTCAGCAACTGCGTTTGTCTTTTGGACACAGCTCTCACCAGGGCTGGCACTGCCAGCGCTATACATACGGCACTGCCTCTTGGGCTGACGTTTGTGTCCCCTCCCCTCACAAACACCATCCTCTTCCCCTTTCCCATCCACCAGTGTCGCAGACAGGCTCTGTCATACTCTAACGTCGCGCTCATGGTCTAGTTTGCATTACTTGCTGTTCCTCCCAGGTAAGTTGTCAGCAGTTTGTGTTTAGTGACAACATGATGTTGTTAAGGAGTTTCTTCTTCACATGCTGTGTGAGGTTGCTGGCAGTCATGGTTTTATTACGGATCTTGTCACGATTTCCCTTAAAGCTTCAGTTTCCACAGTGATGGAAATCTTAGGCTTCCCTTTTAAAAATACTTGTGATGCTTGGCTCTTTGAACAGAAAATATGAATCTTAAGGGCTAGAATATTGAAACAATAAATAAAAATACACCAGTTTGTTCTATTTCTTAAACTCTGAGTTTTTAAAAGGCTGGGATTGACAGTACTAATTACATAACGTAGGGAAGAAATGATAAGTTGCTGCCACCCACTGTCCATGCAATTTTGGTGATAGTGAACACCTACCTCCCAGAGTGGAGAATACACTCCCATGATGGATCTGTATCTCTTATCGTAGCAACTATGCGGGCTGGGACATGTTCTTTTTCCAATGCATAATATGAGTGCGATGATTTCACCAAATACATGTACAAAATGGGCAAGTATTATAATAGGATGTGTCAGTGTGTTCTTAATTTGCATAGGAATTAGCATATATAAACCACATGGGGATGAAAATTCTCCCCAAGAGAAACTTCTCAGAGCTATTTTTACTAGATACAAAGTGTAGTCATTACTATATCGTTGTGAATGCTATTAACAGAACAATGCTTTTTTAGAACAACTAATTGTAAATAATATCGTTGCTTTGAAATGGTGTGTGAGGGAGAGCTGGGTCCATATCACTTACAGCTGGTTACCAGGGTCAGCAAGGACGGAGGGTCTGTAGTAATTTGAGTAAATTGCCATCTGTTAACAATATATGTATGAGAGCAAACATTTTAGCTCCTGTTGTTTAATGCAAAGGTTGCCATTCTTGGTCACGTGCTGGGGCTAACTGTGAAATTACATGTGGGGGATGCTTAGGATCTGCCCTCAGGGAATGGGCATGCAGGGCCAGAGGAAAGTGCCAGCGCTGCCCACTGAACATTGGCTCAGCCACTGGAATGGCCAGGGAGCTGCAGGAGGGGATGCCAGATTAATAGATCTCCTGCATGAAGTGTGGGACTCAGCAAGTCTTTTACACTCCAGTTATATGATGGCTGGCTGAGCCTTGTGCACATCTGAAAAAAGTCTGATTTTCTCTTTATTTCTAGGATGTGTGCTGTGTGGATTTTCTGGTGGTTTGTATATGCAAAATAGTTTTTCATCTGTGTGGTCACTTAAGTTTCCATCCGGCAGCGGGCTGTAAACAGAGCTGACTATGCGCCTGTTAAGCCCTGTTGATGTCTTAGTTGTTTGTTCACCATCAGAGGAGAGAAAACATTAAAGAATACAATAGGGAAAATGGTATCTGTAAATTCAAACAAAATTCTAAAGGTAGCAAATGAGTCTTGAGGAGGGGTAGCAGAGCCAGACTAGATTGCAACTAGATTTCAGGCCAAAGATGTCACCTTACACAATATTGCTGTTTGTCTCAAAATGTACATCACATTACAGGAGCTGCAACAAGGAGGTGTTGATGTTGCTATTGGAAACTTAGTATTTTGCATTCCCTAACCTTGGTTATCTCAGCCAGCTGCCTGTGTTAGATCTCACGTAGTAGTTCAGAGCCTTAAAATCTTTGGTGTGCCTATCCTCACAAGACCCTGGTGAGAGAGGGGCACACAGCATGCCGTAGCTGAAGAGAGAAGCAGCTTCCCAAGCATTTTCTTTCCTTGCTTTCCCTCACACCCCCTCCTTCGCTTGCACTAGCACTTGAGAAATTCTCTTGTTATTCTACTGCAGGCTGTTCCACCGCGAGCGAGCTGCATTTGCTGGGGAGAGAAGCGCTGCTGAGAGGAGCTGCATACACTGCGCCTTCCCTTCAGCAGAATCCTTCTGTCTACCTGCATCATAAGAGTTCAGTGGCTAGAGCTGGGAATGGGGGGATCTCTGTTCCCCCCGCCCTCTGCCTTCCATCTGAAAACCTTACAGTTCTTCACTTAATAATGAAGAACGCACATGTCGTGAATAAAATACTGGTACAAAGCAGGAAATATACTTTAGGGATGTTTATCCTGAAAGGAGTATGAAACAGATCAGAAATAGAACCCAGTAACTACTCCAGGTAAATCTGCTTATTGCTTTATTTCTTATCATTTGTAATTCTGATACCCTTATCTTTCTTGTGCATGATATTACAATGAGATGACTTCATTCCTTGTGTTGTGCCTCACTGTCCTTGCAATGCAGTTCTCGCAGTTCGTAACGGTAGCGTGTGATTTAATCATAGGATTGAGACTACCTTTTGATATTGGTTGCTGAGATGCAGCGAACATGACAAAAATTTTAAGTTTCAGTTTTTTAAACTTGTGAAAAATGGATCTCTGCACAACATTTATCTGGATTAGTCAGGGGGAGCTTTGTTTTTCCTAAGGATGTTTGGATTTATCTTTACATTTATAATGACTTTTAAAAGATGTTTTGAAATAGCTTAGTCCTAAAATACAGGCTTTAAAAAACAGAGCTTTGGCATCAGAGGGATTTACATGAATAAAATAGTTTTACTTACAAATCTGTGAGTAAATACAAATGTTTATTCAGTGTTTACTGCTGAAATCCCTAGCAATGCAGTGCTGTGTGGCTGCATAAGGAAGTGGACACAACCGTAGCAATGGTTTCCTTGGACAGTTAGGTATGCTGAGCACTCACTGATGCAAAGTAAACTACTGATTAATGATCTGCTTTGATCCATGGTGTTCTCTGTAACCAAGGTAGAACACGTTTCCTTCAGCATTGCATATATTTTTTTTGTCTTGACAGTGTTGTGACAAAGATTCTGTAGTGCTCCTAGAGATGTTCTTTCTTAATGTCTTTTAACTGTATTCCAGGAAAGCAGCATTAACATCAAACTCTGTTTTCTAGTGCTGCAGTCATAACACGGGGTTTACAAGCGTCAACACGAAGCGTTATCAGAGGCACCACAGCATCTGTGTTGTGACGATAGAGCAGTGATATGTTATCCCACTGATGTAGGGGGAATTACAACTTCTGAAGTGAGCAGAAGTTGAAACATTATTACGCTGCATGTACTTAAGCATAGGTAATGGGAGGATAATTCTCTCTTCTATTCTTCAGTCTTGCCAGCTGCAGCAGCATCAAAATCTTGGATATTTATTTTTGTTATAGGATGGACAGCAAGGAAGAAGTTAGGCATGTACAAGTAAGTGACTGTTTTGGGTCACTGTGAAACATATTCCAGCTCTTCTATAAACACAGCTTTAAAGGATATAATGTTTTTCTCACAAGTATAATCAGTTAAACTCATGCCATTACAGACTGTGCCTTGAGCTTGTTGTTGCTGCTGAGTTGTTCCCATCTCTGCTGCCTGTGCTATACAGCTGATCTACTGTCTGTGCCCATCAGACTGTTCATGGAAAATAGGGCTGCGTGAATAACTGGTAGTTATTTGCAGTTCTGGAGACAACAGACAGCGTAGCTCTGGCTGTCAGTAGAAAAAGTCGCTGCAAAGATCTCTCGTTATTAAAGAGACCCTTGCCCTGGGGTCCCACTTTTTATAATAATAAAAAAATTGTGTAGTTTCCTCCCTTGATATCCAGTTTGAGAAAACAATTCTGACCTGACTCCCTCCTTTGCCAGGAGACTAATGAGAAATTTCTCCCATCCCTGTCCTGCTATAACGCTTCTGCAATTAGAAAGGAAGGCTCTTGTAATGGAAAAATACACGCGAGCTGCTAGACAGCATGCAGCAAGTGGGGAAGGCTGCCGGAGAGACCAAGAAGCCAGCTGTATCTTTGTGTGCCCGGATTAGCAGCGGAGGGACTTCCTGAAGGGAGGCGAGGTCTGTTTGTTTGTCCACCCTGTCCCAGGCGGCTGGGTGGTAGCCACAGGCAAGATATGGGAGTATAGAACAACATGCCAGCCGGGTACTCCTGCCTCGCCCTCCTCCCCCAGTTTTTAGTGGAGTAGTGCTTAGCATGCCAGTGAGAGTACTGCTCTGACTTTCGTGTTTCCGCACGATATGCGGTTGGGTATTCAGTCTCTCTCAAACGAGAGACGAAATACAAGGATGTAGCAGCAGGTACCACAAAAATGTTGTCTCTGTTGTGCTTTTTACAAGCAGCTCTGCAGGTGCAGGGTAACAAATGCTCCAGATTTCAGGTGTTTTAATCACGTGCATTGGCATGTTTTCTAAATGTCTCAGCTGTCAGGGGAATGCTGGATGCAGTAAAGAACAAAAGGGGTTGCACAGTGCTGTGGGGAGGAGGCGAAGATAAAGCAGTGTAATATAAAAACAAAGGGGCCAAATTCAATTGCTGGTGAGTTATGAGAATGGATTTAGCCTGGAAGGGCCATGGAAGTTCCTGACGGTGCAGGGTGTGGACAGGTGTCTTTGAGGCTCAGCTCTGACATGTGCTGAGCACTTTTTCCCACTTGCTCCTTTCTTCCCCTCTCATTGAGCAACTTTTAGGAGCCTGTCTTTCACATTTGGTTTCCTGCAAAGTGTAGCAGCCCCATGGTCAGTAGCCAGGTCGGTCAGGTCTCTTGTGCAGTGCATCTGAGGGATGGCTGGACCTCGCCTGTTTCCTCTATAAAGCTTTCCCTACTGAGCCGTCACTCTTGTGGAGCCTTAAAGATGATGGCAGGCTTCTGGGTATCATTTCTGAAGATGAGGGGAGGGAAAGACTACAGGGTTTTCAGTTCCAAGTGCTGACATTTCCCTGCGGAGGGGAACTGAGTTTCTGGCCCTGCTCCTGCCCTGACTTTGATAAGAGGAAGGTGAAGTCTGTTGCTCTCAAAAGTTCCTCATTATGATTAGTGTCATTGACCCTCACAAAACCAAGCCAGGCTGAGTAACAAACTAGAAACTGGATTCATTTTTTACAAAATAGTAACAAACTTAAACTCTTACTTGAGCTGAAACCGCTAGAACAAACAATCCACAGGTTCATAATGTCGGTTGGGAATTAATACTACACACCTGACTTAAGAATTCTTAAACTTTATGACCGATGACTCAAAATGCGCCATCACTCACCTAATAACGGTGAGGGCTCTCAGCCTTGAGGGGTTTCCTTAGATGGCATGCCAACCTAAGGGGAAGGTCCCTGACTGCAGACCTACTGCTCCGAAGAGAACCAACTCAAAATGGCTCGCTGGCAGGGCTCCATTTAAACCCCGTTCCAATCTGATCTGGGGTCATGGATGGTCACGTAGCCCTCCATTGGCCGAACACCCCAACTTCCTTACTTTCAACCCAGATGTCTGACCACCACCATATAGGCGTGACAAGAGCTGTGGTGAGGCATTTTGGTGAGTGTTTATTGAGTCTTGGTTGGGTGGTTGTCGGGGCATGTGCATCTGCCACAATTAGTTCCCCAGTTACAACCTCTGTTATCCAGTGATGATCATAATTTCATCAGGGAATAACAACAACTAAAGGTGGGTTTGTGGCTTACATATTAATTTAGGAAAAAATCATTTGAGTCTAAAGAAAGATGATCCACTTGGGAATCTTAAAGTTTACACAAAACTACCCCATCCTGGGATTACATTTCAAAGACAGTTACTCATACACATAATCTTTGAATACTGGTAAAATACCAAATGACAGAGGTGCTGTTTTAAAGATACTGAATTGAAAGTGCCATTTGAACACGTTGCTGTTATCTGGACAGAAATAGCAGGAATATTTTGGGGGGGAGTTGTATGCTATCTCATTCAGGAAAGCACTGAACAACCAAAAGGCTCGATAACTAAAATGGTAGAGCGCCGTATTCTGTTGTACACCTTTGTAAACTGGTGAACTACTGGAGAGGGTCCAGGCAGGGCCACTGGGATGATGAAGGGCCTGGAGCACCTTCTGTATGAGGAGAGGCTGAGAGAGCTGGGGCTGTTCAGCTTGGAGAGGAGGAGGCTCAGGGGGATCTTATCCATGCTGATCAGTATCTAAAGGGTGGGTGTCAGGAGGATGGGGTCAGGCTCTTCTCAGTGATGTCCAGTGACAGGACTAGGGGCAGTGGCCATAAACTGGAAAACAGAAGGTTCAGCCTGAACATGAGGAAACCCTTCTTCCCTGTGAGGGTGCCAGAGCACTGGGACAGGCTGCCCAGAGAGGTGGGGGAGTCTCCTTCCCTGGAGGCTTTCAAAAGCTGCCTGGACTTGTTCCTGTGTGATCGGCTCTAGGGGATCCTGCTCTGGCAGGGGGGTTGGACTAGATGATCTCTAGAGGTCCCCTCCAACCCCGACCACTCTGTGAATCTGTGAATCCTTGTCAAGGACAAAATGTTTGTATAATGGCAAACTAAAAGCGCATTTTCTATTTTACTTTTGTTGGGGTTCTCCAGTATGTTTCTAACTTTTTGCTATATAAAAATACATTTAAAAATACAAGAATATTTTTTATATATATATTAGACCATCCTCATTGTCCATTCATATAAACAGCAGACTATTTTCTTTGTGTTCATATATCAAAATGCAATTCATGCCTACTTTTACCTCTTTACATATACGTGTGTGTATATATATATGTAAAAAATGTGAATGAGGAAAAACCATGGAAGAGCAGTCATTCTCATGGTGTGAAATGTAGGAGAACAACCCATCCGGCTGGCTAGGTATGAAATCTTGTTTCAAGCATTATAGCCATTTCCCAATAGTTGATAAGATGAAAACCTGTTAATTTCATTTATAAGAGCTGGGTAATAAATTTGAAGAAATGTAGAATAGGTACTTTCCCAGCACTCACTGAAGAACGATGCCAAGTATACAATTAGCTTTGTTACACTGCTCAAGTTTATGAATGATGCAAAGCATGAATGTCCCTCCTGCACAGAGCTTAGGTGTAATAGAACTTACTGATTAGTCACAAACCCATTTCTATAGTGCCTTGATGTATCATAGTAGACAGTTTCACAGTGTAAGAAGCATTAATCATAAACTAAGTCAGAAGCATTTTATTTATTTTATTAGCTACTGTTAGGATGAGAGTGATGTCAGCCAGAAATGCGCCACTGTATCTGACATTCCTATTAATGGCCTCATTTTACACTGTTACTGTCCATGGCAAAACTCCCACCACCTTCAGGAGTGCAAGTGTTTACCATTCACACCGTAAGTGCCTGTTGAGGGCTATATTCTAGCTGCCACATGTGGCTAGGTAGATGAAAAGGTAAAAATACGTAAAAGAATGACATGAAAATAGATTTTCATTTTGCAGTCTCAATGACCCTGCTGACATTTCCTTCACTTTCACAGAATAACTAGGCTGAATATTTTTAGGCACTAGGTTTCTAGTCACTGAACCCTCAAAAGGGCTTTACTTTGGTAAATTGAGGTATTTTGATTTTGTTTGTTCCTTTTTTCCAGGCAGTTTTGGGGTGAGCAGGAAATAACAATGAACTGGTAATTTCCTTTGGATGCTGAAAAAATGAATTCAGTAAGAATTAATGATTTTTATCACAACCATAGCTCAGAAGCTTGTGTTGCTATACAAGGCTCCTGAGCAGGAAACAAGTATCATATGATTGCATGTCCTCAGTGTCCAAATATTAAGAAAAATAAGGATCCCTTACAACAAAAATGTAAAGTTCATTCAATCACCAAGGCAGAGCAAAAAAGTCTGGGCAAAATATAATATTAATTATCATCAGTCTTGAATTTTTCCAATATCCTCTGACCGTGAATCATGTGTAAAGCAGTAGCAGTTCTGTTCCAGGAAAAATTCTCTCTCTTTCCAGTTACAAAGATTTGTGGGTATTCAGTTTTTGTTTTTTAATTAAAGAACCCAGCTAGATTAAAATCACAGTTAAAATAAAACATGAAAAGTATTAGGAAGCAACTTGATTGATCTGGCAACAGGCTGCTAAACAGGGTCTGTTAATTTTGCAACCGAAAAATCTTGCTTGCATCCACTTTGGCCCCCTGTGTCCTGGTTTTCCTTTTTGTAAAAGTGGGTTATGGTATTCTCTACCACTGCAATCTAAGTTGGGCTCCCCTGGAAGAAATCATTGTGTAGAATTAGAGATAATGCTGCCTTTTCATGCCTGATACTGCCTGCATGTAATTCAGGCTACTTTCCTGACACAAGCTTCATCCAACTCATTAAATTGGCCCTAGCTTATTCCTGCTGAGGTTCTGGTTGGTAGTATTCAGAGTGTCAAATACTACTACATCATCGTACTTTAAATGCAGACTGTGGGGTTTTTTGCCCCTTCCCCCAACCTCCAGTTTATCCACACAGAAATTTTGCCTTTAAATTTATATAAAGTGTTTTAACTAGAACAACAACAAAAAAAGTTAACTGCCTTCTATTAGATTTATCCTTTTAATGAAAGCACAGCTACATGTGTCTAATTACAATTATTGAATTCTCCAACCTCCACTTTGGCCTGCAAAATATTAAATTAATGATAAATTGTTATTCTCTCAGAAAAGATAAACAACCATGAAGCCTGTGATTTGTTAATTGTCTACAATTTAACTAAATGAAAAGTTTCCCCTTGAGATGTAGGGTTCTCGGATTTGGTCAATGTGCCAACTCTGCAAAAAAAAAGAAAATAAAAAATTAAAGACTTTTTTGGGGTTTTTTCCCCCCAGAGCAGCCTGAATCCTGCAGCAGCCTCTCAGCTGTGGTGCTCAAGTCCTACCCTGCCCTCAGGCCTGCACACTCTGTTGGAAACAAACTAACCTCTGCAGTAGATCAGCTTTTTTATTCTTTTTAGTCTGATCTAAAAATCTCCCATTCCTTTACTACGCTTGAAATGTAAAAGGCAGCAGGCCACGTCTTGGCAAGTGGTTGCTTTTTGATACAGCATCTGGCTCCTTGCTTGCTGGTGTTCAGTTCTTCCTGGGGTCCCAGGACCAAGTACCCCTGCATCAACAAACTCAACCTATGGCACCATTGCCAGTTAATGGCCTTCAGGTTGTGAAAGATCAGAGTTGCTAGACTATGGGCTTGTTGAAGTCTAAGTATCGCATGTATCCATGGTTCTTATTGCCTGTGCAGTTCTTGTTATGGCTTTCTAGCTGTAGCTCATGCTGTGGCAAAAATAAATAAATAAATAAAATCCTTCCACATGCTAATTTCATCAAAACTGATGAAATTTTTGATTTTCATCAAAAACGCTCAGTCTGACACATGGTTTTTGCCCATTCTGTTTGACAGATGATCTCAGTGGATTTATGTGTAGCTTTTTCAGAGGAACAAGTTTGCCCATCCTACTGTCTCCGTACCATGTATAACTCCTTTTTAGTCATTCTCAGTGCAAGATAAGAGCTGGCCCACTTCTCACCATCTCTTTCTACAGACTTGTTGCAACTTGGATTGCTTTAGTCACTCAGAGAAGATCTCTTCAGTTTTTGAATGTTTCTGTTCTATATCAACTGTGTGTATGGAGATGTTATTTGTGTGCGTGTATATGCACATTATTAATTTATTTACATTCACATAAACATATCTAGATCTTTTCATAACATTGACAATGCATATTTATCTATTCTGATTCCTTTCTCCAGAACTATAAAAACACAGCAGTGTGTTTTAAGTGAAGGCATACCAGCTATACGCAGGACTAATTTTATATTTCCATTTGTTCTCTTTAACTTTGATTGAATTCTGGTACCAGTCAACCAGAGTTTTTCCATAGAGTATTGAATGTGATGTTTTTTCTGGGGGGTGGAGTGTTTTTGTTTGGTTTTGGGTTGGTGGGTTGTTTTTTGATCGGGGGGCTATTGGGGTATTTGAAAAATGGTCTGATCTCTTAATGGAAGCAAAACGCACTAGAAAGGCAACTGACTATGAAACAGTTGAGTCCTCGTAAAGTTGTTGTTTTAGCTTTGGTACCAGGTAATGCAAACTCACCAAACTCTTAATCCAGAGACCAAAAGGAGGAGTGTGATTCTGCTGGCTCCTGGAAAGAGATTAAAAATATTAAGTCTGAAACAGCCAGGGCTTACAGGTAGGGTTTGAATTTCAAAGGGAAGACTACAGCAACTAACATCCGTAAGTCTCCTAGGAAGCCAGTCCAGAGCAAGTGATGGGAAGTGTGTCTGATAGCCAAATACTACAAGTCTCTGAACAGTCAGTGACTATCGTGAAGGCCTTTGTTTCCCTAAAAAAAACCCACAAGGATTTTGTTGTGACACGATTTGATCACGGTTTACAGTTTACTTACCTTCTGCTCAAAGGTTAAAAAAAATAATAAATCAAAGTGTAAATGCAGATCTTCAACTGAAAAGTTAAAGAAACCTGAGAGACTATAGTAGGAAATGCTGCTGTTACTTCACCTACATTGAAAACACATTTGTGAAAACAACTGAACAGTATATACTTTTTATGAAGGAAAAAAATCACAGTTGTGCTTTTAAAATAGAAACCTAACTGCACAAAACTGGATGGCAAATAGAACCTTCAGAACGCAAGGAGATTTGGGAAGGCATTCACCCTTTGCAAACAGTTTTATTTTAATTCTTCACTTCTGATAGCATAGGAGTAAAAACAGGTAAAAATGATAAAAATAGGGCATCAGAAGAAAGGGTGAAAGAGGAAAGGTGCAGTAAGAAAAACCTGAACAAACTCTTAAGCACTTGGCAGTAATGACACATTATTCTTTTTCAACACCTAAAAGGTATATTTTGCATTTTTAAAAGTATTATCTAAAAAAAACTATTCTAATTGAATTGAGACATAAGATGATGATTTCAGAAGTCTGGGAAACTTAGTTTCTAATAAAAAGTAGATTTTTTTTTCCCACAGGAAAGCTTATTTAAGGGTTATTTCTACATTTCCTGTGTCAGTGTATACTTCACTTGTTAATAACTATAAGCATTTCAATTCAGAATATGGGCTCTGCATACTGACAAAGGTGAGTGACTGTGATCTGATGCATTGTTCTGAAAGGCTCTGGGATGTGGTTTGAGGATTCACAACCTCTTTTCTTGAGTTTGAGAAGAACCAACATCCCGGTGTTGTTAAGGAAAATCATCTATTACATGTGTTGGTATTCTTCTGTGATTTTCTTTAGTATTGTGTCAGTGTGGCGTGATTTCAGTGCTTTTCCTTGGTGGTAGCTCAGGAGAAAGTTGGGGCTTAGGTGTTTTGCTGGGTGTTTTGGGGGTTTTTTTTGGTAACGCTTTGCTAGAGGAAGTGATTGCAAAAATTGCTTTAGTGACAGTTTCCAGTTTGGCTGGCTGCTTGCAGGGGCCAGCGAACCCCACAGTGTCATTCAGAGAAGGGATTGTTGCTAACTGGCAGAAGTGATCTTTGTTTTCTGAAACAATTTATGAGCACATCTGCTTTCTGGAAGGTTAATGCCCTTTAAATATTCCTGAGAATAAATCTAAAGGTACTTAGAAGTGATTAAACATGAGGAAGGAAGGAAACGCGAAGCAAATGGAGGTTAAAGCTAGTCCTGCGCTTTCGTGTCAGGAACCTTGCTTCAGGTGCACTCAAGTTGCATGAAGTTTCGAAAGTGCTCTTGAAGGGACCCTTGTGGTGTTTCGCAGTGCTGTTGTAAGATGGGTGGGTAATTCAGAAGAAATCCTGACCTGCTGCGTAGTGCTCGTGAGTTGAGGAGCCCCATTTGTAACTCCCCGACAGATCCAGTGTGGGAAACCTCTAACATGTTGCTTGACTTTAAAACATACTTAGGAATTGCTGAGGTATTCTTGCTGTTTTCCAGCCCTGTTTCCAAGATTTAGCATTCTTCAGAAACTGCAGAGCTAATGATCCTACTTGATCCAGAGAGTTGTAGTAGCTTAGTAACTCAACCGGACTGGAAGCGTTACGGGAGCATTAAGACAGAGCTCTGGCAAATTCTGTAGCAAACAAGTGGTTTTAGGGAGAAAGCCGAGGCTGGGATTTTCGTGCTACTAACCATATTAGCTACAAAAGCAAATCACAATAAGAAGATTTAAAGAGAAGTGGGAATAAAAACCGATTCTGTTTCAGATATTTGTGTGGCCTGTGTATCACAGTATTTCATAACCGTTTCTGTAATTAATGTAAGAAGAAAGAAGTGGTGGTGTTTCAATTAGCCCCAGTTAAAAGAGAGGGCAGAGTCTGGAAACTCCATCTGCTGAGTCAGTCTGTAAGCCTGTGGGTGTTTTTTGGGAGGGAGGACTGTTGCTGTTTTTAATATCACGTCAGGGATGGACACTAAGATCCGTAGTTTATAAGCAAATGTGACTCTGTCATTAAGCTAGAGAAAGAGTTATTTTTAACTTACAATAATGCTTCTAATGAGCTTGGCATACTTGTTGCCTTTTCAGTATCATTCAAGCTGCTGCTATAGCTTTTGCCCTACTTTGGCTGTCATCATTTCTTAATGAAAAGTAGCATCTCTTTTGGGGAAGAGTGGCTTAGAAAACTGGGTCATCTTTTAATCTGAACTATTTATCGTTTATTCCCTATCTCTTGTCACTCAATGTGTTTATCACTTGAATGTAAATGATTTTGGATTTGTAGGAATGTGGTTTTGTCAGACATGAGAAATGCAAGGCAAGTGGACCCACAGCTGATGTGTACTGAAATCTTGAGGGTCTGCGGTGACTTTATTCCTTTGATATGGCCAGTGGGTGACCATTTCACTGGTGTGCCCCACCCGCAGGAGATTTTAACTACCACTGAAACACTCCTCTCTGTGCTTAACACTCTTATATCCCACCTGTAAAATGAAGGTAAGGTTTGGACACTTGTACAGCATGCTGCCGTATCTGCGGATCAAAAAGTGCTGCCACAGCCTTAAGTATTGTCACTGTTAGCAATCTCCTGGCTTAGAGGCTGGGTGATGTTCTGGGATGTCAAACAGCCCCTAACTCCTGATGACAGAGCCTAGGACTACATCCCATTTAGCTGCTGGACTGTTAAGAGGAATAATAACAATTTGGGTTTGTGTAATTACCTTGGGGTCTGTGCAAAGTAATACCCCAGGTTTTAGTTGACGTTTGTGCCAGCCCATGTCTGGCCTGTGGAGAAAGATGCTCCACACAGGTGATGCACGTGTGTCTTTGAGGAGCTATGCTTGCAGACAGCCTAAGTCATGCAGAAAACATCTCCGTTTCTCCAGGGCAATAAGCAGCACCACTAGAAGAATGAGCCCGTATTTGATAACCCTTTAGCAATCAGTTTGTTTCCATTTCTCAGGGGGAAAAAAAGTGTGTGTGTTTGGGGAAATCAACTTCGTCTGTTTCTCTTCCTTTCCCAGATGTCTCATGTCACTTTTTCTCTGGCTCAGTCTATCTCTGGAAGCATCCTCTAAATTGTACTGCAGGCAGCGAGATAGGAATTGTACATTGTCAATAGTCCTCAGTTCATTTGCTTCTTGCGTCACTGGGGAACACAAGTCATATGAATGGCCTCACGCAACAGTGTCTGTACTTTCATAATCCCTGTTACTCACTTGTTATTCTGAGTCATTTGATAAAGACTGATTCATTTTTAGTGGATTTGCTCGTCTGCCCCTTCCTTCCCCTGTTACGCCAGCAGTAATACCGAGCTGGTGAATGACTCGGCCACGCTCCTGCAGAGGCAACACGATGTTTGTGACCCAGAGGGGTACAAGCTTCTCTGCTTTCTCTGCTTCTTCCCTCTGTTAGCACCTACTGGGGACACTTTTTTTGGCAAATGCCATATGACTGGGTAATAGAAGGAGGAAGGGGTAATAGAAGGAAGGAAGGAACACGGGTTTCCTTCTCCTGGTGTAATAATGACCTAGTGGTACCAGTGCAGTTGGTGGTGTTTTGTCATGTTTAGCACAGGTGTGTGGATGTGAGTGATGTCTCCATATCCCTTTCAGGTTCATGACCACACACTCATACATCTATTACATCAGCAGCATTAGAACAAATATACTTGTGCATGTCACTGCACAAGTCAAGGAACTGAGATGAGATCAGCCCTGACAGGGTGGGTTCTCCACCTGTGCTGGTGTGGCTAATCTCATAGAAAAAAAATCTCATATCTGAAATAACACACAGGTTCACAGAGTGGTCGGGGTTGGAGGGGACCTCTAGAGATCATCTAGTCCAACCCCCCTGCCAGAGCAGATTCCCCTAGAGCAGATCACACAGGAACAAGTCCAGGTGGCTTTGGAAAGTCTCCAACACACACTTAAGCTATGCCCTCTCAATGGACAGCATGAGCAAAATGAAAAGGAAGAACCTGTTGTTTGTGTCATCTGTGCATGGTACTGCAGCTCTGGAGAGTGTTTGTTAAAGGGCAGAAAATATCTGCTGGAGCGCCTCCGTTTTTTTTTTCCCTGATGGAAAATGCAGACCTGCTGGTGTTTTGCCCTGGTTTGGGATGGCTGGTCCATCAGTGGCACTGAAGATGCCTGAGCATGAGCAGTCGTGGGTTTCCAGGGGCCGTGCATCAGCCGTGCCTAGTGGGAGATTTTTCCTGAAGGTCAGAGATGCCACTGCTTCTGCAGACCCTGGGCTAGTTTGCTCTTCACACTGAGGAGTCCAGGTACTCAGGCAGCAGCCCTTTCTGCATTGGGCTGGCCAGTGACTGCGGTCCTCAGGGGAACCCAAGTCTGGTGGTTGGGAAAAAAATAAAGGGTGCAAAAAAGAAGAATAGGCAATCCTGAGGCTGAAAGGAGGAGAAATGGTGCACCTGAGAACAAGCGTCATACTTTGGTACAAAGGCAACCTCACTGGAAGCAGAAAAGTCATCATCAAACACCATTGTTCACATCACCTATCTTGTGCCTAAATTGAAAAACAGTGTTCCTGTTAGTGAAGACTTTGAAAATGGATGTTTCTCATAGTAGAAAGAAGGCGCTGTGCTAAATGATAAAGAATTCATTAGATCTTGTTGTACTGAAAAGTAAGGGTAGCAGTCACCCTTATTTTTGGGTTACTGGTATCACTGTAAATAGTAGTAGTAGCCATGTACCTCCATTGCAGGTCTGAGTGCCTTTCTGAGTAGCTGCTGCCACCCAACATAAATTTCAGCCCATTATCTGGAGAAAGTTCCTCTCTGAAACTTGCCTTACTGACAGCCTTTGGAAGTTGTGATTTGGTGGTCACTTTTCCCTTCCTACACAACAGCTTTTTGTGTGTTATTACTCATCAAAGATTCCAATAAAAGTCTTAAGTGAATTTTACACCTACAGCAGAGTCGTCTCACAGCTACTGAGGCAGGGGAATATCGTGCAGCTCCAGGATTCCAGTTCCGATCATAATAGCACCAAGATAAATTTGAAATTCTGACAGTGCTAACAAAGATGTGAATGTGGAATAAAGAGGATAAACCTATATGTAACTTTTTTTTCCATTGGAGCACTTCTTCATCCCGACATTCTGCGGTACTTTCTACTGAAGAAAAGTGCTTGCTCATTTTGGACATAAATCCTAAGGATTCTAGAAACCAACTATATCCAAAAAGAAACCTGACCCATATACTTTACCTAGCCAAGCTTTGGGAATATCAAGATATGAACAAACTTGATATTAGAAATCTCTTTTAATGAAAAGACTTTAAAGACATTGTTTTTCTTCTCTAGAAATCTTTTAGGTTCATTTCCAAATGCCTCTTGCCTTTTATACAGCAGAGATTTATATGTGTTGCAAGAAGCATCTCCAGAGCACATGCTTTGAGAGTTTTCTTCAGTAGTGTAGTCATTCTACTTCAAATTCAGTTTTTCTTTTTTGCCTGTATATAACTTCTGTAAACTGTCAAACTCTTAAATTCTGATTGCAGTGAAAATGTAGTGAGTAGAGAAAGACTGCGTAATATTAAGCTGTCTATTATACTCCTCACAAGATTTTGGCTAATCCTTCGTTTTTCCTTCTATCTGATATCAAGTTAGTCTGAAAAAGCATTCTAGGGCTAACTCAAATATGTGACATGTAGGTGCGTGCAATCTTGTGGTCATGTTTCTTAATCCTGAGATGCATGTTAAGGATAAACCTCTTTAATGTTACGTGTCGCATGTATTTGCAGTCTTGGTGTCAGAGCGCTGACAGAGGGTGTATTTGCTGTCCTTTGGGTCAGAGGGCTTTCTGTAACACAGAACGTTTATACTTCCACATACTGTATATTTATGACTCAATAACCTTCATTGGGCCTGCATATGAACAAGAATCCCCGTTTCTATCTTAAAATCCACTGTACCTTTGGTTTATCTAGTAATGATGTTTGAAACCACAAGCACCTAGCAAATTATCGAAATGAGTCAGCTGAGAATTTAGAAATCCATTTCATAAGCTGCTGCTACAAACCACATCCTATCAAATATCATGAAATAATAATGGTCCTAACGCTATTCTGAACTGTCTGGCTGAATTTTGACATAAAGCATGTAAATGACATTTAACGAACTGAGGCAATCATTAACCTACCTGTCTCTGATGCTCCTCCCTGACCTCTTGTTCAACTAGATACACATGCTGTTTCCCACAGTAATGCTCTTCCTGCAAGTACTTGTAGGGTATGGCTAGCTATGTAAAGAGCTTTTAAAAAATGCTAATTCTGTGTAACCTTGCGAAATACCTTAATTCACAGAAATCTGTAGGTTGTATGAAGTTTTGAACAGGTTGGCAGATGCAGTGCTGTAACAAGTGCAGCCGGTTTAGTTTTCTCTCCAAAGAACAAGGAAGAAGTTTTCGGTGGCTTTTTACCCTTTCAGCTTTCCTGACCTTTTTAACATGGTACACTGTTGGACTACACTTACATAAAATCTTTTTTCTTCTTTGCTACCTGCACTGGATTACTTTTTTTCCCCTGCATTTCTCAAATTCACTACCAACATACTGACAGTGGGGGGCAGTCTGTTCCAGCAGGCACGTTACGCAGGCTGGTGTGGGCAGTGGGTGGCTGGTTTCCTTGGCCGCCCTTGGTTAAATCTCACACAAGCACATACCAAGTGTCAACAGCAAGCTGCTGATGGTTGTCTTAGTCTTAGGTGGGTAAATTTGAGTGGGTCTTTAAGGGGAGAAAAGTTTTGGCCATCAGATAATCTTTGCAATTTTTAATTCACTTTGAAATTTGATTGGAGAGTATCAGTAAATGCAAAGCGAGAGCCAAGCAGACACAGAAGAATCAGCTGTTGAAGCCAAGGCGGCATTTGGGAGGCGGCATTTAATTATACTAGGGTTTGCTAGGCTTGGCGTGCTGGTGGGCTAAAGTGTTGATGTGAATTTGGCATAGTGAGTGTAGTGCACAGAAATAAGGCTTCAGATGGGCATTTTGTTTTGAGGGAGGATTGGGGATTTTTTGCATGCTCCTTTCTGAGCTGGACTGCAAAAGAATTAGAAGAAAGATGGTGAGGGGATGGAGGAAGAAGTGCAGCACTGGTGAACCAAACCGCTTTTCTTGCCCCTCTGACACTTTGTCTCCAGGAGCTGTATTGCACTTTCACCATCCCATCAGTGACAGTGTGTCTGTCTCACTGTCAGGACTGGAACTAGGACCAGGTGGAAACATCAACATGAGTCAGGCCTTTAAGGAAATCCCAAGAGATGCAGAAAATAATGCAGGTCTCTCAGTGTGGGTTTCTTCACTCCTCCAGTGAAACTTTTAGATCTTGTTTCTTGTTTGCACAGTGAACCCATTTTCTTTGTTATCTCCCAAACAAAGTGAAGGCTTTTAAATCGTACCGAAGCTTTTAGAGCAGGCACATAGAGGCATGCAAAATTCCCAAAGACTTAGGTGATTGTAACCGACACTCTGTTTTCTCCCTAGGGGAAGGGATGTTTGTTATATTCCCATCTTTTGCAATAGCTCTAATACATCACAGCACCTTGTGGTAGTGACACTGGCAAATAATAAAAATCACTCTTCCCTGTGTTTATACCTCCAGTACTACTGCCTTGTGCCCTCTGTCTGCTACCCACTACCAGACCACAGCTCTCGCTGTGTTCGTAACTTGTTTACCTGGCAGGCCCAGCAAGAGCCGTTGCACATGTTGGGCTTGAGTCTAGACCTGACGGCCAACAACACAGGCAGCCTACCTGTTTAGACGGGCCACCTGATCACTGGCCAGTTGCCGTACGCCAACCAGCCACTGCCAATCACCTGCTGGGTATGCCAAAAATCTGAGAGCTGGCCCAAGAGGTGCAGCTGCAGTGGCCAGTGGATGTGCTAGACTATGCCTGGCTGAAGTGCTACTGCATGCCAAGGAGGCTGTTGCCCTAACACAATTATGAGGAGAGGACGAAGGGAAATGTTAAGAGAAAAGAGAGAAACTCTGCACACAGTAATTGTATAGCCTCTTCAATTGCTTATGATTTGTAAGTATTCTGTTTCTAATCCTACTGTGATCATTTAGATTTGAGTATTTTGAGATAAATATCATGCCCCTTGGGAACTCTTTCTTCCTGAAAGAGATACAAATTACTTAGCAGCCAAATATTGAGGGCTAACTGTCCTGAATCAGTGTTTCAAAATCAAATGTCATCTCTCACTAGGAATGTAAAATATTTTCAAAATGCAAATTTGAGATGTTACTATAAAGAGTATAATTAAATTTCCCATTACTTGTGCATTCTCTGTTGTTTTTAACATGCTCATCAGTGCTGTGTGAGCATTCTCGTGGCTCTTTGTGACATTTTAATGGCAATTCTCACCAAAGCTACTGCAAGTTTTCAGCTCACTCTCCTTTTCTATTAAAGGCAGCTTTTTAAGATATACGTGATTTTGTTGAGAAAGAAATTATGAAAAATTACTCCAGCATGGTTGGGTGTCTTACAGCCACCTGTGCCACTGACGTGCTCTCTAGTCAGCCAGCAACAAAAGCTGTGTCAGAGTAGAGTGGTATTAGGCAGTGAAGACAGCAAGGAGGAAGGGTTGAAGGACACTGGGGAGGGTGCAGATGTCAGTATTGACCATGGGGAAGTTGCTCAGAAGCTCTTTTGGGATGGATGCTAGTACCAAAATGCTTCGTCCATCTCTTTTAGGTGCATTGATTCATACTTCTGCGATTGCCACCCCACACCTTCATCACCTGTAAAGGGAACAGAGGTTGCAAAATCCCTTTCAGAAAACATCTGAAAGAAGGCTGAGAAGACTTTGCGTTATCTGTATGAGGCACATGCTGCCTGTGATACGTACAGGAGAGGGGAGGCTGCTTTTCCTTGACACAGTGGCTCTGTACCCATAGCTCACAAAGGGAAGTGGTACCCAGATCTTGGACCTGAAGACTCAGATAGGTAGGAGCATCCATGGAGCCACAAGAGACCATGGAGCAGGCTTCTACTGCCACAGTGAAATGCTGTCTGAGCCCTGGCAGGCAGGGCTTGGGGAAAGCCTCAGGGAGAGTCATAGCCACAAGCTGAAAGTTCATTTCATTGAAGTAAAGGCCAGCTGAGGACCTTCTGTGACTTCAGGTTCTTCTTCCTTTCAGCCAAAACAGGCCATTTGCAGGCAGTGGGAGTCCCTGCATCCAACTATGCGGCTGAAGAGAGTTGATGTACTATCAGTGTTCTGGCTGTGAGAAAAGTTAATTTCTCTAAGTAGGAGAAACGGGTCATAAGGGCGCGAAAGATCTGTTTACAAAGGAAAGGCTTATGGATAGTGTGCATCAAACCCCAGAAGAGAATGCATTTACTGCTGGGACTTTGTGTCTCAAAGGTACAATGTAAAAAAATAAATTGCCGCACTTCTTGTCTTTTCTTTGCTTAATCCTCAGAGTCTTTTCTCTTTCGTCTTCTACATTCTTACCTCAAAAAAATAATCTGTCAAAATCCGTGTGAACCTAGAGATACTTGATATAAATTCTTTGGTGGTTCATGTCAGAGAATGCAATAACATAAATGTGGTGATTCATATGAGAGAATATAGTGGCTGTGTAAGTATCTTTTATGTTTGTTTAGTGTGTTGCTACTGGAGGTTTTTCTCGTTTGTTACTAGAAAAAAAGGTGAAAATCATAGAATATGAGGGGTTTTAAAGAAGCAAACCAAAATGTCCTGAAAGTTGCTGAACTTGGATTTGTTCTGTGTTTTAAACCACATTGACTAGCTGGCTTATGCATGGTAGTGTTCTCCCAGTGCTTTTTGGGACTGAATAATTTGGAGAGGCCCAGGTTGATGATATTAAGTTGAAATATAAAGTATAAGAGAGAGTAAGGGGAAGAAAAAAGGTGTTTCTTGACATGCAGTTTTACTTGCTTGGCTGCACATTGGAGTCCACTCAGGAGATCACAAGTGACATTTACACAGAATAGAGACCAAGTATTTACCCAACCAGAGTCCTATTTAAATATACAATATGGAGCTACTCACACCTCTGGCTGCTTTTGAAGAAACAGCTGGATGTAACCTGTGTATGTTTGGCTACATTAAAAAAAAAAAAAAAAGTGTGTGTCCCGCTATAATAACTGGCACTGTGCACTCAGTTTTTATTTCTCTTTTCTTCTTGCTCTATTCCCAAATTGCTAATTAGAGTCAACAAATTTGCCATAGAATACAACAAGGCATGCAGCCTGCCAAAAGGAGTGGCTGGCATCTGTACAAATTGGGTTATGATGTGCTTGAAGACTTCATGTTGAAAAAAGCTTTCAATATTCTCTTCATCCTCCCTGTCCTCCTACTGGAGTGACTTTGTTCCAAAGGCGGCAGCATATTGGTCCCTTGCTGTCAGAGGTTTGGTTAACAGAAATGAGCTTCCCCATGAAGGAACGTGGTACTCTACCAATTAAGTTTCATCGTTGTGCTAAGTAGCCAGTAAGTGTTAGACCTGAGTAATTTGGACATAACCCAGCTGAAGTGTTGTGATAATGATTGTAGCAGTTTGGCTGGGCAAGCAAAGGAGTCTTGAATAAAAGACTCTTGTAGCTCCAAAGCAGCGCGCGTACACCTACTACAACCCTATGGTGCTGCACAACATAGGCACGTGCGTTGTGCTGTGTGGCGGTATGCTCCCTCCCTATGCCTTCTAGTATACGTGTGGCTGAATGAAAAAGGTAGGCTGTTTAGAGTGAAGGTGGACATTCCAATCCTTTTCTTTACTGTATGGCCCAATATGGCAGTGTCTGTGCTATCACTGGCTTTTTCTTGGTGGCCTTGCTATCCTCATATCCCCATGTGTTGACCGATGGCTTACAGGGGCTGATTTGTTCTGAATTAACGTGTTAATATGAAGGTAGAATCAGACGCTTGATGTTAATTTTCCAAGTGTGTTTTTACTGGTACAGTGGCAGATGCACTTGGCTGCCAAGGGTATACAGCAATTTGTGCACCTGTTATTTTCTAATAGGGTCAAAGACTTTTATGAAAGCTTTTACCCAAAATAACATGCTGCAGGTGGATTCAGAGGTGCCTGAGGGTGATACCAGGGGAGGAAGCAATTCCCTTTTCTTCTGCAATCTCCTTCTTTATGGAGCTTTCAATTAGCCTACGTTTCAATAACTTTCAATAAGCCCAAAGTTGGAGTGATGATCTTGTTTATAAGACACAGGGAACCTAACTAAAAGGATTCAGCTAAGCTGACCTGACTCCTCTACTGTGATGTCTCAGTAAATGCGGAACATTTTTGATCATACTGACCAAAAATCTTCCTAAAAGATGTTGCCCTGTTGATAATTGCGCTCTTGAGTGATGATGGTATTTTCTGAATGAGGCAGCCTGAGAAGCTGTGAAGAAGCCCGTGGGTGGTGACACATAGGTGTCTTTGTCATCCCAAATCCTCTAAGAATAAAGCCAGTGATTTGACCAAGGGGAGTGCAGGCTTGCACAAAGGGATTTGTACAGCAGGAGCTGGCTGAGATAGGCGATACGTGTCTGTGGCTCGTTGGCTGTAAAATGTGAATGTCTTATTTCTCTGATACGTTTCTGAGCAAAGCAGTCTAGCTGTTGTAGGAAAAGCACTGCTAAATAGGCTTAATGCAGATGATCGCTTTTCAAGATTCGCATCTGTCGTCATGCATTCAGCCATTTATAATTCTTGCTGTGTATCTTAACAAAACAATCTGCAAAATCCGTGGCTACGGGCTGTTTCCAAGTTCAGATATGCTGGTTGTCGAGTGGATTTGGAAGAGGATTGCATGCATTGTCACACTGCCTTATTCGACCCTTTGATCTCGCTCATAGTTCTTCATGCGTAAAGGTTTTGAGAGTGTTGCGTTTCTTTTTCTCTTTGACACCAGTATTTAATCTAAAATGTTTCTTTTGAGCAAATTGCAGATATGAAAACAGAGCTTTAAGACAAACACTTAATGCCTCAGAGGGAAGAGGGGTCAACTTGAGTCAAAAAGACAGGCTTTAGAGTCAAGATATCCTAATTACATTCTTAACTTGCTAGCTTTCCAAAGTAACTGAAAGCAAATCTTTTAGTGCCTGTTTTTCACCTGTAAAATGGATTTAAGGGATATTTATCCATTTATTTACTTGTTGAGATTTTAGTCAGCTTCCTTTCAAAGATCTTAATTGCTTTGGTATAATGACATTGTTGTCAATAAGGTAGTAAGTTTTAAAAAATTAATATCTTGTATATACTGACTGATTGTAAAAGAGTAGTAAAAATCCATATAAAAATGATGCATGAAATAGAATATATGTAAAATAGTTTAATTAGCTGATTCACCTACTATAGAATTATGGCACTTCGTCCCTTAAGGAGTTGATCTGTCAAAAAATTATAAGTTAGATTATAGTTTGTATCACAGGATTTGGTAGTTGGCTCTGATCTATTACTATTTATTTAAAAGTTTTTGGTTTTAACTCTGCTTCTAGGCTTTTCCTGGAAAATCTCTTCGCTACCTATGATTTTACTTTAGACATACTCAATAAATAACTTCGTTGTTGCGTTTTGCGGTGTATTTAATATGATCATCTCAGGTTGTCTTATTTAACTGATACTGTAGATGGATTAGATGTGTAAAAGCCAAATATTTTAAAGCAGCAATACTAACCTGCCGTTATTCAAGGTATGATTCATCCTAGGAGTCAAATGTCCATGAGTGTAGATACTTTTATTATTTTTCTTAATATGCTGAAGGTAAGTAGATACTCTTAATGCTTTATATTCGTACAAACTCTCACTTTTCGGGATTGGGAGAGAACTTTTTTGTTCCCATCTTGAAACTCACGTCAGATTTTTTTTTTTCTGATTTTTGGTTTGTTTCCCCTCCTTACCTCTACCTTTCTCAAAACTGAACTTCCAAAGAAAATAAGAGTTGGTTCTTTTTAATGAAAGGTCATCATAAGAAAAAGAAAAGTTGAGGGCAAACACCGTTGAGTAGTCCGCATAAACATTTTAGTTTCATATCTAGAAGAGAGAACTGATTTTATCATTCCACTTTCCATTACATAGTTGCCAGATTCAGTGTATCCGTCTGACTCCATATAGACTAGTCTGTCTTCTTGGAGATTAGTCTGGGCTGTGTCTCAATTATATGATTCTTCTAATGTTTTTCTGTGTCCAAAATAATTTTTAGCTTACTTTGGTTGAAAATATGTTTGCATATTTTCATATCTAAATAACGCCATCTGTAAATATGGTCATTAAATTGTTTTTTCATGGGTATGTATGTAATACAAGCACCTACACTATCTTTGTAACAGGCTGAATACAGAATCGCACAGGCTATGTGATAATATTTCAGTATTGTATGTAACAGGGTTTTTGATATCCCTGGATCTGCTGGACAAGGACTGGTGATTTGTCGTAGTCTGACCTCCTAAAAGAAGGTCAGCACGTTAATGGAGCAGCACATACACCGAGGATATTCTTAATGCACTGCCTTCTGCCTGCCTGCCCCAGTACTCTCCAAATTTGTCTTCAGCAGTGCAAGCAAATTATTTATCCCACCTTTATATTCTCCTGAGGAAAACAAAGAACAGAGGAAAAAGAATGACAAGACAAAGGGGTGGGGGCAGCATGAGAGTTACCTACAGCCCTCTGACAAAATACTGTGTATTTGCAGAGAAAGAACATTTTAATTTCAACCCAAACCATTCTGTGATTCTATGGATTTGTTCTTTTAGACATCCACCTTACATGCACAGAAGGGCAGGCGGACACCGGCAGCCCTCTGTCAGCAACCCACTCGGGCTCAGCAGGCAGCCTGCACCACGAGCTGTATTAGCAGCCGGCGGTTCACACTACAACCAGCTGGCTCAGCTGGAAATCCCAGGAACTAGGTTCCTTCTCCAAAATGCCATCAAGTTTCTTCTCTTTATGGCAGGAGTTCTGCTTGAGAAGAGACCTGCATTCCCTCTCCTTTCCTGAGAGGTGGGAGTAAGCAACGTCTCAGAAGTGACAAACAGCTTCTGTTGGCCCCAACTCTCCCTGTGGCCACCACACACAGAGGGATGCCCGAGTAAAGGTGCCTCTGGTTGTTGCAATGGGACCTGCGCTGCCACGGTCAGGTGAGACTGCAAGAATAGTTTCAGTATGCAGCAGATCTGCGTTAAATCCCTTTATTCACTTAGGGTCTAAGCAGAATGGTTGGGAAAATGTGAGATAGAACTTCTGCTCCTTCTTCTTAAAAAACTGCCTCTGTGGGTTTGTCTTAACCAAACATGAAAAGCTGTGGTAGGGATCCCTCTTGCAATTAAAACAGGGACAGGTAACATCCGTTCTTTGGCAACCATATTTTCATCCCAGTCGAATGGGAACTCGAAAATCCTTGGCATGCGTTTCTTCTGCGAGTGAAGGAGGGGCTGTTCTCGAATGAACGCTGTGGCCGTAGCTGAGAAGGGCTGGGATGTTTGCACTGCACTCACTGCCAGCAGTTGAAAGGCAGCACCAAGGAACTCAGACCCACTGCACACTGCCATCTCTGTGTGCACGAGCAGTAGCTCTGCAGCTCTTGTTTTCACCCCTCCTGTTCACACACCGTTTTTTCCAGTTCCTTCCTTTTTTCTTCATTGCTCTTGATCGCGGTTGCTGATGTCACGTACGCATGCACACGTCTTATCGCAACCGGGTAGCCCGCTGAGGGTACCCGCTGCCTTCTGCAGCTGAGAATAAGCTTGCCATGGAGAAGGCAGGAGGACTGCGTGGCTTTGAAGCTTTCTGTTTGTTGGGAAAGGGGATCCTCCTCTGCACAGCAGAGCAGTTTTACCCAAGAGCCGTGAGCAGGACTGGTTTTTTCTCTGACAGTCTGGCTAATCTGTGCTTGCAGGACTGTTTGGTTGTTATTATTGTGATACAAGTATTTACAAAAATAGAGACCTTTTTCTTTTTTTTTCTATTTTTCATTACTCAAATAGCTGAAAATCCATAGGAAAAGTACATTTGTATGTGTGCCCAGCTGTAGAGCCCACATTACTGAGGCCAGCTGGGATTAAAGTCTCATTTGTATAATTTGTAAAGGCTTTGGAATTTTTCCTACGGTTTTCAGCCATAAGCTGGAATTTAGCTTTTGTCAGACTGGTGGACAGCTTGCACAATAAAGCTTCCAACTAAAAATATTTCCTGTGCAACAAGGAAAACCCCACCATTTTAAATGTAGTGATTATGAAATTGGTTTGATAAAGACCCAAATAATTTTAAAAGGGGGTCGGGGGGAGAAGCATGCTCGGTGTGTTTTAAAGGCTTAATCAGTGAGTTCCACTCATAAGTAGCACAACATACAGCAGGCTCGTTTTCTGCAGAAGTAGAATGGTAAGGAACTTAGGAGGCACCCACGGGATGCTCGGGATGCTCACTTGCACACAGCAGTAGAGAGTACTGTTGCATGTCATCAGATACCCTCGGTCAGTCCTTACTTGCCCTTGATTGATGCTGGGAAGAGCTGCAGAGGTGAAGTGGTTGACTGAGACAGACTTCTGGGGCTGGCCAGCTATTCCCCATCCATCCCAATTCCCACTCTAATTCAGGGAAATCACCTTGCTTGAACCGCTGGATAAGCATCTGAACCACGTCCATGTAGTTTGCTGTCTGGGAGTGCAGCATCCCATCGTCTCACTCCTCCTCCTACCACAACGGGTGGGTGGGTGGCAAGGAAATACATTCCTTACCCCTCCCAGCTAGGCATCTGCACGGGACGATTTGGATTTGGAGGTGTCATGCTCCAGCTGGAGAACACGGCTGTGCCTCCAGCTGAACAATGTGTTCCTTAAGCCGTTGTGTGGCTTGTGGAGTCGCAAAGCCGCAAACACGTGTCATCTCAGAAAGGGGTGGTGGAGTCACTGCGTGCGCAGCTGCCCAAAGAAGCCAGCGCAGCCTACTTCGGCAGCAGTTGGGCTTGGGGGTGAGACAGCCGCTACGAAAGAGAGGAACTGAAATGGCATTCCCTTGCACTCCAGCAAAGTTTTAAGGTTTTTGGCTTTTTTGAATATTTTTTCTCTTTTTTTTTTCTTGCCCCCCTTTCTGTTTTAAATAATCTTGAAATGAGCCCAGCTTTCTCTCTCATTGTACGTGGTGATGAATCTTCTCATCTTTGCTGGCATTTCACAGCTGTTTGTTCACAGCTTTCTCCCAGTATAAGAGCCGAAACAGACCTTAAAGCAGAGGATTGTTGTCTTTTTGGTGTTCTTGAGCTCTATATAAAAAGCCGTGCGTATTTTTCAAATCAGGATTACGGAATTAATTTGCATGGTTTATCCTCTGGTATTTTTTTCTGATGGAACAGATTTTGTATCTCTTTTGTGAAAATTTTTATGCTTCATCGACCTTATTTTTTTTGCTGTTCAGCTGCTTTTAAAGAATCTGTGGGTTAAAAATGAAGTTTGCAGAAAGAAAAGCCTTCACATAGGTAATCTGAATAACTAATCAAAGAGGCTCTATGCTCTGTTGTTTCACTTGGTATCTGCCGTGGTAATGGAAAACATTTCTCGTGGGTGAATGGTGCATTTACTCGTAGCCATTTGTGTTCTGTTGTATTTTGACTGTAAATACTTTCATTCACTAACATGAATGCGAAGTTCAATGACCAAATGTTCCTGAGTGTTTTGATGTTGTTGTCTGCATTCTGAAGTTTATTTACATGAAGTTTCTGTGTGAATTTTGCTTCACTTCAGTGGGTGGGTGCAATGGATAAATTCATAGTAATAGCACAGTAGGAAATGAGTGCCTCTGCAACTGAGGATTTATTAATATCTCTTGCTTTTGTTTTTTCTTAAGAAGAGCAGTAGTGTGTATGCATTTTGAGGTACTGTCAGTGTGCATTTTTCTTCTTTTTGCCTGTCTTCTTTCAGAAATCTGAAATAAAAATTACATTGCTGCGTTGTAGCAAGTAGAAACAAATATGACAGTAAAAGACAATATATCCGTATTCATTTTAGCTCTAATAACTTTTTTTATATATGTTTATTTTTATTTTGCTTCAGCATATTGTGTGCATGTGAGTGTCACAAATTTACTAATGATGCAGTATCGATTAATTCTCATGGTTTGCCTGAAAAACTATCTAGTACCAGATGACCAGGATATGGAATTTCTTTCCTTTGAAAAATATTGAGGTACTGAAAATGTATTTTATTGCAAATTAAGATAGGAAAAAAGAAAAAACAATTACATTAAAATAATTTTCTGGAAAAAGGAATTCAGATAAAGTGACACGTTTCCTTTTACTTAAGGGGGAAAGATTTCACTTAGTGGTAATATTTTTATTTTTATATTTATGATTTTTATGTCATAAAATAAATCCTATAGATCATATAAAAATGTCATTAATGTATCCTGTAAATTAAAATGTCCTCATAAAAAGCACTTTGAAGTGAACACGTGGAATGTTCCATTTCAGCGATATCCGAGCATTCCAGCTTTTACACAGGCATGTGGATTTGGACTTCTTTCGATTTGGTTTCAAATATCCAATGACTGCTTACTTAATTGTTGTCTGGGGTAACAGGTAGTATTAATCATCCGTATAAAGAGATGCATTTTAATGAAAGGCTTAAGAGCGAAATACTTGGCAGCAAAGTGATTTGTCACTTGGTGGCAAAGTGATTTCCAGGCATTGGATGGAACACCTAGAAGGGCTGAGAAATTAAGGGGACAAGTTCTTGGGCTCCATTTACACCACTGGTGATGAGGATTCCAGACTGTTTTGGCCATGGAATGATCCCCAGTGGCTGCGGTAACATCTGGGACTTGTTACACACCGCCTGGCAATGAAAGCGGGAGTAAAAGGAAGAGAGATGGGCTTTTTGCGCAGTTGGGGTGGAAGTGGTGTGGACATAAGGCTTCTTGTGAACGACAGGCTTCATGTTTTTCTTATCCAGGAAAGTTATTTTCTGTTTGATAAGAAGGTGTAAGAGCTGAGTGCCTGGATTTCTCCTACAAAAGTGACATTTTAGCCCATTGATGTATCTGCCAGCTAGTGAGGAGATGATACACTTTAAACCTTGTTTCTGAAAGTGGCATCCATGTAATTGCCAGTTTAAAGAAAAGACAGAGTGAAAATACCCTTGACTTAGTTTGACAGGATCTTCCTTTTTGAAGAGGTGGCAGTTTCTGGGCTGCGAGTCTCAGCAAGACTTAGGCGGATATGTGACTCACAGCATTGCATTGCCCAGATTCAATATCCGTACGGCATAGCTGGCTCTCTCAGTGGGATCTCATCCATAGGGTCTGTGCTAAGTGTATCCCAACAGTTACATTTGGCTTTCATGAAAGAGTACTGGTGAAGCCTCAAATTACCAAATTTAAACAAAGATATAGACCACTTGTGTCGGGGTTTTTTCTGGGAAAGAATAACAGTGGGAATGATCAGATGGCTAGAAAACATGATCTGGGATGAAACAGGATTCTTCAGCCTTAAAAAAAAAAAAAAAGGGAGTGGGGGCAAACAAACTGTCTTGTTTAAATAGAAATGAGGAAGATTTCTCTTAAATGTTCAGAAACCCTTTCATCAGTAGGATAGGAAGACCCCGGAGTGGATGGCTGGGAGAGCTCTGCAGCGTGAGCAGTCATGAAGAACAGACCAGCTGTATGTCTGCTGGGAGTGATCTAGGTATTGCTCATTATGTGTGGGGGCAAGAGGAACACCTATGTGATCCCATTTCTTTCACGGCCTAAGGCTCTACCAAAGAGGCTTCAAAGCAGCAGTAGCTTGTACTGCAAGCTTTCTGCAAGCTCCCCTGCAATGCAGCCTTTTGAACCTGCAGGTTCAGAAGTCAGCTCTGAATAAATAAGCATTAGTCAACTGATGCACAGTTCTCCAAAAACGGAGAGAGAGTATTCACTAGTGGCTGTAAGACATGGCAAACATCCTTATAAACATGTTGTTATGGCGAAAGCTTGTTAGCTCTTGCTGAGATACTGTCAGGACCTGTATGGGATATGGCTTCTCACATCTTTTACTGCTGGTAGACGCCTGAAGAGAGGTCCTGCCCCTTCTTAGGTGATTGCTTTAACTGCTGTTACCTCTCCACAGTTATGATTTCACCCTTGGTGTTTATAGATAGCTAAATTATAGTGGAGCACTGAGTTTGAAAACCCTTTTCTTTTTAAAAAATTACTTTTATAACTGCTGCAAAACCTGAAATTTTCTTTTCAGTTGCCCTAAAATGCATCATGCTTCCTGGGGGCAGCAGGTCGGGTTAGTATGCCAAATACACATTCATTCATGAGCCAGGGGTTCCTGACATACAGCCTCACAGGGAAAATACAGGGCAAAATAGCTCTGTTAAATACTGACATGTTCTACTATTGCGTGCATTTTCCTACTGGAGGATCAAACCGTAACTCCAATTACACCCAGTATTTGTGTGCTATAGTAATGATTCAACCTGAAGGGAATGAAGGTGAAGTTGCATTCTTGAACCTGGAAGTATGTTTGATTTTATTGAAACGGAAAGGAACTGAAATACTTTAATTCAGCAATTTATAGTGAGCAGTACATTACAAGCTCTCAAACATCAGCCCAAGGGAAAAAGCAAATCTGGCTATTGGGAGAGAAAGAATATTTTAGGATGCTGAGTTTGAAGCAATTTTACTCTAAAACTGAGTAAATAAGAAGTGACAGGCTAAATCTTAATTGTTTCTCTGGGCACCAGGCTGAGGCCACTCAGTGCGTGGGAGATGGAAACAAGGGCCTTGAGCTTTGTATTCTGTGTGAAGTCAATGCGGGGAAAGAGCCTGTGACAGCCGGTGTGCCTGAGACGGCATCACTGAGATTAGCTGGAGTTTCCCAACCACTGATGTGTAACGTTGCGCCAGTGCAGCTGGAGGGTGGTGGGTGGACGAGCAGCTCCCCAGGAGGGGCAGGGCTTCAAGATTGTAGACCCTACAGCACTGGTTACCTGCCTGTGGGGGAAACAGCATGGTTAAAGACAAGAATATTTAACTGCAGCATGCCTCTGCCTCTGGCCAGCATTGTGGCCAAGCAGGTCTGCTGTGGAAGGGTCCTGTCTGTTGGTGTCCCAGCTCTGGCATGGCTCAGCAGGCAGTTTTCCCCTGGCTCCCAACCCCTCCATCTCTTCACTCATGGCTGAGTCTCCATGCAGTTCAGGGAGCTTTGGGAGTGCTTTGAAAGATTGAAAACTACACAATCATGTTGCTTTTCCACTTGAAGATTTAAACTTCCAGTATTTCTTCCGTTTGATGTGGTTGCATTGTGTTTTGGAGTCTCCCACAGAGAAGCTGTTCTGATCTGTGGGTAGTCCTGTAATTCAGAGGTGGATTTGTTTGGCTTTTTTAATTTTCATTACTTAATTTAAAAAAAATTATCACATCCACAAAAGTGAAAAGGTCCAAGAATTGTAAAGCAGCTCCATCCCTGAGTGAACCTAACCAATTGCTGAATTCAGATCTCGAGCGGCCTGAGGTTGGATGTTACGCTAGGGCAACGGCGCAGGAGAAGCATGGGCTATCCATTTTTAAAGCCTTTTATTTTTCCTTCTTTTTTTCCACAGATTTAAGCTATTTTCAGCAACTGTTTTGTGTGATTTCTGTTGAGCTTGATTGGTGGTTAGTTGATCATCAGTTGTCTGAGAAATTGATGCTGAATGTTTACATTTCAGGGCTGAGTACTGCTGGTGCCCATTCAAGAATATTAAGCAACTGTCTAATAGAGACCTTTTTTATGATGGACATGACTTTAGTGGGTCTGCTACTAAATACTTTTTATTATTCCCTGTTTTACGAAGTAAAAACTATGGGGAACATCTCACAAATTAGTTATAAAACCCTGGAAAATTGAGTTTATAATGAAAATTGCAACTAACCTGTAATTCTGCTGCTAGTAAATCCAGTGGTAATGTTGGACTAATTGGGGGTGGTGGTGCTAATGAGTTTAGCACATTTTAAAAGAATAAATGAGTACTGAAAGGAGTACTTTTTCCTGTCAAAAGGAAATATAAAATTGTATTTAAATATGTTACTCTGATGAATACTCTGTTATTATATAACTAAGGGTCATAAAGTCCGATTTCCAGTATCTTAACACATTGTGGACCTTCGACAGAATCAGTGGGGCTGCAGGGAGATGATAGTGTCATTTAGCCTACAGCGTGATTCCCATCGTTCTTGTAGAAAGATGGCAAAGGTTATGGATGAGGGGAACGGAGTCAGGCTCAAGAGGCTCAGCTGGCAGCTGGGGCTGCAGTGGACACCTCCACCTTGAGTGAACGTAAGAGGCTCTAGCAGAGTGGCATGAAACCCTTGTCTAACATTTCACAGTACAGGTACGGAGGTGAGCTCAGAAATACAAATTGTTTGGCATAACCATTTTGCACAAACAGCTGGTCATGTGCAGGTGAAGTTTGTGTCTCTGATTTTGAAGTCAGATTGAGAGGATAGAAGAGTTTACTGGCCTGGCTGTTGGCACACATCTATGGAAGATGACCTTAAGTTAGGAGTGGAAAGCTGAAAGAGAGTCTTCAGTTTCCAGTGTAAGTCAACAGCAAGGAGACTCCAAGTGATTATGTATTCAGTCTGACGTTTACAGAATATACGTTCAGATTTCCAGGAGCACCTCCTGACTTACAGAAACTAGACTGCAGATCAGTAAGCGACAAGTTCTTCTTGTGGGAGAAAACTTCTCACAAAGTTCATGGAAAAATGGAAAAATGTTGTTGTGAAATGCTTCCTTGTAGTTCAACTTGCTTTATGTGTAGAGATTAAGGTCATGAACATTAAGTTGGTACTACCTTTTAGAGAAAATTTGTGGCAGAAGCTTCATATTGCCTTTAGAACAAGTAAAACCTCACAAGTTTTTAGAAGGAAAAAAGTTAGAGGTAAATCAGTCACTAAACAACTTCCTCTGTACTGGGTAGTGAATAATCATGTGTGAGTGGCATCTTTCACGGGCTCTTTTTGTGTTCATCACTAATGAGAGAGATGGTTCATGTCCTCTCTCCCCAGCACAGTTCGTATACTTCTTTTTCTGGGGAGAAGGCTAAAAATTGGATATTTGGGTGCTGTAGGTGAGAAGGGCACTGAAAACCACTTGTAAGGATTTTAGTGGGCTTATCTACTGCTCTTATGGTGCTACTTGATTAAGGCAAACACGTCGCTGCACTAAAACGAGAGGGGTTTTATAATACTTGCTCAGGTTTTAATGTTATTAGACCAAAAGTGTCTGCCTAGTTTTCAGACAGAAATTTAAAATCACAGTATTCCCCTCTGCCAAAAGCACATGAAAATGCAGCTCAACTCCGTGGCAATATTATATAACATAAATGATGTCCTTAGTGTTTAAGGCGATTTAGCAATAAAGACATAGCAGTCTTTATGGCACAGAAAGAGAGAGAAATGGCTTCAGCCATTCCTGCTTCTTTCAAATGCATACAACTAATATCCTTTAAGTGAACCTTCATTTCACGGAGAGAACTTGCACACTTTCTATTAGAGGTAATAAGTGTTTCATTTTAACAATTAAATGCTAGCGCTGTCCGAGTCTTTATTCTGATTCATGGACAGCTTTTGCAGAATACAGCTCTAAAATATAGGTCAACATTAAAGGATTCTGAAATAAGGTGAAAATGCTCTTATTTCCTTTTTGTGTGGCTCCTTTATTTTAGTATCTATAAGAGAACTACACTCTTCTCCAAATCCTTTCTCCTCGGGAGGAATCAGCAGGGACATTGTGACTTATTTGAAAGGTAAGAGGCTGAAAACCTTTAGAGGAGGCATTGCAATCTGCTATAAAACGTGTGCAGGACAGAGGCATAGATTTGGAGCTGTTGGTAGCTCTCCAACGTGTAGAAGAGAAGCATGAGATGATTAGATTGCTCACAGAGCATTAATCCTGCAGCAATGAGGAAATTTAATGAAAAAAAAATCCCAATCCTTGTGTTTACACCAGATTAACTGGTACAAAGAGGCAAGCATCTCTCATTGTTGCTTTGAGATGTATAAACTCCTATCCTTTTGACTCTCCCAGAGTTCACAGACAGAAAACGTTATCATTGCAAATACGGAGGCTGTCTCTAAAACTGTGCTAGTTTCAAAGTACTCTCACCTCACTAAGTGCTGTTAGCTTTCTGTTTTCACAGAAACAGCAGTGATCAGACCCAGAAAAACATGGTAAGATGGGGAAGCGATGGGTCCCATCTCTCATTTTTTTCCAAGTTGCCAGGTCAGCATTCATAACAGACTATCTTAACTCACACAGTGTGTACAATAAGACGGGTGTCTTTCTGCGTTCAGTACCGTGTCTCCTGGTCTGAATATTAAGAACTGAGGCTACTTGGCTTTGAAGAAGATGACGTGTAGTGTTTTGAGCTAGTAGAGCTGAGGTTGCTTGGTAAACGTGCTGAGATAGCTGGTAGGGATCCTGAAAGCCCTAATGCAATGTATTTTGGGACTCAGCAGTGCCATGAGTCCACCAGTGGTGGACTAGTGCTGTGATACTGTTCTGTGGACAGCGTGGAGAATACGCTGGTCAGAATATCCTTCCTGGCCCATACCTCCTGCTAAGCTGCTTCCACCTAGTCATGCAGACTTAGTTTTCTTCATAATGGTGGTGACTCTGTGCTGGTGACAAATCTTACACTCCCAGCACCTGTAGAAACTCAGGGAGCAAAAGTGAATCCAATTCAGCAAGCAGAAGACATACTGTTTGTTCCTTTCTGACACAGTTTTCATGAGAGCAAACAGTTCCTGCCCACAACAAAGGCAGGTGCTCAAAAGGCCAAAGAATTACAGGCTTGGGAGAGAAATTCACGCTCTCCATTCCCAGATTCATCGCTGTGCCAGCAGCCAAGCCCTGGTCAGTGGATCAGGACTGGGACAGGCATCCTGAAGGGGGCCTACAAGGAAGCTGGGGGGGACTTTTTACAAGGGTCTGTAGTGACAGGACAAGGGGTAACGGGGTTAAATTGAAAGCAGGGAGATTGATGTTAGATACTAGGAAGAAATTCTTCACGGAGAGGGTGGGGAGGCACTGGGACAGGTGGCCCAGAGAAGCTGTGCATGCCCCATCCCTGGAAGTGTCCAAGGCCAGGCTGGATGAGGCTCTGAGCAACCTGGTCTAGTGGAGGGTGTCCCTGCCCATGGCAGGGGGGTTGGAATTGGATGATCTCTAAGGTCCCATCCAACCCAAACCATTCTGTGATTCCATGATTCTATGATCATAAAATATTTCTTGGAGGCAGCAGTGTAGGAATTCAGAAATCCTGTAATTCACAGATCAAGGCATGCTTCCCATTGCCCGTGCTCTATCACCAGCCATTTGTGCTTCATCGCATCAGTCATCTTACACAGTATGTAAGGACATTTTCCAGAAAAAAAGGATTTTTGCCCTTGTCACACGTTACTGATATTTGTAGAATGGTGAATATTGGAATTCCTAATCAGCCTCCTGGGAACCACAGTTAGGCTTGGGATATTACTGTGCACATAGATAGTAAAGAGCTAATATTACTACATTATCTGTAAACATTTATCCTGCATCTAGTTGCTGACACAGCATACAGAAAAAATATGTTTCTGTTCCATTATGCGCTTTTTCTTCTGTTGTCTTCAGTAGAGCAACTAATGTAACTTTAACAGTTCACAGTTTGAATACAATAGGCCTCATTGATTTTTACTTTAAATTTCCCACTGCCAGTGTTTACAGGTTCCAGTGGTGACAGAGAAGTGGACTTTATCATGATGTTCTGCTTTATGTGAAGTGGATATTCCTTCATAGCAGTATACTGAAACTCAAAAAATCCATAGCCGTACTGGAGCATTTAGTTGAAACCCCAGGGTCAGCATATTTGTTTGTTGAAGAGTATCTCCAGAGGTTCAGTTCTGAGTAAGAACTACATTGCTGGTCTGTCAATAGGTGAGATTATTTGCTTATGAAGTGGTGTGTGTTAAACAAAAATTGTGGATTGTCACTTCTTCTTCACAAAGAAAAGTCCGGAGTCCCTGAAGGGACATCTAAAGGTAACAGTAGGGCTTTGGTTTTATTTTGGTTTTTACCCATGACTCCAGGTTGAAAAAACAGAATTAAATCACCTGAATGTGTTCAAGTCTGGAAGTGCTGAGAGTCCAGCACTCCTGATAGTAACATCATGTCTTTAGGGGTTCAGGTATTGACACCGGACACTAACCTTAGCCTTGTGTTCTCTAAGATCTTGCCGTTACGAATCAGCTCTTTGCTCAGTTTGTAACAAGCTCCACAGGGCTTCTAGTTCCAAGACACCAATTTTTGTAATTATTACAAAAGGGAAATCACCTTTGCAGCCTATACTAAACACTGGTTTGTATGAAATGTTTTCGTCCTGTCAAAATGTCTTGGTTCCTGTCACGTAAGGGAAATATATTAATTAAAAATAAACTGCTGTGAGAACGTGCAGCGGCGCAAAAGGGCTCAAATGGGGAAGCAAACACTCAGTATTAGTTCGTGTTTAGTGCCTCAGGCTTAACTCTTCTTCCTGGAGGCTTTTGGGTGAGTCAGCTTTAATTTGTAGATGGAACCCTAGGATCCCCCTCTCCTAGGAAAGGTGGGGATCCGCCGCGCGTTACCCTGCAGGGTTACCCTGTGGTCGTGTTGCCTGGGAGTATGGCGCAGGTTCCCCCCACCCACTGCGGAAGTAACAGCTGAAGAATACAGAGCCTGACAGTGTCTCGTGGCTTCAGAAAACTGTGTGAGCTCTGGGACAAATCAGCGAGGATGAATTATTGATGTCAGTGATGCTTACTGTTGACAGTAGGAAACCAAACTGCCATTGTGAGTCCTTCCCCAAAAAAAGGTTGTCAGCCTACCGTTCCTTGCTCGTTCTGCTTTGAGGTCCTCTAATTAGGCTTTGTCTACTCTATTTGTTCCCCAAATAAAAGCAGTGATATATTTTTTATGAAAATGTTACTATTTGTGGTACCTTGATGAGCTAATATTCTTATATTATCTGTAAATTGGTGTAAATAATGGCTATTTTTAAAAACTTCCTGTGCTATTTCAAGCCTTGTTTATTTTTTTCAAAAGGATGTAGTTGGACTTACAATGTAAACGGGGACCGTACCTCTTCTGATAGCAGCAAACTCAAATAAAACCTTGAGTAATGTGAAGCAGACATAAGCAAATATCTGCTCACTAGTTACCTTACACCACCCCCACCCCCCCAGTATACAGGACACTTGGAAAGTACAAAAATAATATGTTTATGCTCTGAGGCTTAAAAGATCCTTTTTTTAGTAAACTGTTTATGTTTATTTGTTGTAGAATCATTCCAAATATGTAGTTTATTTTTCTGTTTTAGGCTCCTAAGGACTCAGTCTCTGGATTGGTATTATAATAATGTGAAAAGCCGCTTTAAGTGTTTTGGAAGTGCCAAAGTCCTGAAGAACTTATACAAGAAGCATAGAGTGGAGAGCGGAGTTTGTCCTGATGTAATAGGTAAGAACAGCTGTGTTGGTCTCTTATTATCTACATTAACACACCAGCTGAGACAATGGGAAGTCTCAGATTATTTCAAAAGAGATATTTTTAAGACTATGATTTTAATAAAAGGAATACCTCAGTGGAGAGAAAAAAGAGGTGAAATGTCTAGAAAGCTGTTTAAGAATTCAAAGGATGTTTAATCTTAATTATGCTACTGATACAGAAGAACTGTTATCTTCAGTCTGTAAAGCTAATTGCAGTTTGTATTCTAGCCTGTGTTCCAAAATCTATCACAGTTCTGAGTAGTCAGAGAATGAGAAAACAATTTTGCGTTCAACATTCGGCCTTAGAGCACTTTTCGATGGCATTTGAAGCAAAATGTGGTTAACAATGGATACGTTCAGTATCCAGAGTTGACCAAAACTTAGATTGTCCTCCCTTAGAGTTTTGCACACTTAAGGATCTGAAATTGGCCACATCTTATTTTTCACTGATGTTTGTAAATGGCTAAAAGGTGCCAATTAAGTATTGGTGTCATCCTTTTAAACAGAGACACACAATTCTCCCTTAACTATGGTATTACAGTGCCTCACCCCGTAAGAAGAGTAATTGGACACATAAAATGGGGTAGAAGTGGTATTTCATGTCATACTGGTAACTTTGATTACTTAAAACACAGGTAGCTGAATATTTGAGATTTCATTGAATTTATTGGACCAGATACTTTCCTAATGTAATTCTTTTGAAATTTGTACAGAAGCTGTACTTTTTCTATAGTCTTGGTCTTTTCCTGAAATTATATAGGATGGTAAGTGGACTCCCTAGTCCTGAGTGAAAATTGTAGGTGTTTTTATGAAAACTGGCATAAAAGCTTCTAGGGAGAAGTGGCCTCTGCATTAAATTCTGAGTTATTCGTCTTTTGGCTTTTTCTGTATCAAATTCATTTTTCTAGAGAAGATTTCTGAACAGTTGAGAACAAATAAGTATGAAGACAAGAAAATCCATGTCAGTGATGGCAGAAGTGGGACAATGGAATTAAAAGCTGTGGGGGTGGATCCTTCAGAATTTAACATGCCTTTACTGAAGACATAGTCTCATTGACTTTGTCCTTGAATGGAAGTGTGAACAGTGCAATGATGAGTTGCAGCAGCATGTGCGCGCTCTGTGAGACCTTTCTGAGGAAAGCCTTTAAGTCTAAATGTCATGGCTAACTTTCTTCTGCTCTCCCTGTGACTGTTAGGTAAACCGTTTGTTCCCCTTGAAGATAAATACTAGTATATGTGTCTGCGTTTGGGCTTATTTATACAGCTTTGCCCTTTAAAATGTAGAATCTGTTTCAACCCCAAATGTCACATTAAAGGCAAATTTCCTCTACTTAACTTCTACTATGTAAGTTTTATACCTAGTAGCTTCTTCCTCTCTCGCTCTCTTTCGCTGCACAATGAGTTTTCCCCATCCAAAATGAATGAGGTCTTTCCTATAAAAGCAGTCATGTTTTGTACAAGAGCTGCTGCAGTCATGGTTTATACGAAAGGTAGGAGGAATTTTCTGGTTATCCCTCTTTGTGTGCATTGCCACCATATCTTGAGTGAATATTCTAACCTAATAATGCCTCCAGGCTTAATGGGTACTTCTTATATTAACGAACGCGTGGAACTGTCTTTTTTGAGCAGAAGGAGGTGTTTTTGAAGGAAGCTTTGAAAATGAAGGAAGCATTTGTGGCAGCGACTCTACATTCTACCGACAGACAGAAGGTATACTGCTAAAAACCTGTTTGATTAAAACACAATCCAACACTTAATTACAGCCTAGAGCGCTGCTGTCTTCTTCACAGATCCAACAATCTTTTACCTGGAACATATAGCAAGATACTAAAAATCCCTTTGTGTACCATGCTGGGATGTCTTGCTCCAGTACTACAGCTAATACACGCTTATTCTAGTGTGATTTTCTTAGTGTTCATTTTTTGTTACTTGTCTCTCATTTCCCTTCCTGTGCTCATATACTTTTTTGTTGGTGTTTATAGAAAGTTTACAATTTTTTTTCCCATAATTTCCTCCTAACTGTTTTGCTGAGTTCTAAAATAAGCAACATAAAAATACTGTGGCTTATTGTATTCAATATTTACATTTAAGAAGTAACAGACATTGTGACAAATTTCTCTGTCTTGCGGTGTTTGTTTTACTGTCCATAATTACAGATTGAGAAAATGGTCATGAACAACCTAAGATTGGACTGTATGTCCAGAATATGAATCTGAATTTTGGAGCTCATTATGCAAAATGTACATAGGTAAACAACATGGTGGGTTTGTCTTGTTCTTCACCTAGGACACAGCATGATGGATACCCTTGCTGTGGCCTTACGTGTTGCAGAGGAAGCCGTGGAAGAAGCTATTTCTAAGGCAGAGACCTACAGTGACAGCCTGGTAACTTCTTTTTTTTTTTTTTTTTAATGTATTAATTTAAATAGAACAATTCTGTTTCTTTTCATTCGGGTAATGGTACAAAAACAAGTAGATAGAAAAGAAAACATAAAGACGTAGTGACTCTCATGCCATACATAATGAGTTGGGTGTGGGTTTTGTGAACTCGTACCCAAGATGCATGTTGCATTTCAGAAGGGGACGTGCAATTGTAAGGAAACTGTAATTTCTTCCCACAACGCCAGTAGGGTATATTACACACTTCCTGGTCTATTTCTGTGGAAAGGCTGGTTTTATGTGATTTTTGCAACTACAAATACCCATTTTCATGCAGGACAAGCAGAACGAGGCTTGCTACTTGCAGGAACACAAGGAGGACCTCATAGAAGAACTGGCCACAACCATCGTGCAGAAGGTATGGCACGCGTCTTTTCCCTAGCTTGTTTAGTAGCCAAAACAGAGTCCTTCAGTCTGGTGAGCTTTAACTCTGCTGACAGCAAAAAGGATGACACCAGTGTAGAAAGCAGAGTAAATGAGAAGTTCAACATAAGCTTAATCAGCCATATCTGACAGAAATCAGTTTATAAATAAGCTTAATCCAGTGCCTAAACTGATGGTCTACACCCTCAGATCTGAGCAGTGCCACTCCCTCAGAAATGGAGGGCTGGTGGGAACAAATACCCCTCGAGTGTGTCTGGACGGTTTGGAGCAAGACAAGACGAGCATGAACAGAGTGCTGCTGAGCTCTGTGATCAGTGACGTAACCACTCTGCTAAGCTAGTCCTCTTCCATGTGAACTAAGCCAATCGCCACATCTGCGTATGGGATGTGGCATTTAACAATGTATGGATTGCACACCAGGGGAGGAACATGTTGTTTATAAGGCTGTCAAGAAAAGCCAGAAGAGCAGCAGCTCAATGGAAAATAATCTGCCTTCTTTATTATTAGGCATGTTAAAGGGTTAATTCTGCTTATCAGGTCTTTGATACTCCAGAGGCTGTCTCATCCAAGCTTGAATCCTTACCACTTTTGTCAAAAGCTGCCTGACAAGATCTTTTATGCCATAGAATAATATTCTGTAGGTATTTTAAATTGGAGTCAGGAAAGTTGTAGAAATGAAGTATAGCAGGATATAGTCTGTCAGCGTAGGGAGACAGGTAGTCTGTGATCTGCTCTCTCTCTTAAGATGGTGTAGATTTTCAAAAACAGAAATAGTGCCTAGACAACTAAGACCTCTTTGTCTCCAGTAGAAATGTGTCTGGACGTCATGGGAGCCTTTGAAATTCCCGTTATCTAGTATTTTATGTTTCTTTGCAAAAATTCTTCTCTGAGAAAACACTTCACACTTAGATGCTACTAATGTTTAAAGTGTTACTGTAGGAACAGGTTTCCATGTTTATTTAATTCACCTCTGGTGTTCCTACAGTCACTGATTATGATTTATGGTATTGATAATTAGGCGCTCGCAAGCCACAAGACTTCAGATGAGAAGAAATGCACGTGCGTTGTCAGAATCATCCTTGCATGAACCGGAGCAAAAGCAAAGGGAAACTCAAACGTTCTGCCTAGGCGGTTTGCCTGGAGACAGGGTTAATGTAGCCATACGGCACAGACAGTATTGTCCAAGCACCTTTCTTTTCTCCCCTCCCACCCCCTGTCCCCCTACCTTGCAGATTATAAAGAAGCAGAAAAGCAAAACTGAGCAGGCGGAGGCTGACTTTGAATGGCCACCATCCAGGAGCAGTGGCCTGGCGTCTGTTGCTGTCTCGGATCAGAGTATGCTGACTTTTCCAGGGAGCCGCAGAGGGTCCTACACATTATGGGTGAGTGACTTAGCACCACTATTGATGTTTTCTGCTGCAACTGGAGGATTGAAATCATGGATAAGTGTACTTACTGCCTGGAGCAGTACGTAGAGACTTGCAGAGAACAGGAATTAAACCTGCCTCTGGATAAACTGTCGCTCAGCTGCATGCTTTCCTAGCACATCATGGGCCATGGAGGTACATCACAGACATTGTCGGGTATTGCTGAGTGTGTTGGGGAGGATGAAGTTTGTGATATGAGTGATCTCGGTGCATGATTTGAATGCTAATAGGACTCAATGCCCCGGTGTTTATTCCTTAAAACAGTTTTTATGCTCACTTACCTTTTATTTGGATTTTTGCTGTGTTATATTGTCTTTTGTACAATGTTAGATTTCTGTAATGCTTCTTTTTATCCTTACACATCTGAAAGAGAACAACCACCACCAACAACAAAAAAAGTAAACCCAACTGTAGCGTGCTGTTTATGTCTTACGCTAAAGAGTATTTCCTCCTCCTTTCACTTACTTCTCGGCACAGAGCCTTTAGCCCCTGCTATAAGCTGAGGAAAATCTGACAAGCTGCATTAGTAACATTTGAAGAAAAGCAGCAGGGGAAAAGAAGTGAAAATAAGCGATAGGCCTGGATAGGCTGTTTCCCAGTCGGAGGGGGAAGGCAGTGGCAGCTTAGTGCCAGTGCATTTTGATACAGTAGTTAAAGCTGCTGCTCCCAAGTGTCCTGCTACTGGGCCGGTAATCAGCTCCTCTCACTGAGCAGAACCACAAGAATTGAATGTGTGCTGTGCCTTAGTTCCTAGACAAATTTGCTAGGTTACACTGCCAGTGAAAATAGATTTATGCCAGAATATAAGACTGTAAGCCAGAGTTGCTGAGACACAGACTCATTCTCATCCCCCACCTACATCCAAGTTGAAGTAGTAATGCTTTTAAGCTGCTGCTGTTAACCAAGTGATCTCAATTCAGGGTGAGCGTGTTCAAGTGCTTTGCTCTTGTTTTATTGTTTTCTTTTGTCCTTTGAAGAGCAGATGTATTTATTTTTGCTTTGCTTTGAAAAGAGAAGAATTTTCTTAATATAATCAGGCACCCTTGGGAAGGTAGCATAGTTTCAGTTGCTCCCATAGCTAATACAGTTGCAGTTATCTTACCCTTTTAGGCTAGCAGAAATAAAGTCACAGAAGCTCTCAGAAAGGGTCTACTGGAAAGCGTACTGAAAGGCAATTTGTGCAGAGCAAGTGTAGAGCAGTTACAGCCTGCTTGATTCACATCAGCAGTAGTGGAACAACTCAAATTCCTTTTCCTGAGCTTGCTTTCATTCAGCTACGAATGGTAAGCATGCATCTGTCAGGAGGTTTGCAGAACTAAACTGCATCAGTTTCTTCTCTGTATATCATTTGAGAAAATTACATTTTCTGTGGAAAGAATTGCAATATTTTTTTTCTTTCCAAAGCAAAACCTAGTTCCTACAGAAGCTGGCAGAGGTCCTGTGATCATACGCCCTTTCGAGGCAAAGCTCCTTACTCCCTCCCAGGTGGATTTTGGAACTTTTGAGTCCAAGCCTGTAACAGCAAATCTTCATGGGCTGCACTGCAATAAGAGAAGTTTTCTTATTTCCTAACTGATGACATTATGTTGACCAAAAAAACCCAAACTTGATTTGTGTACACATCCTACCACTGAGCTGTGTGTGCTGGCATAGTTTGAGACGAGATCTGCCTGTAATGTTAAAAAACCTTTTGCATTAGTACCTGCCACAGCTTACAAGGGCTCTTGCAACAGATTTATTAGGGCAGGTGATCCTAGTGTAACCAAGTTTTTTGTAGAGAGGCCACATGGCCACAACAACCCTAAGGGAAGCATAAAAAATGCGTTTTTTTCTATCAAAGCTACCTAAGTTGGCTATTACTGGGTTAGGTATGTACGTGAAACTGTTTCCCAATAAGCATTATTTAAGTAGAGGTTCCTCTAAGACCTCCTTTGTTACCTGGCAAACAAATTAATACTTGAAGCAAGCAGAAGCAGGATAGATTAAATAAAAGGGAAGAAGAAACATGACTAACTGAAAGACAGACATGCAGAGGAAAGGGAGGTAAGGATAGCAAATCTTAAGGCAGTTAGGATTTCATCATTTAATACTGGAAATTTATCTCAGAGCAAATATTTTTGTTTGTTTTCTGTGCAGAAGATAATACATGTGGTTTCTCTAGCACAATAAAGCTAGTAGCGTACCGTTACTTAGGGCAGCTGCATGCTGCAACACTGGCCTTTAGAAACCCATGTTTATTACTGCATTGCATTTTATTATCACTTGCTTACAGTGTGGGGTGGGAGCTGTAATAATCCCAGATATGACTGTGTGGTTACACCTGCCAAGCAATTTTTGTTTTCATCGCAGCTCTTTGTGTATCTCATCCATATCATCCAAAAACTTCCAGTGGGCTCTGGAAGCCCTGCATTACCGCCCTGCTCATCCAAAATCACTTGCTTTGAAATCATCATGAAATAAATTGAACTGCCCCTTTGCAGTACGAAGTAAATGCTGTATGCAGAGAACTTGAGCGGTGTGAGCTGGGGGCAGCACAATGCCAAGCGACCAACTGCGTGAAACCTGTTTGACTAGTGCAAAATCTATTGGTCTTCATATTAAGGAACACACACACATGGTATCTCCCTGAAATACATTATTGACTGTTTAACTGCAGTACTGTGGTGTGGTAGTAGCTATAGATATTGTTCTTTCCTTTTTTTCCTCTTGGATTTCTTTGCAATCCCTTGCCCATGCTAAAAATAATGATACAAGGCTGAATATTTTATTTCCTCATCTCATAAAAAGGGATGGATGGCACCATCTGTTTCTCATTACCAATGAGCAAAGGCTGTACCATGTTGGGATAGGAGGAGCTTAGAGCGGGAGCGGATGCTCCTCTGCTCTCTCAGTCAATTCCCACCCCCCCCAGTACATCACTGCCAGTGAGAACAAACGACCAGTTAGCATATTGTATCCCATTTAAACATTGATGGAGTGCAGACATCCTGGTGGGTTCTAAATGCTGTATTAGTGGTCTTTAGTTTACAGCTAAAAGATTGCATATATAAACAGAAGCTCATCCATAATTTATACTATTTAAAACAGCTAGGGATATAGGGAAAAGAAGGATTTCATTAAATACACATTATGATGCAGCCCAGGGGAAGCAGAAATTTACTAGTTAAGCTAATTATAAGGTCCACAGTGTAATGACAGTTGTTTATTTTTGATTTTTCCCTTTGATTTGCTTGAAAGAGAAGGAAAGTTCCACAACTCTGAGGTCCAACACTGCTTTGGAAATCCCTGGAGATTTTGCAGGTGCTCTTGTACCTTTGTAGGTTTGTCTCAAACAAATACTTGAAGGAAACCTTATTGAGGAGGAATCCTGTTTAGCAGTCATGTGACACAGTGGGAGAGCTGTTTCAGATGAGGGAGGCCTTACACTGTAGGAAGTTGATGCTAGCTGACATCAGTTGTTATCTGTCAATGACTCTGTATCAGAAACATCATATTTATATCTAATCAATAAATGTGTCATGTCGTAGGGAAGGTGGAGCTTTTATACATGAGCTGGGATCAGACATTTGCACAGAGTGTATGCTGGGAATTACTTCCAATGAGGCAGGCAAGCGTTTATTCAGAAGCCCATCAGCTGGATCCTAATGGGTGATTTACTCTCTTGTTTCCTTTCAGAAGAAACCTATTGCAGCACCATCTTCTCTGCACAGAATGGGAAAGAACAGTACGCTTTGAGATGGAAAAGCACTTGGTACTTTAGAAAATAATGGGTCTTTTTTTACTGATATTTATTAATAAAAGATCCAACTTTCTCTAAGCAGTTTCCAGGTTAAAAATCTCACTGTCACCTGCTGACTTTGCAAGTGTAACATTGTAGTCTCACTGTACAAGTGATCTGGATTTCAAATCAAGATGGCCCTTTCCATAGTAATCTGATTTCCCTCCTTCCACTGCAGCAGCAGAACAGGATACAACTGCTTTTCCAGTTCTGACTCAGCAGTTAGTACCACTTTTTAAGGCTTCACGTGGCTAAATAATCAGTGCAAGGCTAAACATGACAGCATTGTCCTTTTAAAGTTGTTTGTATAGTTTGATTTTGTTTGAGATCTATCTCTAGCAGAAGATTACTGATTCTTGGTTTCATAGTACTGTTCATGCACTTGACAGCATCCAAGAAGACAGTTTTGCATGCTGGGTATATGATCAAGCCCACGCAGGCCTAAATTCAGCTGCGTTGTACTTACTGCCAGCAGACCAAGATAGCTTTTGAGGCATGAAAGGGAGTTGGAGAGAGGACAGGGAAGGGTGGTCATTCTATAATGGGGTTTTTTTCAAAATAATTTAGGTCATATATTGTTCTTTCAGCTTCATTTTCTTTTAAAGATGCTATCCTAATACACTACCAGGTAGCACAAAGCTTCAAGGTCTAACTTAAAACCTGTCATGCCCAGAGCTACGCTGCCTGACAAATGTTAGTGTATTTTTAGGTGAAATCAGTGTGTATATTGTCACAGCGAGAAGCAAATAAACACAAAACACTTAAGGCTTCCTTTGTCAAGTGGGTGTTTGAGTAGGAGATGCAGTGATTCTCTCTGATGAATGCATGCTCTGTTGAGCACAACTTTGTAGATGAGGATCAGAACAGGACATGAAAGGTCGCACTAAGCAACCTAGAAATTAATGAAAAAAGAATAATTGTGTTCAGTAAAGAGTATTCTCTTGGGGAAAAAAAGAAAGGAGTTTATGTGTGAGGCTGCAGTTAGAGTTGAGACGAAAATGCCAGCTGACCTCCTCCTACCCTTTTATACACATGCACTCTCCTGGTGGGGTACATTTGTCGTGACTTAAAATCATACTGTCCTACACCAGAACCAGGGATCTGGCCTTTGCAGTTGCTCAGCTTTCTCATCTGTAAGCAATAAGGTAATACTGTCAGCACAGGATACTGATTGAGCTCTCAGTGTCTTCAGATGAAAGGTGTTACACATCTGGGAAGCCTCTCCCCTGTTTGGTTTTTGTGGGTTTTTAAAGAGATGTAATAGAATATTCCAAGTTTGCAAGGAGGGAAAAAGAATGGGCCATGGGGTAACGTGAGAAACAGTAACAGGTAAACAAACAAAGGTACATCCACCCTCTGATCTTGTCAAAGCACCTAACAACTGATTTACCACAATATTCTGTAGACTTGTTCACACAAATCCATTACATTGATTGAACTATGCTATTTTATGCTCCCAGCACTGTCCTAAATTGCTACCCCGTAAGTACAATAAAAGGATGTTTATACTCATCTTCTGTAACCAATATTTAAATATCCCTTATTGCTAGCTCACAAGTCCCTTGCAGCCAAAGCAATAACATTTTCACTTGTGGGGCCTGCTTATTCTTTGGGGGGGAGTGGGAGAAGTCCCTGAAACACCATGGATCACCACTTCTGTGTGGTGATGTGTAGAGCTACTTGCATGCTAAGCGGTGAAGGGTTTGTTGGGGAATAACCTCCTACCTCTGTCCCTCACAACCCGTCTCTGGATCCTCAAGGTCAGCTAATCCAAACTGAACCAAAATAAATGCATACCCAAATGTGTTTTTACATATTATTACACAACTGTGCAATTTGTACTGCTGAGAGACCTCATCCTGATTAACAGAGCATTATCTTTGTACTCCTTTTAAAGGAACAATGGTTTTAAGGGGATCGGCTGCCTAAGAGGCCGGTAGAAGGATGGCAAACAATCCAGTGCAGCCAGGTGACGTCTTTGTCACTAGTGAACACAAGCCAGCGTGGGTAGACCCTGGAAGGATGGATGCTCAAAAGCTTTTGCAGGAGAGGGAGCAGTCATCTTTGCTTTCTCCCAGCCTGCTATTCAAGGATTTGCCCTGATCGCTGGGATATCCTAACCAGGGTTTAGGTCAGGGCATGAAGAAGGGAGTTTTCTTTCAGTTGAGTGTGGAAAATATCCCATTCATCCACCTGTTCTTTCCCTTTTTCAGATGCCATAGGGTTGTAACAAATCCTTTACCACATACGAGATTAACTAAGGAACAGGTGCTTGAAGCCCTTGGTGTTTCACTCGCACCGCTAAATGTCTGGACTGCAAACATTTGCGGGGATAAATGGGTTGTGGCAGAACGGCACCATTCACAGGCTCATACTGTCTCCTTCCTGGTGTGGGGGTGTGCTTATCAAAGGGTACACTAGCTGTTGATGCTTGGGGACTGCTACTGCATTTGCTCAGGCGGGTGGGACCTGCTGGTCCTGTCTGTGCATCGCTTGTATTCGTGAGAATCTGGGAAGTGGGCGAGGATTTTTGCTGCACCGTTAGAAGGCATAGCCATAGAATTTGTGGGTGAGGAGAGGGGATGGATAAGGTTGCGTTTAAGTCATCTGTGTTTGTGCTGTCAGTTCTAAGCTGCTTCCCTGAATAAACAAGGCAACTCAAATTAACAGCTGCCCCTCAGGTCAGGGCCTGCGCAGCACAGGACGCTGCTGCTCAGGTCCAGAGGTACCCAGCCCTGGTGGTGGGGTCCCAGTGTGGGCAAGGGCTCCTACTGCAGTGACCCTGCCTTACCCTCGTGGCACCTGGTGTGCTCAGTCCCTCCTGAAACTGAGAGAGTCCTTGATCTGCTCCAAGTAAGTGCAGAAAAATTACAGTTTTACTAGTTAAACCAGACTGAAGTAATAGGATGAAATGCGAGGGAAGTGAGGAGAAAAACATGCATTATCCAGAATATCCTTTGTAGAGTTCAGTCCATTGCTTTTGGGATCTGTTTTGAATTACCACTTTGGCTTCAGTGAAAGAAGAATTAGGAATTATCCATACTTTCCATATTTTGAGGAAGAATGTAAAGCAAAATCTTTATGTTGCCTCTTTAAACAATATACATACATATAAGAGAGTTGTTCAAGGTAAAGAATCTGTAGATGATCAACATTATACTCAATATTTACAAGTGTGTTTTATTGTTCTTGCTTTTGGTTACTTGTTTTGGCTTTATTTATTCAGTGTTCAGAAGCATGAACTTGTAAATTGTTACAAATAGAGGATGGAATATTTGTATTTATTAAGTAATAGGCGCCATTGTATGTGATTACTTTTTATTCACTCCTTCCTTCTTTCATCTTCAGAAACCACATCCACATTGTCTTTGTATTTTTCCTTGTTTTTTCTTTCTTTTAAGCAATGAAACAGGACAGTACATGCAAAAAATGATTCCTTTTAGTGCTACCCCAGCACAAGATGAAGGCTGAGTTCTCCCCATCCAGACATTGTAGCTGTGCAGCAGAAATACCCTAAAGAGGGATTTAAAAAAAAAAAAAGAGTGAATATTAATGTGTCTGGAGTTTCTTTTCGAAACAAACATCTCAGAGCAGATGCCAGTAGGCAGGATTTGGTGGGGAACTCATCAAACTAAAGTGTTTGGAAATGCCTGTCAATACTGTAACTATATTTTGCAAGCTGTGCTGTACCGCGCAGCGATCCAGTATGCAGCACATGCCTCCGAGGAGTGTGTGCAGTGAACAGCAAATGACCTGCTGGGTTGCAATGCCATCTGCTGATGTACTAATTTAGTGCAGAAACTAACAGTTGCAGTACCTTAGTGTCTGTAAACATACAGGATGGCCTTGGAATTCATCACAAATAAATACATCTAAAATAGCACCTGTCTGACAGGGTGGGGTTTGCTGGGGAACGAGAACTTCTGGTCAGAAAGGGTGCTGGTAGCTTTAGCTGGACAGGAGGGAAGGATCTTCTTGACCTCTCATGTCTTTATAAATCAGGACCAAAGCTCCTACATTCCTGCCTCCTTTTGAAAATCCTATTTAGGCTGCTGTATTATTTGGATGCTTTTGGAAAAGAGACTGGATTGGTGCTTCTGCCCTGAGATCTTGTTGCTGTCCAAATTTGTAGGCAGTTGGTAAAGATTCAGGGCTGTGACTCCCCCATTTGTTCAGTAAATATCCCTTGTTCCAATGCAAACCGATCCAGGAGCCTATCCAAGTAGCTGGTCTTACCTCCAGGACTTCCCTGCATCCATGCACAGGGAAACTACACGGAGCACCAGCCCCCGGTAAGCTTCTCAGTCCTATTCCCTCATGTTTAGTGCTTTCTATGCAAATGTTCATAAGGAGAAAATGTCCCCTATGGATCTACATTATCTCTGTGCCAAAGAAGGCACAAATGCAGCACAGCAATGTGTATTCTGCTGCCTGGCACGGCTAAGTGTGCCAGTAAAGTCGCAGCAAGGGCCGGCACGTACGTAGGTTTGCAATCCATGCTGCAGTTGCAGGGTGGTTGAGTCAGTGGTGCCAGCTGAGTTGAAGTTGTTGCAGATGTGCCGACCAAGATTATAGCTTTTGCTGTGTAACCTCACACCAACTAACTTTCTAGTTTGCTTTTAATTGCAAAAGCAACAAAAGGAGGTCTTGAGTCATTTGCTTTTCTGATAGACTCATCAGTCAAGCAGGTAACTGATTGGAGATAAACTTGCGGACAAACATTTGCTTTTCTATTCTGAAAAATATGGTCAGTTTACGCTGATGTAGAATGATTTGTTCTCGTGCCAGGATCTGCTTCTGTCGTATTCCTACCCCAAGCTTCACTACTGACACTCCTTTTTGTATTGTTATTGGTGTTAGCAGTGATTTGAGCTGGTATCAGGGATGAGCATTTATACTTTCTTTCCACCCATACTTGTCTAAGTAAAACAATTCTACTCTCTGTCCTTCATCCCTATCTAACTTTCAGAACAAGAAATAACCAGATTCTCTACGTTTATTTATTCTTCTTAATTGGAGCTTACTAGAACACTGTCACTTCCTGATCGTTTAAATCTCTCCAGACACAAGAACTACAAAGAACTACAAAGGTAGCAGTGAAGAGTGCTAGTTCAACAGCCTCTTTCAGTTGCATCATTTCATCCTTTTTCAGGATCTGATTGCAGGGGTGGAGCCAAGCTATTTTAGCTTGGCATTACTTTTCTCTCCGTGAGCCTCCTGTGACATTGAACCATCTTCAGCGAAAGGAGGTGGTACTTCTAGCAGAGCAGTCCAAGACAGATTGTATCAAAAATTCACGTGAAGTGTTAGAAAAAGGATGAGGATGGGCTCAAGCCAAGCTTTGGAGACACCAAAAGCTTTTTCCCTTGCTTCATTTGAGGGATTTTCCTGGGAATTAGCAGTAATTCCTGCATAACACCAATTTCCTGCTCTCCACAGAGAGCTGGCAGAAACTGTGGAGAGCAGCTTCCCTCTGACCTGACCCAAAAGTTTCAGCACACAATTTGAAAGTATGAGCTTGTTTTAGATAAGCTTATTTGAGATCCTAGGCTGCTGTACAACATTGGGAGTGTGTCTACTTTCCTTCCTGTGCTCTCTTGTTTGTCAGTGCTTTTTGTCCACCAGGCCCTTCACGCTCACCTTCTCCCGTTAAAAACATCAAGCTGTTGCGTATCTTCTCATCCTTCTGAAAGATCTACCTGCCCTGTAATGCAGGCACACTTGAGCTAAGTTTGACTTGCTCGGGCAGTGCTGGTAGCAGCGTTGCTGCGGAAGCCCGGGTCTGAGGGCGGGATGGCTGAGCCCCTTCAGAGGGTTTTGTAGCCCCTGCCAGGATGTGCGGTGTCAGGGCTGAGCTGCTGCCGGGTCTCAGGTTAGTTGAGAGCTGAGCGCAGACACTGCCGTCACTGCGATGCAGCCTTCGCTGCGATGTTTGTGAAACGGTGAGTAGGCAGACGAGGAGCTACCATTTAAACAAAACACCAGAAAAGTTGTCACACCTACAGATTTTACATAATAAGAAAAAACATGCTGCTGTCATTGTCTGAGCCCAAGTTATCATTAAACAGACTAAGTTTTTCCTGATTTTTTTTTCTTCTCCTTAGGGTCCAGTTCTTTAAGTAATAATGGGAAATAGATACTAGTGATTAAACTGTAGGATATTCCTTCTTCTGAGTTCTTCAGCATCTCTTATCTCTCTGTGTTTGCCACATACTTCAAAAGAGTGTGCCCTGAGGGAATATTCTTGTTACTGTGAAAGAGTGACAGCCACAACAACTTGCTGCTTTCAGTGCTAGCAACTTTGACACAAAGATCTGAGAGGATGTGGCAGAGTGAACTGGACCTAGTTTATTCTAAGAATGGGAAGCTTGGTAGTTCTTGCGTTACAATGAAGTGAAGTGAGTCACAGCACCGTTAAAATTTGTCATAGTTCAGGCTGCAAATTTGTGGCAGAATTGTTTATATTGTCCATATATCCCAGCAGGATGAAATCCAATTTAATGAGCAAATTCCTATAGCAAAACCATTTATGTACCTGTATGTATTGTGTTAAATTATTAACCCTTCTGCAGGTTTAAGGAGAGTTCAGATGATCTCGATCAGTTGAAGATCTAGTTTGAAGTTTGAAACAGCCTAAATACACACTTGATTATAGCTGGTTTGTGAAAGAGAAAGTGACTCATCTCGAAGATTCCCTGTAATATAATTACATGGTACTAGGAGCATATTGTTCCTAGTTCATATCACTGAATTTGAAAGGAAGCACTCCAATGAATCGCCTGTGTCTTTGCGTGGACAGGATTAACCAAGGTATACAGTTGTTGCAGTTACAAAACATATTAGATTCTAGGGCAATAAATCTGGCTTTTCCTCCAGACCTTAGAAGCCAAACTAAACCCTGGTGCTTAGTTGTGTTTCTTTCTACTGGATCTGTTCTGAAATCACACGGCTGAGCCAAGGTTACAGGAAAATTTGCAGTTAATTAAATCTTCTGGCATGGTTCACGGGTCCTACCCAGGAGCCTTTCGGGTGGGAGGAGGTGCAGCCAGACAAGCGATATGTTGCTTTCAAGCCATCAGGACTCCCAGCAATGCTTGTGCTGTCCTGGGAATTGAAGGGACTTGAAAATAGATGTAATGCAAGTTATCCTTTTCCTCATCTGCACCAGTGCAAAGCAGAGCTCTGATGCAGACAAAGACTGGCCCTTTTGAGATTAACAGTTTTAGTTAATTATTTGTAATTCAAACATCAGTAAAAATGTACAATGATTTGAGAGTGCCAACTTGGCCTGCATAAAGAAGCTGAGCCACTTGAAAGCATACTTCTTAATGAAACCCTGGTGTATACAGGCAGCCTTTTACCAGCTCTGTTAGGAAAGCCAGGACAGAGGCTTTGAGTGATAAAAAGTTATGGGAATAAAGCTAATTGTCATTTGAAAAAGTGATCTCTTTTGGCATTCAAGCTGCCTAAGCACATAATTGACATCAAAAGCAAAGCTATCTATTAAAAAAAGAAAGTGCTGCAGCAAAATAGTGTCAGCCAGATGTTAAAACTTGACTTGAGCTGCTGTAGCCTTGTTTCTAAAATTTCATATGTGGTGTGATACGTAAGAGTGAGATCTCCTGAAATCAGCAGGACACTGCCAACTTTCACAGTTTTTTAAAACTGCCAAATTGAAATATGACTTCTGTAACTGACCCCAGTGCCTAAGTCAGAACTAGGATTTCTGATCTATTTATGTAGATCCAAAGGAAAACGCCTCCCCCTCAGTAGTAGTCAGGGCTCATTAACAATCCCAACAGTATTTTAACTCATTATGACTTGAAATGTGACCCTTCTGGAAACCAACAGGTGTGCAGTTATAGGCGATGTTGGCAGGACTGCATAAAACTGCCCAGCGTATTGTGTGATATGTATGTCCTAGCAAACAAAAGAAGTCTGCATTAAAATCAGTTGAGTTGCACATTTCTGGGGAACAGGCTGTCTGCTTTTTTTTAATTTTTTACTTCTGAAAATTGTTACACCAGATGGCCTGTTGAGCCAACAATAGCTCTTCATGTCTCACCACAATGGGATCTCTTTCTGGCTAGGTTGAGTCAAAGCAGTTAGATATCAGTCTTCACCACGCACATTCCTAACAACTTCACCTTAATTATTTCTTTCCATCTGGTCCGTGGTAGTATAAACACTTTCCTGCCTCCTTGCATAGCACCAGAAATGCACGTAAATAAGCAATCTAGTGCTGAAGAAATTCTTTTGAATACATTAAATTTGATTTCTGGATGCTAGTAGGTCCTACACTTCTGTAGGTAACAGAATATTCATACTAATTACGGTAAAGAGTTTGATAATTCAGTAATTCTGGGTTTAAATTATGCTCTTTGATTTTTATTCCCACAGAGGTCCCAGTCTGCGTTCTCCCTGGCTAGTGAAGAGATGCCCAGTAAAGGACTAGACCCTGCATCAGCTGTGACTGAAGGTCTTTGGAGGCAGCAAAAAGGACAGTTCAGGAAACAGAAGGAACGCAAGCTCTCTGCATTACCCAGCTGGAAAAGTGTGGACAGGCTAAATGAAACAAGTAAATATCTCTAGTACAAATATGATTCTTTTTCTGGTTCCTACACACATGTGGAATAATTGCAACTTAAAGCAAGGACCTTCCCTGGGAAATTTCTGCTGACCTCTGTGCTTGCAGGGGTCGCGTGTGAAAATGCCTGTTTGGTGATGCTGAGTGTCACGATTTCATTGGGCTGTGTCATTGCTTATCTTACCTTCCTCCCTCCCCTCCCCCCCCCCGCCCCCCCAAGAAAAGATTCCAAATTTGGGCCTTTGGGGAGTTGATTTTGGACTGTTAGGAAACATTACTCATCTAATTTGGATATATGTCAGAGCTTCTAAGATACAAGAGCCCAAGAGGGCCTGCTTTGTCACCTGGTTATCTGTCCTCCAGTTGAAGGAGTTTGCAGCTGCCCATAGTATCCCTTCTGCTGCACAAGGTCATGAGGTTATGAGGTTCATGTCTGCTGCTGTTGACCTCCCAGGACAGAGTCTGTTCCTGCTTCTTCTCCTGTCACACCTGTGGAGCCCGTCTGACCCTGGTAGCAAATCAGTTTATGAAACAAGCAGATAACTTCTCTTTCGTAGGATGTTTACTGGTACTATGACTCCCACAGCTGGCTCACAGAGGCGTTGGTCAATACCTCTCCTCCCCAAAAAATGAAAGTGATAGTAATGTAGTACTAAAATCTGACTTAACTCAGTATGCATTACTTTGTGAACTGCTCACTCAAACCCCTGTCAGAAGTGGTGTTCTCCTGGGTGTTTTCATGGAAGGCCTATTTTCAGTAAAGCAGTTAATTAGGTGCTTAAATTTAAGAACCCACTTCAATCCTATTGAATTCAACTGTTGAGCAATTTAGTCCTTAACAGTTGCTTAACCATAACAGAATGACAAATTGACCCAGTTTCCTTTCAGGTGCTCTACTCGGAGGATTTGTTCTGCTTCTTTCATCTAAGAACCACATTTGTGATGAAATTGTGATGCCTATTCAGCTTATAGTAAATACCTGATTGTGCTAATATGTGTAAATCTGATCTTACCTCTGTGGTAAAAAGCAGCTCTGTATTAGGATACAGAAAACAAAGAAATCTCAACCAAGAGTTTGGAGTGGTAACTTCAGTGAGCTTTTTAGTCAGGTAGCCAAAAAGCAGTGCACAATTCATTCTGGCTACAGTTTGCAGTGGTTTAAATGATGACTCAAGAGCCAAATCATGAATTAGTGCTATTTTCCCCTTTATTAATAATTTCACAATGAGTCTTCTTAAACCCATTTTCATTTTCACATGGATAAATTATAACGTATACCCAAAGAGTGGTGTGCAATATCATTTTTTTCAAGTAAATGCCTTTGTTTTAGAAAATCAGTAAGGGAGCATTTCACATTACTTGAACCTGGGATAAAACTGAGTCAGCTTTCTGACTATACAGTTCTCAGTGGCTTTCCTTCCCACCCTGCTTACCTTCTAAGATGTAATCAACTACTATCCTGTCCTTTCTTCAGTTAACTGAGGATGTTTGACCAATTCTTATGTGTCGTTGCTAAACAAAACAAAGGGATATCATTATCTGTAACTATTTTGATTTCTTTTTAAGGAGGAGTAAGAATTACTGCAGTGATTTATTTTCTCAAGTTCTCTGAATTGGCATGACATTTAGGAAGTGAAAGCAAGCCAGAAGAACTCAAATTGTTAACAAATACTAAAACTGTACTAAATTTTTACTAGCTCCTAAGTTTAATTACCATTTAATTATTGTTTCATTTGGGGGAGGAGGTCTTTTATTGTTAGCAGTGTACCACAGACCTTTTTTAAACTGAACACACCTTCTTACTGCATACTTATGTTCTTTATGAACAATTTCAGAGAAAAAAGTCATCTTTTTGAGCTCCAAGTATGTGTAATTATGTAGTGCAAGCAATGCTTGAGTGTCATCTACAACAGTATTTAGATTTTACTTCTTCTGTTTTTAAACAGTGATCTTCTGTTTACAGTTTTAGAGAACTAATGGTTTATGATAAGTATTTCTATAGCTTTCTGGAAATGGCAGTTTTGAATGAATGAATCTGTAAGGCTGAAAAGTTCATTCAGTAGGCTGAGATTGCTGTGTAAATCCATGGCATTATATATTTATTCAACTTCTGTGGGAGGTGGAGTCATCACACACATTCCCTGTGAAGGGACTTTTCAAGTTTGATTTGAAACAGAATCTAAATTTAGAAGAAATGCAATTCTGTGAGTTACACAGCAGTTTTGACCATATCTGTGCTTTTTACTGGCAAGTAAAATGAGCCTTTCACCCTGTGATCACGTAGCAATAATTGTTCCTGTTTTGTTTTCATAGGTCCGCCTTCTGTTTTTCAAAGCACTGATGGAAACTGGGTCGCTTTGCAGAACGTCACTTTGCCTCGTCCTCGAATGCTCGCCAAACCAAAGAGTCAAGTATTCGAAGCTCTGGAGAATGAATCCAGCATTGTGTCTGCCTATGATGAGATGGGCTCAGACAGCGAGGATGACTACGACTGGAATGTGGCCTTGAACAAGCTGCGTCGGAGACCCAGGCAATTACCAGACGATTTCTATTATACCAATTGCCAGTATGGCACTGAATGGGTTTATGGCAATGATCAGTACCAGGCAGTGACCTCCCCTTCCTCTGGGTTATACACCAATACTGAGACACTGTTCTCTGATTCTGAAACATCTTCAGTAAACTCTTCCCAGGAAGCTAAAGGACCTAGCAAACTTCTCTGGTTACAAAGCAGAACTCAAAGTGATATGCCCAGAACGGAAAAAACACACTTCCACGGAGAACTGGATGTAAATTTCAATCCACAAGCAACCAGTTTGGAGTATTCGGACAGCAGTGAGACTGAAGAAGTCCATTATGATTTAGAAAAGAGATCAAGAAGGTGGAGGAAGAACAAAGCGATCTCTGAAGAATTATGTGAAGGAAAAAATCGCACAAAAGCCAACAAGATGAATTTAAGTCAGGTAATTGTGTTTGAGCTTACCGAATGCAATCTCAAAAAGAGCTGGGCAAAACTAAAATATGCTGGCAATAGCGTGTGAATCGTGAGTGAGGAGTGGTGTTCTCGCAGGCTTTATCCTCCTCCTGCCTTGTAACTGAGAAGCAGCAAATGTAGTGTTACATATACCACGAACAGGCTTGCCCTCTTCCTCAAACACGCCACTTCCATCTGACCTATGACATTGCTAATACAGTGCTCTTGAAAAAAAAAAGTCGGGATTTATCAACCACTAACAAATGTTGGTTTTGGGGGTTTTTTTGGACTCCTTTGTTCTTTGAATAAGAAATAACTTAACATGCCTGGGAATCTTCTGTATGCTATTTGCAAATGTCCTGGTAAGGAATAAAGCTAACGAACAGGAAAAATTCAGAAAGGGCTGGTTTTGAAATAGGATCCAAGTGATGTCTGCTTTTAATTGGTCACTGGATTACATACGTGTTAGGGTGTTTACAAGCTACTTCCATTTAAATAATTTGTCATTTGATTAAAAAAAAAAAGAAAAGAAAACCAAAACAAACAGAATGTAACAACTCAGATGTGTAGAAATAATCATACAACTCGAAGACAGCAAAACGCTCTCCAAACTTTTCTTTTAAACCAAAGTATGGCTGGAGTTTGTCCAGGCCTGGGACTGGTATTATGTAAGTGATCCATTTGTCCCCCAAAACTTTTTTAGCAGGCCAAGCACACTTCTAACTAATTACCCAGCTGGATGAGGAGAATGCTGACCCCTTGTCCCTTGCCATTTCCCATGTCCTACTCCTCTCAAATCCTGTAGCTGCATCATTGCTGCAGTAGAGTAAAGGTAAGCCTGAAGCAGGGAGCTGAGTGCTGTCTTCTCCCTATGCCCCTGACTACAGGCAACTCAATCCAGTCTTTAAAGCCATCTGAGCAATTTTAGGATGCCTGGAATTGGTTTTCTTTGCTTATACTAATAGCCTATATTTCCCGTAAAAAGACATCAGTACAGCACATCTTAAGTCAGAAGGTTTAGATTAGATATCAGGAGGAAATTCTTCCCGGAGAGGGTGTTGAGGCACTGGGACAGGTTGCCCAGAGAAGCTGTGGATGCCCCATCCCTGGAAGTATCCAAGGCCAGGCTGGATGAGGCTTGGAGCAACCTGGTCTAGTGGAGGGTGTCCCTGCCCATGGCAGGGGGATTGGAACGGGATGGTCTTGAAGGTCCCTTCCAACCCAAACCGTTCTATGATTCTGTGATTTGGATTCTAGGATTTCAGTAGGTTTTTAATGCTGTGCAAACTATTGTTAATTCTGTATCTGTTCCATCTGCTTTTAGGAGACAGGTGTGGGAGTTCTGTACTGATTCATTTATGCACATGTCCTGATACATTTATAATGTGCAGTTGTTGAAGAGGAGTTATGTATGACAGTGTGCCCTGACAACACATCAGTGGCCATTACTGACTTCTTGGAACATCAGGCAGAACTACAGGACTTTCCAGGGACTGCACAAAGACCGTATTTTATACACAGACTTCTGCATTCCCCTTCTGGTTTTGCGTATTTGTGCATATGCTGTGGGTCTGTATGTTCATAGTGTGTGTCTTCATAGTGTGGCTTTCAAGTTACTACTGCTCGGCATAGCATAAAAGAGCAGAGCTCCCAGGGAAGGCATCCCGGTGATGTTCCTCCAGTGGAGAACAGAAAGGCAGGGTGCTTCCAGACACACGTGATGGCACCCTTCAGCAGCTTAGTGTGTGCTTCAAAGCGCTGGTGCAGAAAATGATTGTTCTTTCCAACTCTTTTGTGAGTTGCTTTGCGTCTTAGTGCTGCTTACACCTCTCTGCTGCGCTCAAAAATGCAAAATTTGGGATTCTGACCTGTTCTCCCCTTCATTTTACCTCTGAGGCTAAAAGACTGATCCTGCTGTCCTGCTCCCTTGGCCACTTCAAGGCAGACGGAGACACAATGCTTCCAGATAGCACACTGCTCTTCAAAGCGATGAAATTGTCCCTAGGAAGTTTCTGTATGGGTGGCTTTGCATACATGTAGTTTGTGTTTGGAGACACACAGGGCTGGTGCCCTCATTCGGAGAACTGTTACTCCAGCCTCCGGTACACAAGCGCTTCTGAGAGCAGGAATGGACTGGTTACTACAATTTATAGCAGGGATGTTGCATGGTTGAGCAATTCTAGGAAGCAATTAAAATGATCATGAGCATAAGGAATATGATTTGAGGTATGATAATAAATTAGACAGACATAATTTATATTGCTTAGAAAAATGAGATTAAAGGGCTGTCAGGGTTTCATATAATCCCCAAAGTAACGTATTGATCTTGGTAAAGTGATTGACGCTGCAGCAGAGAGAGCCCTACATGTTAATAGTTGGTACAAAATGATAGCGTAGGCACATGGGGATCTGCAGAGAGCATGAACTTAAGGAAGCTTCATTGTGTGGGGTGAAACCAGTCAGATTTTTCACATGCTAAGGTTATACAGAATTTACATAATCCGTACAATATGTCCTTCTAAACCTTGTCGCACTTGGACACTAGACACCAAACAGCTGACCATGGGTAAATTGCAGTGAAGAAACGTACTTTTTTCCTGATTCTGTTGCATTGTAATAGAATTTTTGCCACTTTATGGTAGGTAAAAGAACAACCTGCTTCACTGGGTTGCCTGTAGAAATGTTGTACACATGGTCATGGAGCAAGTACAGAGGGACATGAAAAGTGTCCTGATAGAACTGATGTCCCACTGTGATAAATTTCTGATAACCTGATTGCTTACGTAATACAGAAGGCACATTCCTGGGAAACTTGAACTGGAAAATGTAATCTTGTTTTTAAATGATAATTATTTTTCAAATTGTAACTTTTTACGAGACATTGCAACTGAAACCACCAATCTCTGCTTTCATTATTAGTAGTAATATTAATAATTTATATTAATAATAACAATAATATCGCTATACTGGCTTTAATTAGCTTTTTGAGAGGAAAAGACGTTGCTTAGTGTAGCTGCAATTCTTGTGTTTCTGATGGAAGGTGGAGTGGCTTAATTACTTCAAATGAAGAGAGTGCCCTCATTATGCATTTGCTTCTTTGATCAGTTTAATTACAGCCCTCCTGCCCTGCAGCCAGGTAAGGAGGAGTGCTGTCCAACTGTCAGTCCCCACGGGATGGCGCTTGGGATGTATTTGTGGGAAATAGCTGCCCTGCAATTACACTGACACCCTGAGAAACTGCCTGCAAAACTCACAGTTTGTCTCTTCTAAAAGCTGTGGTTTCTGATTTTTGGTTTTCTACATGAATGGAGCTTTCTCTCCAGGGTTTATAGTATAACGTGGATTAGATTCTGGAGCCTGCAAGCCAGTACTTTCCTTGATTGCTTTATTTTGGGGCTTTTGTTTGTTTGTTTGTTCGGTAGGATTACATTGAATTATCAGCCATTTGCATGCAAGGAGTTGGACAGTGTGTAAGAGGAATGGTGTATTTCCTAGTTTGTTGTCTGCTAAAGGACTTATTCTTGCACTAGGAACACTTGATTTTCTTTTAGTGAGACTGGGTTTGTGGCTGTGTTAATCTGCCAAGCCCTCACTGAAGCTCTGTTATTAGATAAAGCGGCAGCCCTTTATTCTTGTTTGCAGGTGGTAGTATTATATGTTGATGATAGATGCAAAAGGGAATTTACACAATGATTTATACAAACACAAAGAAGTCATTAAATTTACCAGATAGAGCCAAAGTGTGAACAGTAAGGAATAATGAAGTTTAAGACAGCATCGATTAAACAGATAATAATAATAGTACCTTTCAGTGTATTTATTACTTTTTATTGTCGTCATGGCATCTAATGCATTTTTTTAATCTGTTAATCCATGAAAGAGGATTAATCCTCACAAATAGTTCAGTGCCACTATCTAAAAAGCTCGACACGCAAGCCAAGCAGCCTACCAGTAACAGAAACCACAACATACAGCATTATAGGATATCATTATCTCTGTGTGTAAGCAGAAACTAACAGCTCTTGCAAATGTAAATATTCCACCTGCCCGCTGTAAGGGGGCTGAAAAGCAGAAAGAGGAATAAACCGACATATGTGAATCAGGCTGTAGTAAAACCAATAGCTGCAAGGTGAGTCTTTCCCCAAGAAAGGATGTGCATTTATAACACAAATTTAGCTCACGTGGCGTAAAACCCTAGGGATGCCACAGCAGCTCATGACTTTCACCTGTGCTGGCGAATGTAGCAAAGAGCTGAAAAAAGAGTAGCAAAAAGTTTAGCAAAATGTGAGGATTTTCCATTAGCAGATTGTTGGACCCGAGTTGCAATGAGTAGTTGAATGACATGCAGGATATGTCTGAAAAAGTTTCCCAGCCAATGAGTTAGGAAAATTCTTTTATACGTGTTAAAACCTAAGCCAGAATTGGGAACTGTGCAGTAACGGTGTGACATGTGGCTAAGGTAACACAGCAGCTTGCTGCTACCAAAAGAGAAATACCTCCTAACTGTCTGCGTTCCCTCTGCCTGCCTCCAGCACGGTCCAGTACTCTCCCTAGTCGTCTCTAGCACACTTTTGCACCCCTTTGCTGAGCCCACACAACTCATCACAACCAGATAAATATCAGGAAAGTGCAGATGATTCAGCAGCACTAGGTTGTTGCGTCAGCTCACCTTGTTCCATAAAACGACATCCTCAATTTTTATATCCTGCTGAAGCTGGGCAACTTAGAAATGTTGTCCTGCCAGGCCTACAGGATTTCACTGAGCTTTGGATACAGGTAGCAGAGATCAACCTATAAGGTGCCACCGTGTGTGATCCTAGGAAGACTGGTATTTTTTTCAGGATCAAGAGGAGTTGTGATTCTGCTGTTGTCAATGCAGATTGTTTGACTGCTGGTGCTTTCTGTGGGGAGTAGTGGTACTCCAGTGTAGCTGCTAAGCAGTTAGAGCTAAGGAGGTCTGTGTAAGAACCCCCAGAGGGATCGTGCATTGTCTTTGCTGCACGATGAAGTTTGTCAGTACTTCATGATACAGCAGTGAGGTGGAAATGTGGGAAAACCTGCCCCTCTAGACTGCCAGCATCCCTCACTGATCCACTAGATTTTATACACATATTTGTCATCTTATTTAAAGAAGAAAGTCAAACTTCTGCCTTTACAAGCTCTATGTGTTCAAGTATCTGCATAGAATAGGATTTTCTTCTCTGCCTTCCAGACTCAACCCCAAGTTAAACCATACTTTTGGCGGCTAGACATAGCTAGAGGAAGCAGACAGCCCTGGTGCTGAGCTGTCAGAGCTTGCTAGCAAGTCTTGTAATCCTAAACCACGTTTTGGTAGATGAGAGTAGGTTTTTGGAGGTACCTATTAAATAAATGGAGGTAACTCAAGTAAAGAGAGATTCTAGTAATTAGCTTAGACTAGATACCTAACTGTAAATAGCTCAAATTTAATGAGACCTATCTCCACTAAACTGTATTCTCCTAAAGGACAAGTGTACAGTTTAGCCATGTTTTCTGCTCTATAAATCCCATAAATTACGATTGTTCCTCTCCTGGGTACAAATTGATGAATTGATAGATTCAGCAGCAACTTCCAGATATTTTTTTTATGGTAGTTAAGCAATATGTGAGTTTTTTTCATTAGCAGATTGTTGGGGAAGCACCATTATGATAAATACAGATTTTTAATTAAAAAGGTGAAATTACACCAGTCTTCTACATGTATATAAAAGCATATCGTAACATATTATAAAACTAAGTGGAAACACACTGATTTCAAATCTTGTTCTTGATCTTATTCAGAACAGCTTCGAAGTTCATTTGACAGAAAAGGCTTTTTATTCTGGAAAAACTGGTTGTTTGGGAAAAGAATAAATTTCAGCATGAGCTCATGGTTACCCTTCTACTGTAGATAGTCCTTTACTTTCAAATCTTGATTTTCTAAAAGGGCTTTCTGCATCCTGAAGGTGAGCTGTAAAGCAATAATTCAGTTGTGTATTTGATTCACAGATAAATGCAGACAAAAATTGTCCTGAAAGCTGTGAAAATGCTAGATGCTACTGTACAGTTTATTGTAGGAGAGATAAGGACCAACACCACGAACGCGATGTGTCAATCCATTAAGAGCAGTTTGGCAGGGAGGATTTGGGAAGGAGCTGTTAGACTTAACGTCTCCTGTGAGAACTAGAGGTAATAGGTCCATCCATAAATACTGCTGCTGCGAGAGAGTAGCTGTGCAGAGCAAATCTGTTCTGTATTTCCAAATGAATGATAGAGAGAACACGGCTTGTTGTCCCTCCAGCACTGTCTGGTCCTTCCACGGTGGGAGACTGTAAGGCAAATAGGACTCATTTCCTATCTAAGAATTGCTCCAAATCATCTTCTTAGACCCACTGCGATGTGCCTACCGCTTCTGGTCCCAGGCTGCATTCTTCAGAGCCTCCTTCTTCTGGGTGGTTTCGACATGATTATGCTCCATTTCAAAGAATTCATCACTTCTAAAACCACCTAATTCCACCTTACTTTACAGACTTGACTGGAGCACTAATCAAAGTGCCTAACGATCCAAACCTTTCCCTTAGCAGTGAGTGGGGAGAGAACATTTCCAGAAGGCAGTTAATGGTATAGGTGGAACAGGTTGCTCTGGGAGCCTGTCTCTCTCCATGGACTGTAGTGGGAGTCAGGGGGAATTGGGTCCTAATGAGATAACACAGATCCAGAAAATTTGGACATTAGTTTTTGGAACAATCATGAGATATTTTGAGATTTCCTGCAAGGGCTGACAAAAATATCCCCCTTTCCACATGTTGGGCAGGCACCCTACTAAACAGACTCGTAAGATTTTGCTTTTCTTCTGTTCAGCCTCCAACCTGTGGTCGAGTCTGTATCACCCACTGTGCTTAACTGAGCCTCTAAGTGCTTCCCGCCTTTCAGGATCCCAGAGTAAGAAAAGAACGTGCTCCTAAAGATTGAACTTGTTCCAAGGAGGTTGGCGTTTGGAAAATAATCGTCGCCGTAGAGGACCCACCTATGTAAATAATGACTGGGAAAGCTGAAAATCTTGAGCACCATGATGCAGTGAAAGAAAGGGTGTTTTCAAAGCTTCTTTCCAGTAGTCACTAGGAAAAACGCAGATACTGCTCAAGACCAAGCAGCCAGGGATCTCAAGCGCAGCTTTAACTGAAAGATGGACAAAACTGCCAGGTGACAAGTTATTTCATTCCCACCCTTCACTTTCTTTATCTGCGCCGTGCCTGAGAGTGATGGCAGTGAAGTGCTGGGAATGGGAGATGCCATTTAGGCATAGTTCATTAGTTGCACACAGAAACATAATGATTTTGATAGTTCCTTGTTATGTAATACAAAACTGAGCAGGAATGATAAATGTAATCCAACGGGTGTGGGTTTACTGGCATTCCTCTGTAAAGACAACGTATTTTCTTATCACCAGATTTCTTATCAATCTTTAACACACTTAGCGTGCTTTCTTTCTAGCTTCCCTGCAGGGTGATTGTACCTTTACTTTTTTAGGAAGCTGGTTGGTTTTCTTTCTGTGCCTATACAGTAGTTATACCATTCTTCTAATTTCTTCGTAGGACTTCGAGGATTTATCAGAAACAGATATAAGCAGTGAGGATCACCATCATAGTATCAAACCTGACCTTATGGAGGAGGAACTTAAATCCAGGTTATTTCAGCTTGCTGCTAAAATGAGTGACAAGGAAACATCATCTGGTGAAGAAGAGGAGTCAGAACCTAGAACAGACCCTGAAAACCAGAAGGAGAGTTTGTCCTCGGAGGAGAATGGCAGAAGCATTCAGGAAGAGTTAAAGAAGGTAAGTGGTTGTTGTAAAGGAGTGGGGACATTATGGTGAAAGTTAAAATTCAGAAAGCAAAACATGGTTAGAAAATTAAGCGTAGTTGCCTAACACAAACCGAGGTACTTTACACTGGGTCTGAGCCCGCAGCCCTTGTGCAGGTAAATCTTCAGTTGTGTGTTTCCTCTCCGTGAGCCTACCGGGTCAATTCAAAGCAGTGAATTTAGCTTGTGTAAAAAACCTGCGAAGTGACTGATAGCAATGGAATCATGTCAGTTTGTACTGACTGAGAATTGGCTTGTATGTTTTTATTTAAAAACATATCCAGATCTCCTTTTTTCCTCCTTGGTAACCAGCTGCTCTAAGTGGCTTTTGCAGTCCTTTTGTTTGCTCCGCTCTTTTTAGTGTCATGTGGTTCATTCCGATTTCATAGATTCTTCCTTTGCCTCTCTATTGGAATATTTTGTGCTTCTTTGAAGCTTTCCCACCCTGTTACTCTGTCAGCTAGCAGGCCTCTCTGAGGAGTCACTTATTCCAGTGAAACTGAAATCAGTCCAGATAATGTATGAGATCCTCCGTTTGTGCCATTTCACCCTTACCGTGAGATGCCGGATTTCAGTGTCACTCCACAGGACTTACCACCTGCTCGCTTCCCTCTCTGCCCCTGAATTTCTCTTCAGATCATGTGGTGTGCTTGTATTTGGTGCTGTAAAAGCCCAGTGCTGCCCCTTGCCAGCCAAGCACCCTTATCCCTTAGATCCTTCTTGTCTGCTGTGTGTCTTGACACACATAGGCCCTGAGACCTATGGGAAAGTCTGGAGAAGCGAAGACTTACCCTTGGTAGAAGAGGATCGCGTTAGCAAATATTTCAGCCAATGGGACATACACAAATGCATGACACCCAACAGGGGTGCGCTCATAAGAGCTGAGGGAACTGGCCCGTGTCATTGTGAGGCCACTGTTGTTCATCTTTGAAGGCTCATGATAATCCGAGTCATTCAGAGCACTGAATATTGTTTATCTTGACTTTAACAAGGCTTTCAGCACTGCCTCACATGACATCTTCACAGACAAATTGAGCACGTGAGGACTGGATAAGTAGACAGTGAAGTGGATTGAAAATTGCCTGAATTGCTGGGCCGAAAGGGTCAGCAGAGGCTCAAAATCCAGCTGGAGGCCAGTCACTAGTAGCATACCCCAGTGGTCCATACTGGGACCAGGATTGTTTAACTTCTTCACTATTGACAGAGACAATGAGACTGTGTACCCTAAGTTTGGAGGAGCAGCTGATACAGGAGATGGTTCTGTCCTTATTCAGAGGATCTTGACAGGCTGAAGAAATGAGCCAACAAAACCTCATGAAGTTCAACAGAGGCAAATGCAAAGTCCTGCACCGGGGAAGCAATTATCCCACGCACCCATACCGGCTGGAGGCAATCTGGCTGGGAAACAGCTTGGCATAAAAGAACACGGGGGTCCTGGTAGACACCAGGTTGAACGTAAGCCAGCAATGCGCACTTGCAGAAAAGGAGGTCACCACCATTCAGCAGATCGAGGGAGGTGATTATTCCCCTCTCTTCAGTAACTCCTGAGGCCACTTCTGGAGTGCTGTGTCCTATTTCTTGGCTCCCCAGTACAAGGGACACATGGACATACTGAAGCGAGTCCAGCGAAGGGCCACAGAGATGATTAAAAGATTGGGGCATATCATACGAGAGGGGGCTGAGAGAGCTGGAATTGTCTAGCCTAGAGAATAGAAGGCTCAGGGAGGATCTCTTCACTGAGTATAAATACCTGATGAGGGGGTGGTAACAAAAGAAGCAGGAATCAGACTCTTCTCACCCATGCCCAGTGACAGGACACAAGAAGCAGTGGGCACAAACTGAAATACAAGAATTTCCATCTGAACATACAAAGCTTTTTCACCGTGAGGGTGGTCAAATGCTGGAATAGGTTTCCCAGGGGGATTGTGGAGTCTACGTCCTTGGCAGAATTTGATTGCACAGAGCCCTGGGCAACTTGATCTAGCTGACCCTGCTTTGAGCAGAAGGGTTGGACTAGGCGATCTCCAGAGGTACTTGCTAAACTTAAGTGTTCTGTGACTCTCTGATTCTGAGTTATTTAGCCACGGACTACAAAGCAGTGCAAGCACCTTTGTCATCAAATATGCAAATTTGATGCTCCATGATGTACAGACAACCTTTCTAAGGAAATCAAATAAAAGCTTTATCACCAGTGCTTGTTAGCAGCATTCAATTTAGCTTGTCTTTGGTTTATAAAGACAAACCAGCATTATCAAATTACTCAACAGGATATATAGGCTAGCTAGGGTATACATGATGCAATTAAAGTCCAGAATTAAAGGCTGTGAATAGGACTTTCTGAAATGCTGCTATATAGTGAGCTGAGCAGAGAACACGTCAAGTGCATGTTCTGTGGTGTACCTACTCATTTGCATGCATCTTCAAGTAATATTAGTTGGTTCCTCTAATTTTATTATTTCTTTAACATTTTTATGTCAGTTATTTAAAATAAAGTGGAGATTAGTATTGGTTTTACTCAGTAAAATTTTCTTAAGATGAAAAAAAGAGTGACATACAATGTTCAGCAAAAAGGGAATGCTTCGAGTTCTTAATTCTTTATTGGTTTTGGATGAAAAAAAGTCTTAGTCATTCATGGCTGCAGTATATATTCTTCCTGTCTATAATAAAGAAACCAAAATATCCCAGTACTATTCATGGTCATGACTTCAGCAGAATTGATAGCGGAACTTGCTCCAGCTGTAGAGAAACAAGCAGACTGCTTTCATTCTTATTCTTGATAGTTGCCCTTAAAGGTGATTTAAAGTCTTCTGATGCGTGCCTTCTCTTTGGAAAGGTGGCTGACCAACATCTTGCAATGAAATACTGAAGATGACCTGGTCTGGTGGGTGTCCCTGCCCATGGCAGGGAGGTTGGAACTAGATGGTCTTTCAGGTCCCTTCCAACCCAAACCATTCTGTGATTCTGTGACAGTGTATTATACCAGTCGTGGCTATGGTAACCTAAAATACAAAGATAAAGCTAAACTCGTAAAACATGCAATAACTTTAACATGATTAGATGGCACGCCTCAATGGAGACAAGCATAGAAAACATATTTTCAGGTAACCAGTAAGTTTAGATGCCTCAAAAAACAGGTGTCCCAATATGCTGTCTTTTTAAGAAGTAGATTTTTGAAGAATGCACATGTAAGGAATTACAGATCTTCCAGAATGGCACTTAATGTTCTCAGGCAGAGACCCAGACTTACCAACCTGGGCATCAAGTTTCAAATTAGGTATACAGAAGCACTATCTCTGGGCCACTAAAATGAGAGCTCATGTGCCCACAATCTGGTTTGAGCTCCTGAACACATATTAAATACGGTGTTTTAGCCATCTTGCTTATATTTTAGCCATGCTGCCTCTCTTCGTTAGCTTTTAGTCTTCTATTCTCACAAGTTTGTTCTGGGACAAACTGGCAACCTGTCTTGCTGAATGGCGGGATTCCAGGTAAAAACACAGACTCCAGCTTAATATATAAAGATTAATACGTTTTACTATATATATATATATATCTCATAGTAACAACCGAAAAGAAAAGCAGACTAACGATGCACCAGTTAGAAAGGAAAGATAAGCAGAATAGCAATGCACCAGTTCATTACTGTGAAGCAAGACAGTGATTAAGAAAAGGATACATCACAAATTACCACCTCAAAACCATCATCCGGGTTCACACTTAGCTGGGAAGCCCCTCGACAGCTGACCCCCGGAGAACCCTGGTGATTGGGAAAGTCCTACGTGGTGCATCCACCCATAGGTGAGGCTTCAGAAGTCAGCCCAAGGGTCTCCCGCTTTTATAGCAAGTAGCAAACACCCTACATAAGTCTTTCTGGCACAAATTATGTTAACGTGCAGACTGTTATGCTCCCATTATCAATCCCACCCCGAACACTGGCCAGGTGCCCAGGATAAGACCGAGAATCGAGCCATGTCCAGTCGACACACAATATGATATTGTCTGGATGTTTATGTTGCCATTCGCAGAGGTGGATAATTATAGAAGCAGTAATCAATCATGAGCAGTAATCAACTATTTTCACTACACAGCCTTAAATCACAGAGAATTTCTAGTTAAGTACACCTGACCGTAGAACAAAATTTCAAAAAGCATATGTTGTTTATTGAATCACTGGAAATTAAATACCTGATGCTCATGAAAGTCTGACTTTCACATGTCCGCACATTTAAAAATCCGGACTTCTCTTTCTAATGGAAGCTGGGAATCTCATATAATCACAGGTTGAGCTGATGCTTTAAAAAGGGCATTTAGTATATTAAGACCTGAAGCGAGGGCAAGAATTGGCATGTCTTGAGTGGGGAGTTAGGTGAAGTTGGGCATTTATGGGTTCTCAGTTCTTACCTCAAAGTGAGCTTTTGAGTTGTGTGTCTGCCTTTAAGGTACAAGTTTGAAAATGCTGACTTTGGAGTTAATTATTCAGTTCATGTGGGATACTTGGGGATTTAGGTGGGTATTAATTAAGGCAAGTTAATTTTATGCTTTAGATTTAAATCCACTTAGATCTTTAGCTCAATCATTTTCATCATTTTTAAGTTTGTGATTGCCTAAAATGGTCTTGTGGAGATTCACAGCTCTCTGAAACAAACATAATCCTACAGCAGACTTGGGTTTAGATAGCATTTTGTGCCTGTTAAGCTACAGAGGTAGTTCGTAGTGTTTGGGGGGTATTCAGACCCCTGAAAACCCTGCTTGTCTCAGTTGTGCAATGACAGGCCATGGAGTCCTCTACGCTCAGGCTGAGTTGGACTTGGGGTGTCAACAACCCGAAAACCACACTGTGCTGCTGTTGTGTTAGGGAAGCATCTTGTACCAGCACAGTGATTTGCACTGTTCTTTCTGCCTTATTATTTTGGTTTGGTTTTGTTGGTTTGGGTTTTTTTCTGCTTCACACCCCCCAAGCATGAACCATATACCTAAAGAAAAAAGCAAAATATAAATCCCCTTGGAAGTATCTTAACAACACTGATCCTGAGAGTGGCAAGCAGGATAAATGGGATGTGTAGTTATTACTGTCCTCTATCCTCTCTCCTTTTTTGTAACACTTTCATGAGGACAAGTAGGCTGGGTCTCTGTTTCATGGTATACCCCTGATTTATATTCTGGAAGGCAATTTCAGCAGTGCCTAATGCAGACTGCATATTGAGTGCAGTCTATCACTGGGACCACTTTATCAGAAACTATAGAGGTACTGTTTAAAAAACCACAATAGCCCCTGCCATTGTTGCAAATTGCCCCACATAGCAACTACTTCAGGTTTTATGCTACAACCTTACTTGGTCTCCTGCTTTGTACTCCTCCTTGCTTAAGGTATGCAAATAAGCAAGTTGAGTTAAACTTCAGTAGCAACACTGAGCTTCTCTCCTCTTTGTATTAGCTTGATGCAACGTGCTGTGTACTCAAGGAAATTTCTTTTAATCCCTTTACTTCTTCTCAGAGAACCTTACAACCAAGGTTTAGTACTTGTGTTTAAATCCTGCTGGTTTATGTTGACGTTATTGCATGACTAGGCACACGATAGCTCTTTTCTGAATGACAACCTGTAAGGTTGTTAAGTAGCACAGTGGGATCCTGTTCCCCAAGTGAAACCTCCCGAGTTCCTTGACAGTATGAATAAGAGCATAAATATTCTTTCCATAAAATATTTATGCCTTCATTCTCTGGAAACATTTTATTCATCTTAGGTTTTATAAAGCTTTATTTTGCGGAAAGTATGTGCTACAAGCGTTATCTTCGCCTGTATTTGTGCCAGAGGCTTATATTCTTTCTTTCAAGAGAGTACATCTTAACATCTCTCACCAGGTAGATTAGCACTTTTTGCCTACAGGTATAATGAGATTGAGACTTGTTAGAAAATCTGCCTGGCACCTCTCTCTTTAGCCAGAGGAATAGGCAGTAGCAGTGAGGGGGTGTGTGCATTTTACTGCAGCAGAAGAGACAGCCAGCACGCTGGTGTGGCGTGTGCTGATGGCTGTGCCTGGGGCTGTACTTGGAGAGGGCAGTCAGGTGAGGGAGGGCTCCTGGGTCTTGGTCGCTGGAGAGGAATATGCTCACGGCCTTGAAGGAGCTGGAGAATGGCACTGGACATGCACCTGGCAGTGAATCCCTCCTGTGTGTCACAGACCTGTTAAAGCATCATGGTAGGGATGGCTGAGGTGATGTAACAGCTGTGCTGTAATAACGAGAAGGAGCCCGTGTCTCCTGGTGGCTGGACATCTGTGACTCATTTCTGCTGGTGCATGCACCGTCCTCACAGATGATGATGACGATGTCGTTTTTGTGATCAATACCTTGCAGCTCCCTGAACTTCTGGGTATTTTGGTTGGTGTGTTGATCCAGGCAGGGGTTAATAGGAAACCGCTGCAGAGCCTCTTGTGCCTGAAAGCTTTAGAGATGACTGAGTAAAAGTAATGGAGCCAGAACACCATGGCTCACTTGAACAAGAAAATGTAATAGCATAAGTATAGTAGCTTTACTACAGTGCCACAACTGTGCTAATAAAGCTGAACAGTGTAATACAATGACATCTTCCTGGGTTAACAACTCAGAAGATATTTGTGGGTCATTTCACAATGTTGTATGCAAGATGCTCAGAATAATTTTTGTATTTTGGTGGATCGTGGCATTTATTATGTTAATTATCTGAGCAGTCTTCCAAAGTCCAGGATTGAAAACTGAATGTGGGCAGCATTGTAAAACGTGATCTTTAAGGTTTATGAACTGCAGATACTCTATGGGCAGGAATTTGAATGGCAGCAGAGAAAAAAAATTTGGTTCAGGAAGTTGAAAGTGGCTTTTTCTTCTAAAAGAGGTGTGAGAGTTCAGTCTTCACATTGGGCTCGTGGATCCAAAGTTTTAAGTTCTCAGTTCAACAAAGCAGTCAAGTACATGTTCAGTTTTAAACTGAGGATTAAGTAGTTTGCTGGACAAACTTCCCATTCAAGAGATTTCTCCCATATTTTTGCTATTATTTATTGGTCTTTAGTATGGAAAATTAAGTTGATCCTATGTTTAATTTTTCAAAATCTGAATCTTTGGTTTCAAGCAAATATTGCTTTGAGACCATAAACTTTTTTTTTAAGTTTTCAAAAGTGCCCAGTGATGTTTGTGTTCCCACTTTCTGGGCTCAATACAGTTGCATAGGTATGGATATAGATAGTTCATCTGACATGCCCTAGGCTGTCCCACAGAGCCTTAAGCTACCAGTCCAGAAGAAACATGGATCTCCCAGGTCTGTGTCGTATCTAACAGCGTTGTTTGAAAATCCTCAGATACTTAAAAAATGCCGACAAGGAAGCTGGGGGGGGGGGGGGGGGGGGAGCTTTTTACAAGGGTCTATAGTGACAGGACAAGGGGTAACGGGTTTAAACTGAAAGCAGGGAGATTTAAAGTGGATATCAGGGAAGAAGTTCTTCCCGGAGAGGGTGGTGAGGCACTGGGACAGGTTGCCCAGAGAAGCTGTGGGTGCCCCATCCCTGGCAGTGTTCAAGGCCAGGCTGGATGAGGCTTGGAGCAACATGGTCTAGTGGAGGGTGTCCCTGCCCATGGCAGGGGGGTTGGAACTGGATGGTCTTTAAGGTCCTTTCTATCCCAAACCATTCCATGATTCTATGATTCAAGCTGTTTCAAACTGCACCTTCTCTGCCTGTGTTTAAGAAACTGCATCAAAGCCCTCTTGAATCTACCTGGAGAAGTGCAGAATTGGTGAGATTTCAGCTGGCTTCACGTGGGCAGTGCAGCGTCTTTCTAAACAAGATTCTTGCAGTCTCAGATTTGATGTTTAGATGCGTGCATGCCTGAGCCAGCGCTGTCCAGCTTGTATGCAATGGGCATCTGCAGTTCTCTGGTCACCAAGCTTTTATTTACATAAGAAGAAAATGGAAAAGCCATTTTACAGATACAGTAAATCAGTGCAGATTAGTGCAAGCTGCTGTAAAAAAATGGGGGGAAGTAGACTGTAACAAAGTTTACTGTTTTCTTGTCTTCTTTTGTAAGCAGCCCAGAGACTTGGCAATGACAGATGAGCTCTTTCAGACCTAACTGAAGAGTTTCATGGAAAGGCTTCTCCTTAGCTGGATGATACTTCTGTCATAGCGCCAGGCAACAGGGTAACTGCGGTGCTGTCATCACTTCAAGGCAAAACCAGTCAGTTTAGTTTAAATAGACTTAAGTAAATTAAGGGGATTAAGGAAAGGCTACTGACTTGACACTGGAGAGTGGTAATCTGAAGGGTGTTCCTTCGTTTTGGGACAGTGAAGTCCGGGAGAGGGACCAGCAGTGAAGAGTAGGAAGTGATTTGGCACAAGCCATCTTTCTTAGCCCAGGTGTTTGCAGAGTGGGCATCTGACTGTGGTACGAGTGAGGCATAAACCCTTTGGTAACGAGAAACGTGCAGAGTGTCCAAATTGTAATTGTGTAGACCCAAAAATTGAAGGTAGCTGGCTTTTCTTTTTTCTTAACGCTGCTGCAAATTTTCCATTGCTAGTGCCGCTTTGTTTTGTGATGGTGGAAATCAACATTTCCCATCTGTTTCATTTTATAAAAAATTGTCATTTGCAATATCTGTGTTAATTAGATCTGTTATTCTAAATCCCACAAACAAAAATAAATTTATTATAAATATTTTAGCAATAAATGTAAAATCTAAATTTTACCATCTTTTATATTTGCTAGTTTCTCTATCCTTGCTGTTGATCCTAAAGTGCTCTGTAAGTCTGAACCTATACAAATGTTAACTTCTGTAGCTGTTATAACTTTTCTGCCTTTTTATTTAACTGCTTTCCCACTATCTAGGAAAAACAAAAGGCTTTTGATCTTCATTTAAAGCTGCAGTTTTTATCCGCTGTATTGCAGCAGGTGAGAATGCTTTGTATTGTCTGTGTCTTCTTCCATCTCTTACACAGTAAGAGATGCTGTAAAGTGATGTTGAGGGTTTCCACATTTCCAAGCAAAATTCTCAAACTCAAAATGTTTTCCTGGAAATACCAGGCCAGAAAAATCGTACCTTCTGGCCACAGTAATCATTGCAGAAAACTACCCCTGTGTTATGATGGGAGTGATGAGTGTGCAGTCGACAAGTGGAGCAGAGTGGCTCTCTTATTTGGCTTTGTGTGGAGAATTTGCTTTTGTCAGTTAAGAACAGCAGATAAAGGTAAGGTGTATGATCTTCCCATCCCCCTGGACTCACCTATATTAAGAAGTATGGAAGGAAAAAATAGAAAATTTCATTTCAGCAATAAGATTTGTAGCTGTTTCTGACCATAGTGGTCTTCAAAAATCTTCCTAAGATCCCAGTTTAAAAAAAATAAACAAAACCCTTAATTCATTGCAAAGATTGTACACAGTGGGTAGGCACTTTCTCACTTTGCTGCTAGTGTCTGTTGCTTACCATTCATCTAGGGGAAGAAGTTTCGTATTCTGTGCTATTAGAGTCTCAGCTTATGAGAATCAGATATTAAAACAGATATTCATTTTATTCCCTGAGCAAATATATGCTTATCTTATATTTTGAAATACATGCTGGTTTTAATATGTCATATATAGTGGTAAGCAAAGTAATTCCTTAGCATTCACTTAGTCATAAAATAAAAATCACTTTTTTTGTGTCAAAGTCGATGCTTAATTCAGCAAAACACTCCTCTCAACTTTTATTTTTTTCTTTACTCTCAGAACTAGATTTTGTGCTATGACTTTTAATCACATTTTAAGCATCTTGGTTTTCTTTAGTGAAAATATCAAGGATTATTTTAAAGAAAAAATATTTTTCCATTTGTGCAATGCCATCAGCCTGTGTCCGTTATAGATGCACTTACAGAACCCTGTGCAGATTTAAAAATTTAAATATATCCATTTCCACCTCGGACCATAAGATTTCACCTCTTGCAAAATAACTTCCTTTCTCATGATTACAGGCAACTTGTCTCTAGATAGGAGGCATTACAAATTACTAGAAATAACATCTGTGACTACATTAGGACAGTGGATTGAATTTGTTAGGAAAAATCTAATAGAATTACCTAGCACAGGCAAAAAGAGAGACTGTATTTCTGTGTGTCATGCTTTGGAGAATGCCAGTAGAATAATAACTCACTCTGTAAGGTAATTTAGCTTTCTTTTTCTAAATCAGTGCCCATAAATGAAGTTATTGATGTGAAGGTCAAGGCAGGAAGTCTTAAACTTGCGCAGAAGAGTGATTCCTTAATACCGTAGTTTAGCACAGTATACTTGTCTTCCACCAAATATGAAGGCAAATTTAGCTTTCTTTCCCAGCCTTTGTGGTCATGAGTGGTTAGGGCTCTCTTTTAGGCCAAAGATCTTTGGAGGGTCCGGGTTGACGACTGCCGTTGATAGCTGCGGATTGATGGCTCTGTTCCTCCCACACCGAGACTTGGCCAGTGTCCCAGATCTTGCCTGCCTGTGAAGGAGATGGACTTCTGGTGGGCTTTTCAGGGCCTTCCCAAAGCTGTACAGTGAACTCTCACGGAGTGCGGAGACGAGGGAGGCAGGTTTGGGTTTGGGTTTGGGTTTTGTCAAGTTTAGATGCAGTCAGGTTTCTCTAAAAGGATGAATCAACCAGTGGCAAAGCAAAACTCATCTTCTCCCCAGTACCTCTCAACTCCCTACCAAAAAATGAGGGGTGTCGACTGAAACAGGCACGCAACTCGCAGCGTCATAGGACGGCTTGAGACTGAAGCTAAAAATGATAGCACGAGTCATCAAGGATGTGGTCAGTACTGCCAGGGCTGCTAATGATGGAAAGCTTTTCTTGCTCTCCTTGATCTGTTGATGTCAGCTGTCCTCTGTTGAATTGCAAGTCACCGCCTTCCATGCTGGTTCTATAGAGCCTAACGATGGCATAACACTATACTAGCAAAGAAGAGAAAATGCTAATGGCAGAGTACAGCGTAGATAAAAAAAATCAGTGCAAGTGATAGAGAACTACTTTAAGAGCATTAAAAATAAAAGCTATAATGTTCATGCAAAGGAAACTTGATGTGGAAGTGTCATAGGCTGCTGAGTGCGTATCAGGACTTAGCGCTCACCTACTCTCAGCAGTTTGGACACAACGTTCACTTCAGTTTTATCATCCTGCTTTCCTTCCGTTACTCATTATCCTTTGTGCAAGGGGCAAATACTGTTCTATAAAGCACCTTCCAGTATAGCATCCTTAAGCAGAACAACAAAGGAAATATTGGCAGCATCAGTAGGGAAAGAGAGACAGCAGAAGGGAAGGGAAATAGCTGTCAGCAAGAGCCAGCTTGGACCACTGAAACAATCTTCAAAACAGGAATCTTTTCCATCTGTTCCTAGAAATGACAGTGAAGAAGTTTTACAAGATGCTGTTTGCTGTATTCAGTGCACACATATATGTGTTTGTGCTTTTTTAGCATTTCATTGGTTTTAAAACTCTCCCATGAAGAACTCAGGGCAAATGAGCATCTCCTTTTGACTGTGTCGTTAACGTATTTGTGAATGTGGGCATTAATTATCATAAAAAGAACAAAGGCATGTTTTCCTCATTCAATTAAACTCCTAGACTCAAATTCAGTAAAAAAGGAGATTCTCGTAACCAGCAGAAGCATTCAAATTTGGATCAGCTTCAATTTAAAACTCAGGAGGGGTGGTATTAATCCAGAAGTAGGGTAGCACAGTTGAAATCAGAAAGCATCCCGGTGTTTCGAGAAGAATGGTTGCGCTTAGCTTTTCTGTGCTAGATATGTGTCATGGAGATTGCTTTCTGCATCTGTCACATCCATATTAGTCCTTTTAACTTGCTTGACAAGACAGATGCGAGAGACTTCATCATGGCATGATAGCTGTCTCTTTGAATCACTTGTGGGTGTTAACAATGGCCTTTCCTCCAAGGGCAAGATAAATAAGACAGCCAAGAGGTCTTTATAGCCATTTGAAATGTCTACAAACCGGGATGATCTTGGGGGGGGGGGCGGGGTGTCTGTGAATTTTACGTGATTTTTATAGAACCTTGTAAATCTGAAGTTGACATGGGCAGGAGGGGAGAGGGTTGTGAAGCACAGAAACTCCAGGACACACTTTCTATTTATTTATTTTTCCTTACGCATGGCAAATAATTATATCTAGAGTACCCCACTAGATTTGCAAACTGGCTGTTTTGGAACATGAGCTGCTTTAACAGCTTTAGACAGTTGCTCAAAAGAAAGAGGTAAAAACATATGCAAAACCATTAATTTAGCATACGATTTTTCCCAGTTTGAGAACCCTTGAACTCCCCACATGTTGATTTTATGCCTGTCGGGCAAACATTGATCTCTTCTTGCTTCTCTGTAAAATAAAGCCCAGCGCAAACCTGAGTTCTAACTATCCTTTAGCAGAAAACTTACACAAAGTTTAGATTTAATTACAGTGAAATATTGCTTGTGCTCTTCAGTTTTCGGAGGCTTACTCTTCAGATATACCCTAAGGAAAATCAGCTTTGCTTACCCTGTATTTCTTTACGGTGTTTACATTCTAGTGCTGTATCCTCGTTATACTATAAAAGCGGATGTTTCACAAGCTTAAAGAGAAACTTCAGCGTGGTGACTTCTGTGTCTGCAGGCTGGGATCGAGATACATTCAGTGGTGCACACACTGTAACAACGTTCATCCAGCTGCCTTGTGCGGTGTTTAATGGGGGGCAAATCTTTGGGTTTAAAAGTCAAACAGGTTCTGCCACTTACCTCAAAATTCTAGAAAAGCTAAAAATCATATTTCTGCACCAGGGGAGGTTTAGACTGGACATTAGGAAGCGTTTCTTCACCGAGAGGGTAGTCAAACCCTGGAACAGGCTTCCTAGAGAGGTGGTCAATGCGCCCCAAGCCTGTCAGTGTTTAAGAGGCATTAGAACAATGCCCTTAATACTATGCTTCAACTTTGTCAGCCCTCAATTAGTCAAGCTGTTTGACTAGGTGACTGTTGTAGGTGCCTTCCTACCGAGAAAATATTCTCTTCTCTTCTCTTCTCTTCTCTTCTCTTCTCTTCTCTTCTCTTCTCTTCTCTTCTCTTCTCTTCTCTTCTCTTCTCTTCTCTTCTCTTCTCTTCTCTTCTCTTCTCTTCTCTTCTCTTCTCTTCTCTTCTATTCTCTTCTCTTTTCTCTTCTCTTCTCTTCTCTTCTCTTCTCTTCTCTTCTCTCTTCTCTCTTCTCTCTTCTCTCTTCTCTTCTCTTCTCTTCTCTTCTCTTCTCTTCTCTTCTCTTCTCTTCTCTTCTCTTCTCTTCTCTTCTCTCTTCTCTTCTCTTCTCTTCTCTCTTTTCTCTTCTCTTCTCTCTTCTCTTCTCTTCTCTTCTCTTCTCTTCTCTTCTCTTCTCTTCTCTTCTCTTCTTCTCTTCTCTTCTCTTCTCTTCTCTTCTCTTCTCTTCTCTTCTCTTCTCTTCTCTTCTCTTCTCTTCTCTTCTCTTCTCTTCTCTTCTCTTCTCTTCTCTTCTCTTCTCTTCTCTTCTCTTCTCTTTTCTCTCCTGTCCTGTCCTGTCCTGTCCTGTCCTGTCCTGTCCAATCCTACTCTGCTCTGCTCTACTCTACTCTACTCTAGCTTTTCTTCCCCTATCCATTACCTATTGAGAAGGTAGGATATTTTACTCCAAATCTTGATTTCATAAAACTTCCTATCACAGAACACTTTACCAGGAAAACAAAAGCCAAAACCACCTGTTTTGTAGTAATTGGTGTGTAATAAATGCCAGTGTGGATTCTCTTATTCTGGTATAAGAACACCTTTTTCTAATTTAATTTAATATTTTTTGGAAATCCATCATTAACTACAAAGGATAATAAAAAAAATTTAAGAAATAATGTACACTTAAGTGAGGCTACAGTTCTTGAAATGGAGAACATACATCAGTGAAGATGATAAAGAAAATGAAGTGTCTGGCCTTTAGCTTTTTTTGTTCACTACTCGTAGAATAGTATAAGAATTAGGTACTTGTAAAAGCATATAATAAAACAAAGTAACATCGATTTCCTCTTCTGTCCTATAAAATTATTGATCTGTTTTTAACCTAATTGGCACTTGTGAAAATAAACGGAAGAAAACTGTAGGCTATTTATGGGGTTCAAGTATTTGTTCTCAGTAAGAGGGTCCTAGGCCTGCTTGTTCAGGGCTGTGTTGGCTGTGCTAACAAGCTAAAGATTTGAGTGCTGTAGCATACTGTATTTGCTTTGTTCTCCTTCTCTTTAATCTCATGTATCTAATTATTGCTTGTAATTCAGAGAAGTTACAGTGCTAAAGATGCCTTAATGTATTGATACACAGCAATTGAGCACACACTGCTAAAAGAAATAGGGTTTTGGTAAAAGTCTTATCTAACATAAAAACGAACAGCTAATTAAAGGACAGATATAATAAAAGAGGTTTTCCAGTTAAACCCACCGGGGTTTGTGTGAAGCTGAGGAACATTATTTCTCTTATATCCTGCCTAGGAGGGCAGACGACGTATTGATTAATATAACATTCACAAAACACACAGACACTTTTAATCAGTTGTACTTTCCTGTACTATAGAATTTACTATATACAATCCAAAAACTGTTTCCTTGCTTTTGATCCTCAGGTATTTTGTTTGTGGAAAACTTTACAGATGGGTGTGCCTCTAATTCACATGCAGAAGTATTTTCAGGTTTGAGGATGAACTAAATTTAGGTCCAAATTTCCCACACTTCTGTTTCGGCAAAGCAACGCTAAAGGTATTGCGTATAAATTCAGTGACAGTATCTGTATTGGCTTCAACAAGCTTTTCCAAGCTGTATAGTTTGGATGTTGAGCTTGATGCTTGAAGGTACATCAGGTGAAATTCTATTGCCATCAGAGGAGTTGTCCTGAAGCCTAAACCTCTGTGAGAATCATCAGAATCAGGATAGTTCATTACAAGTTAAGGAATACTGATAAAAAGGCTTAACAGTTGTTTAAAAATAAAATAGGGTAAAACTGCATTTTTTCTTGGGTTTTGATATAATTTATTTCATAAATATTAAAAAAATGTTAAATTGAAATTCAAAAAAGGGAGGATACAGGTGTTTACATACTTACAGCTTAACCTTTGGGTTTTTTCATATAATTCATAGCAAACATCTTTGTAAAATGCTGTCCTCGTAGGGCTGCTGAAGATTGCTGTCCCGTGTTTGCGGCTGCAGTGCAATAGCACCTGTGGATATGGCGACAGGTGATTCCACATCTGTTTGCCAGCACCCAAAAAGGAAGATTGTGTTTTAAAACCTGTGTAAAACACTACTGCAAAAATAGCCTTATCTAGCTCGCTTGGATTTTAAAGCTGGATATTTGTGTGTTCCTCCTTTGGGATGAGATTTGGACCATCTCATCATTTCTACACAGTAGAAATCGTGTTATAGAATTGCATGTGTATGTTACTTTGCATGCTGTAGCAGTGTGCACATGTGAAAATGAGGGGGAGAGGAGGAGTAGATTCCAATTTCCTGACACAGTTCTTGTGTCTATTCACAGCAGCTAGCCAGGTATATTGCTTTAGCACGGCTACAGCTGCAGCTATATTAGCAAGGCGTTTTTACGTATTACCCCTCCGTGCTAATTTAATGCTGTTGTTTTCTCTGTCTGCTCTTGTAACAAAACAGAAGTACTCTGCTGTCTCTCTCTGCAACATATCTACAGAAGTCCTGAAAGTCATCAATGCCACTGAAGAACTGATAGCAGAATCCACCGGTCCCTGTGACTTCCCAGCTGACATTCAGGACAGAGGAAGAGGGACCTTCCCACTGGGGACAGACCCGGTCAGACTCGATGAGCAGCTCACCACACTGGAGGAAAACGTAAGGACATGAATCAATATGTGAAAGCGTGATGTGTGTGAGCACGGGTACCTCTGTGTGTGCGCCAGCCAGAAAGGGAAGGCGTGTAGGCAGCGTCGGTGCATGTTCAGAATTAATTTGGGGTTATTAAACAAATACACAAACAGAACAAAAACTTCTGTTTCAGAGGGGTGCTCAGCTGTGTTGCTGGGAGGTATTTTTATGTTTAAGTATTTGAGAGAGGGGGAGAGTTGGATGCTTTGGACTTTACAATTAATTTTAGAATCCCTATCTTAAGTTACCTTAAGCCCTCAGAACCTCTGGGGCTGTGTGGCTGCACCATATCTGGCTGAAACCACCTGTCTCCAGGTCCCAGTGCATCCTCGTTACTGTGAGCACAGGGAGGGAAAGCATGGCCCCAGTCACCCAGGGAAGTGGAGGAGCTCCTCCTCCGCCCACGCATCCCCAGCATCCTGTGCTGAGCACAGAGGGGGCCCGAGCTGCCTGCTGCACTGCTAACAGGAGCAGGCTGGAGAAGCCGGATTAAACAAACATTTGTTTGGCCACATCCAAATCATCTGTCCTTTTCCATGAGTACCTGTCATCTGCAGGGAAAAGTGCAATGCTGAATCATAGGGGGAAATCACTACTCCGGAAGTTTTTATGTACCCACTTCATGGAGTTGGTACACTTGTAACCCTCGATTTTCTCTTCTCCCCACATGGATTGCATTTCAGTGATTTTTCCCTTCATTAGGAGCTCGTAAAAATCTCATAGGAATCTGGGCTGTCCCTTCATAACATCCTGACCAATTCAAGAAAATACATACTGGTTTTCTTGAGCCCTGGAAAATGTTCAGACAGAATCTCTTCTTGGGGATAGAATCAGTTTCCTCTCCAGAAACACAACTCCACAACTGCCACAGGCTAGGGACTGAGTGGGACATAATCATGGCAATATCAGCCAGTCCTGGCACTGGGCCTGTCCTGCTCTGGAGCCCTCCCACCAGTCCCACAGCTCCCCAGTCCCTCTCACCACACCTTTTCTGAGCTCCAGTCTCCCAGCTCTGCTTCTGTTCAGAGCTTCCTAAACTAGATCCTACCCCTTCTAACCTCATCTGCTCCAAAACCTTTTCCATCTCAGATCTCTGCCCCTGCCCACACCAACAGGATGCCCTCCAACCCACTCCAGGGTACCTTCACCCTTCCCCAACCAGCTCCCGATGGTAACCTGACCTCCAAAACTCTCCTTCCCGCCTCTGCTCGGCCTTCGTCCCACTGTGCCAGCTGAGGTGCTCCTGCTCCTCCTCACTCCCACACACTCTCCTGGCTGCTGGCATCTCCTGCCATCCATCATGATGCGCCACGAGCACATGCCCCACCGCGGGGCTTTCCACGTGGCGGCCATGCTCCTGGCTCTTCTCTGCGAGGGGAATTCAAAACAAACAAGGAAAATAGGCTTGGGAGTCCCCGGCAGCGGGGCTGGGAGGGCAGGAAGGGAGGATGTGTCGAGGAGATGCTGGACATGTGGCAGCTGAGATGTGACCCTCTGCAGAATGGGCAGGTGCCTGGAGAAGGGTACAGCTTGAGCTTGTGGCCAGCCAAGTGCCTTCCTCATGCCACCTACCATGGCACCCATTTCATTCTTATGTGACAGCTGCACCCCCACAACAACTTCCAGTTGAGTTTGGTTATGGGGTTTTTTCAGAATAATAGTAGATAAGTAGATGGAGATTTTCTCCCCCATGAAATACTAAAGCATCCAAGCTCCAAATACCATGGAACGCATCTGGCAGGAGACTGAGCAAAAATCCAAGTCCAGACTGTACCACATCTTTAGGAAAACTAAGCAATTCCTCAGGAGGACAGAGAGCAATTTAGTGAGTGGTTCCAAATCTTTTTCTGTGGAGAGCTGTGTTGTAAACGATCTAAGGTGCATTTTTTCCCCAGTTACACTCCAACATTCCCTGCTATCCTTGGGGAGCTGTGGCATCTGTGGTGCCATGGCCACCAGTCATTCCCGCAAGCCGAGCATTTCTCACTGAGCAGAGGCTGGGCGCTGAGGCAGAGCCTTTCTTGCTCTGGCGTGGCCCTTTTTGCAGCCTGTTTCTGGTATAGCTGCTCTCAGTTCCCTGCATGATTCATAAGGTATCCAGCTCAGCCTTGCTGTGTCCCCACCCTGCATCTCTCTCCCCCACACAGGGTATGAAGTAGACGGCAAAACTTTATGGTTTCAAGATTTCAACACCACACTCCATAGTAAAGAGCCTTTAGAAATCCAGGCGTCTCTTAATTTTTCCCAGTGCAGCTGGGGGCGTATCTGCAAGGAGCATGTCCTCTTTGCGGCAAATTTTGGAAGAGGATCAGAGTGTATACGGACACTTGTTTGTTTTCGCCTCTCTCTGGCGTTGTGGGGACTGCACGCGTCAGTGTGGAGAATGTAGGGACACCTGTACCAGCTCAAGGTCTGGGTGGGTTTTAGTGGAAGCTGTACGTACCTAAATGATGGTGAAATAAGTCCCTGCAATCTGAACGTGAATGTGTGCACAAGGGCATAACATAGTGGAGACCTGCAGGTAGGCTGTTGCTGTTTGGAAGCACACTGCATTGTTCAGGTAAAGAGAATATTCCTCAGAAAAACCTTTTATTTAGATCTAGCTAGAAAATGTTCAGTAAAATTAAAATTTAACAAATGGGACTGATTGAGGTACAAAAACATTTATGACCTTCCCACATATTTCCATCAGTCCTATTTTCTTTAGATTTCCCCCTTCCCCCTCCTGAAAAGTACGTGCAGAGAATTTGGCACAGCATTTAAATGCATCACTTCTCTAACTTTCTAAAGATGCTTCTGTTCATAATGTTCCTTTTTCTTCTTTCTCTGAGCTTTGAGATGGGATAGGGTAAGTTTAAAAAATCACCTTTTAATCTGAAATGGCTGTAGTATGTAACACCACTAAGATGGATCATTTAAATGAATGGAAAGAATTAGTAAAACTCACAACAGCAGAAGCGTTCCTATTTAAATCAGCATGTTAACTTTATGGGCCACCTGTGTCTCCAAGTACTTCAGCAAAAGTGTTAAATCAGATCACTCATTTGTTCCAGGTACGTTTTTCAAAGATTTCATGGCAGCAGTTAGGCTGTGCTCTCACAAGATGCAGTTCATACAAGATGTAGGGAATTTGTTTCTTAGCAAAGTGGCATACATGAAAAAAATGTCTCTACATTTATGCCTTGAAACAACTGATACAAAGGAAAAAAGAACCTCTTGCAAGCAATCAAGGAACAATAATAAAAGAAGAAATAATAAAAAGTAAACACGTACTTAAATATTAATCTAGTCATTCTCCACCACTTTTGATCCGTGAAGTCGCAGCATGGCCAGAAATCATCTGAATGCCTGTTACGTCAAAAGATGCACGATCTGGGAATTGCGGGCAGAAATGACGAGTTGAGTGGCAAACATGTATGGAGTGAAGGTATCTGCTCAAGGATCTGGTTCAGACCATTTGCTTGCTCCTTGAATCATGAACTCAGCCACAGAACATGTTTAATTCCTGCTAGTTTTGCAGCACCACAGTCTTCACTGCTGTTTGAGTGAGGCTGCCGGTGGGGAAAATCAGAGTATATATTTCATTTCCACTGTGCTGTTACCAGCCTTGTGGAAGCAATCTCTCGGCTATCTGGTAAACAGGCAGAAGGTGCAGGGTCTGCACATGGGTCTGCACAATTTTAAGCGCCGATATCAAAAGCTAATGCTTGAAAATTACTCTTTTCTATAAACCAGAGTTTTCATTAGATTTGTTTTTGAAATTAAAAAAACACATAAAACACAGTGTATCCTGAATTATTGCTCCGAGGAGCTGAATGGGAAATGAAACCTTGACCTGCAGTTATCAGAGGTGTCGTAGGTGGATCGAAATATTAAAAGTTGTTTTGTTTTAGGGAAGATCTCTAAATGATCAAGTCTGTTATTCTCTCTTACATGATCCGGATAAGTCTATTGACCCCCCACAGATTCACTCCAAAGGGCCAGGAGGCGGGAAGGTTTGGGCTGCTGTATATTTGGGTGAGAGCAGGATGGGATGGAGAACTGTGTTGTACATGTAAGCACAGTTACTCTATGAGAAGTTAATAACCACCTGCTGCTGAACAGTTGTTCCTGCGGAGTTGTGATTGCCAGAAGGCATTAGGCGTGTTTCGATAAGCACAGCTCTGTATGAGGTGTGATCTGTTGACTTCCCCTTGTAGACTGAGGGGGTTCGTTATGCAGTTGAATAGCAAAAATGAGAAAGCAGACTTTTCAGCTGCCTTTTGCTGGCGAATCTGGAACAAAACTGTTGTAGCACCTATGAAATTCGGAGTGCAGCCACCTCATGCCTCCCTTCTCTTTGTGGACATGTATTTTCAGATTATTCCCCCATGACTTTCCTCTGCCAGGTAAGTCTCCCTGGGGTGGGTTAGCGAGGAGGAAAGCTCAAAGGTGTCGTGGAAGATGCAGTCTGCTCAAACCTCCGAGCCCAGGAAACAGGATCCCTGATGCCTCTCCCTGCCTTGGCCCCACAGGTGTACCTGACAGCCAGCACGGTGTACGGGCTGGAGGGGCAGCTGACCAACTTGGAAGACGCCGCACGCAAGATCAACAGTGTTACCGCAGAGTCTGAGCTGGCCGATCTGGAAGATCAGGTGGCCACAGCAGCCGCCCAGGTTCATCACGCAGAGCTTCAGGTGAGGATAGCCGCTCCTCCCTGTCTGCAGGTTTCACGCTGCCTTGCCTAGCGCTGTTCTGTTGTCTGCACACGCCGACTTCTGATAATTCCTTTGTACCGCAGCAGAGCGAGGATCCGAGGATGCTGACTGCATCACAGGAGCTGAGCAAAGCATAGCTGAGATGCGTAACTCAGCCCAGGTGTCCTGTATTTGTTTGCTTCTTCCTCCAGCTTGTTTTCGGACATGGGAGTGCAACAGCCTGTTATGCAGCGGTAATGCTGACCTGCTCCTTGCTGCCAGGCAGCCCACGTGGTGCGCCCTGTGTCACACGCAGGGCTGTGGTCAGACTGCAAGTACAGTCTTAGAGAGTTTGTCTGATCGGCACACTGTAAGGCACTTCCCAAAAGAAGCCGGTGTCGGTACCATTCTACCGAGAAAGGCCAACGGCAGCCAGCCGCTGATCCAAGCACAGAGCCTGCCCTGGGATTCAGCCGCTGAGCCACACGCACCCCAGCCAAAAGGCAGCTGCTCTCATGGGCTGCGATCTCCAGAAGGGCTGGGGCTCAGAACACCTCGTGATGTAAAAACTGAACAAAGTAGAGCTGCCAGACCTCAAGGGGCTCACTCTGCTGACAGCTCACTGCCAGGGGTCTCGCTGACCACTCTGTACCAAGGCAGGCACTCTGACCTGCCTGTGCCGGGCTTTACTGGGCAGTACCTGGTTACGTTACTCCGCGGGAGCATGCTCAATTTAGGACTGAGCAAAGACCTGGGGGTCTGACATCTCTGTGATGTCAGAAGTGCATTGCTGCCTTACATGGCGAACAGGCAGGGGTGTTTTGTTGGCTTCGGTCATTATTTTAGGGTCAATATGTTAATGGGGGTGAGAGGGGAGGAGGAGAGAGGCCCGAGCTATGCAAGGAGATTGACAGAGAGGGCAGCGGAAGGTCTTCTGCAGAGTGAACAGCTTCAGGTGTCATCCATGAGTCAGGAGTAGGGTTGTATGTCTGGCTTCTCTGACACTTCTTTCCCTTTCGGCAACATTTGTTTCCGCTAGTCTCAACATCAGCCTACTTTCCCCACAGACGTTTGCTTTCTTGGATTTTTTTTTTTTTTCCCCTAGAAATCTATCTTCCATTGAGTGCTTTTATGTAGTATTTATGCATGTTTGTGGTTAACACACATACTGACTTAAATTATAAATATTTAAGATCAAATGTTTAGATTTTGTGATGGAAGATGTACTTTGAATGCGCATGAAATTGATTTTGAATTGGGAAATATGTCCCACAAAGTCATTCCTTGAACGTAGCCTTTGAAAAACACAGCTTGAATGAATTTGGGATTATGCAGCTAAAGGTAGCTGGGAGGTGGCAGACGGGGCATTTCTCTCCTCCTATCTTTTTTCCCCTCAAAAGGAGTAAAATGCCCCTTCCTTGGAGTCACAAGGTAGGTTGGATTGTTCTTTTACTCCATCTTTACTAACAGATTAAGCCCCTTCTAACATCAGGAGTAAAGAATACAGGAAAGTGTCAGAATTGCTGAAGTTAGCCGTCTGTTTATACTTTTTGATTTAAGAGGATTTGACTGGGGGAGGGATATATTTTAGTAGTGGCATCCACAGTAATTTTAAAACTTCTTTTTCCCCCTCCCCATCTGTCTGTCTCTCTCTTTTATTTTCTTTAAAGATTTCAGATATTGAGAGCAGAATATCAGCTCTCACTGTTGCAGGCTTGAACGTGGCTCCATGTGTTCGCCTGACAAGGAAACGGGATCAAAAGCAAACAAACCAGGTGCCAGAACATTATGTAGTATTCAAAAATACATTGGGGAAATCTTGCCTCTTTGTCTGTAATGGAGTTGAGTAATGCATGTGTGTTGTTTACAGATGCACACCATAGACACGTCAAGACAGCAGAGGAGAAAACTTCCAGCTCCACCAATAAAAGGTGCACTTAAGTTGTTCCATACGTTAGAGAGCGAGTCTTTCTTTATGAGGTTCACTATAATGTACAGTTCAGCAAAGTAGGGGAAAGATTAAGTTTCAAAATGAACAGAGAAAGCCTAAATATGTCCACCTTCCTCATTTCCCTTTGTGCTTGCATTACATAAAATACCCATTTGTCACGTTAAAAAGCATCGCCACTTTCTCTTCAGCGCAAGTTGTGACAGTGGCAAATTAATAGGAGCAGAAGGCGGGGAAAAGCAAATGAGGAATGCTGAATACTTGCCCTGCAACAGGGATGCTGCTGCTGCGGCGTGCCTGGGGTTAGTTTGTGAGGCCCAAGCAGTCGCAGCGTTTAATTACCGAAAGGCAGTTGCCACCCTCCACAACCCAACGTTGCTTTCTTAAAGCCTGCGTGTGCTGATTGCAGCCCATGTGGTGTGGCTCAGCAATGTTCCTGCTATGTCAGAGTATGGCTGTGAATTGGCTTTATAAAATAAAGTGCTTTTTTGCTTTCACATTTTCAGTTGTTTGGGTTTTTTTAGTCCTGCAGCACATTATCTCTGACAATTCCATCTCTGACAATTGCCTGCTTCACCTTGCATTGCTCTTTTTTTACTCTGGGGTAATTCCACTGATTGACATGGCGTCAAACTTTAATAAATTTGGAGCATCACAGCCTGCTGTTTTTCAGTTAAATGAAACCCAGCTTTCCTCATGTCTTAGGGGAGTTTTCTCTCTCTGGAAGCTGAGAGTACATGAGTATTGTTATGTCTGCTTTTATCTGTTACGTGAAAAATCTCCCTTTTCTTATCTTTCCCAGGTGAAAAAATAGATGGTTCTCCAGTTGCCACTGTCAGAACGTTTAACAGAAACTTCATGCTCCAAGGATCTCTAACACAAAGAACTAAGGAGAGGAAGAGCACTGCCAAGGACTTAATGGTAACCTCGTAACAGATGTTTTTAAGAGTGCTGTTAGAGCAGTAAACAGAGGGGTAGCGGTATCTGTGTAGGCAGCTGCATTTCTGCATCTCCAAACTTCTCTTAATAGTTGAGGAAAAGGAATAGAGACTGCAGAGGCAGCTCTGAACAAACACGGCCAGTGGCCTGGAAGACGTCTGCCTTTATACCATGTTTAGCAGCTCCTGAATGTCAGCTGGTGTGAGTGTACCCTGGCTGCCAGGTCCCAGACTCACAGAGTGTCAGGGGTTGGAAGGGACCTCTGGAGACCATCTAGTCCAACCCCCCTGCCAGAGCAGGATCACCCAGAGCAGATCACACAGGAACAAGTCCAGGGGCTTTGGAAAGTCTCCAGGGCAGGAGACTCCCCCACCTCTCTGGGCAGCCTGTCCCAGTGCTCTGGCACCCTCACAGGGAAGAAGGGTTTCCTCATGTTCAGGCTGAACCTTCTGTTTCCAGTTTACAGCCACTGCCCCTAGTCCTGTCACTGGACACCACTGAGAAGAGCCTGGCCCCATCCTCCTGACACCCACCCTTTAGATATTGATAAGCATTTGATAAGATCCCCCCTCAGCCTCCTCTGCTCCAAGCTGAACAGCCCCAGCTCTCTCAGCCTCTCCTCATAGGGAAGGTGCTCCAGGCCCTTCATCATCCCAGTGTCCCTGCGCTGGACCCTCTGCAGTAGCTCCTTGTCCCTCATGAACTAAGGAGCCCGGAACTGGACACAGCACTCCAGGGGAGGCCTCACCAGCACAGAGCAGAGGGGGAAGATAACTTCCCTCGACCTGCTGGCCACGCTCTTCTTAATGCACCCCAGGATGCCATTGGCCTTCTTGGCTGCGAGGGCACACTGTTGGCTCATGGTCATCCTGTTGTCCACTAGGAGTCCAGGTCCTGTTCCCCAGAGCTGTCTCCAGGAAGGTGCTACCCTTATTTTTAAAACAATTAATTAATTAGTGGTCCCCTGCAATTCAGGCTTCTGAACCCAACCCTCACAGAACCCAGCTGCACGCTGTAACTGAGCTGGTGAGAGCCACCTTGAATCACACCAATTTTGAGAAAAGTGGGGTTTAAGGGGTAGATAAGCCACGTGTTGGCTCTGCAGGGTTTGAACAAATAGGCTTCACCGGACAGCTGTCAATCATTTCTTCTACAGCAGCCATAGAGGGACAAGGAATAAAAAGCTGACTGTCCGGAAGCAGTCTGCCACTAGATAGGTGGGAAACAGGTGGGGAGGTGAGAAAGGGAAGGAGCTGGCTCGCTAGAAGCTCCAGCAAGCTTGTTTTATGTTTCACCCATATTGTTTTCTTTCCTGTCCCTCTCTGTTCTAGGAACCTGCTCTAGGATCTGCTGTGATGTACTGAACTTACACTTCCCTACTGCCAATAACACACTGCCTAAGGCTGTACACGAGAGTGCCTTTACCTAACAGCCATTGTGTATGTCCAGCTCAACATGGACCCTCAAGAACCCACAATGCCTCAGTTATAGGGCTTCGTTTGGATACCTCACTGAGAAAGCTGTCCAAGTCTTCAGCATTGTGGTCTGCTAAGGAAACTCTGCCTTAAAGTTCTCCCAAGACTCTAGAAAGGATGGTGAGTTTCAAAAGCAAGGCTCCACATTTTAAGATGCACTTTTTTCTCCCTCGATTGTACTAAAGTATGTCGTCTTTGAACTGCAGTATGTTTTTGTACACTCAGTCAGGCATAATTATAGGCCGATATTTCGTACAAAAAGAACAAAGCAGACCCGTGATCCATATTTGCTGGCCCCTTACTCTTCACGTAGGCATCCGTCTTGTCGAGCAATAAGAACAACTCACTCCGTGCAGCGTACGCCACTTTTCAGCTGCGCGGCGGGAGCAGAGGAAGGGTGTACCCGGCACTGCCCCCAGGGAGTCAGCGGAAGTTTTGACAGGGTTCGTAGGAGGGACGCGATGCGCAAAGGCTTCCCTGTTCGCTGGGGGTGCGTTTGGCAGGGTTAATGCCCTAGCTCCGGAGCTGGGTGTTTTGCTCTTGGCGGCCGGGGGAACAGGGATGTCACGTTGAACCGTGAATTGGTGGCGGCACGTGTGGACCAGGTGTCTGTTGGGTTACAATCCTGGCATCTGGAAACATCTCAACGCTGTTGCGAAGCCAGCACCTTTGTGTGTCTAGTTCTCGGTAGCACTGTCTGCTTAGTGGTTGTCCAACCACACTGTCGTACAGAATAAATTCTGACCAAATCTTTTTGGAGAAAGAAAGCGAAAGCATCGTGGATGAGCTCTCTGCTGACTGGCTGGTGGTTGTAGGGTGGCCACAGCCCGTAAGAGATTTCCTTCGGCTGTCTCCTGGCTTTTCTGAGGAGGCGACAAACGTAGCCCAGACATCTCATCCTTTACTAGTCTGTAGCCAAGGTAGAGTAGCTGAGGCCTGGCGCTGGGGCCACGTGCACCCCGCTACCACTGGACCACTCGGAATTGGATTGTGAATAGTAAAACTTTCCTGAGACCTTTGAAAGGTGAGCCAAACGGGAAGGCCCAGGATGCCCGGGAGGGAAGATGCTGCTTACAAGATGTCCCTCCCACCCTTTTTGGGGAGGACGTTGCTGATTGGTGGTACTTTTTGCTCTGAAGAATACAAGGGAGGTGGTCAGAGGAGGTGATGAGCCAGTGTGTCCTTGATGTTGCACGCAAAGTGCAGAGCAGGTACCACAACGCAGGCGGGGTTAAAGTGAAGTGTGCTGAGGAGGAGGGCACCGGCTGGCAAGTTCCCTCCCCCGAGAGCAGTGGGTACCAGGGAAGGAGGAGAGCTGCTCCTTTCCCCGGGCTCCTGGCGAACACCCAGTCCCCTGGCACACCAGGCCATGAGCTGTCTGTGGTTGGGCAAATAGGGGCAAAACTGGGCAAATTTCCTGGCCAGGCTGGATTTAGGGAGGCAGGTGGGGAAGGTGAGGAATGGCTGGATGGGACAGTTGTAAAAACAGTGCCAGTTGCAAGTCTGCCGCCCACATTTGACATCTAGCTTGCCAGGACTCCGATGTCCAGCTGCATGTAAGGAACGCTCGGAATAAATACAACCATCTTCCCACCTCGAACACATAAGCGTCACTCCGTCCCTTCAAGGAATTTCCGTCTGCCCCAGATCCGACCCAATGTGTTTGTTCTGGGTGAAATTATGCCTTCTTTTACTCTCACACAATACTCCTTCTCTGACATTGGTTTGCACAGACGTGAGGGCAGAATTTGGCCCACTCTGTTTCATATATAAATATATATATAAAACAGATAGATTTTATTTATATATGCAATCCAGTAAAGGAGATTAAACAGAGTAGGATGCCTAGTAATTTTTTATTAGCCCATCTCCTCCTCCTTCCTTGACTGTTCTCGTGTATGTGTACAACACATTCCCAGGTTCTGGTTTATGCAGGTATGCGTATCTGAAATGTCATGAATGGTGGTTGGTCTACATAGTCGTCTAATAAATAATAACTAATATTGTGTATGTAATATCAATACAGAAATGATTCATTTTAGTAGAATAACTCTTTGGCTTTTGTTCCGTTAGTGTGATTTAAACAAGCCAACAAAGTTTGGAATAAGTTGTTTTCCTTAAGAGGCATGAAAAGCAACTATTATCGTGTTACAATGTTAAACTATTCAGTCTTCTTTGACAGAAAAACGTGTACTGTGTAGGCATTGAAAAAAAAAATAACAAAACAAAAACTGTAAAAAAAAATCTCACCTGCTAGAAGGCATTTGAATTTTTACAAATGTTTATTGTGCCAAATATGTGCAGAGATATAATTTACTGTTTTAAAAAAAAATCATAAAAACATATGTTATAGCACACAAAGAATTATTTTGTCATCAAGTGATTTCAATCTTTAGTGTTAATATTTATATTTAGATTAATTTTTATAAATGAAAATATTTTAATGGGTAAAATGAAGACTATATGATCTATTTGATTAAGTCTGAGTGAATATTAAGCTTGCCTTGTTGTTGTTATCTGCATACTCACCAAGAATTATTGTCAAGAGAAGTTATAAAAGAGTAAAAGCGATTTCTGAAAAGAATGCCTTTTCAAGGACTTGATTCATAAAGAAAAACCAAAAGTTCTTCTCTGTTGTTTGGATTTATGCGCACTCGGCCAGGAAGCTGGCAGAACACGCTGCCGCGCGCAGTGCTCGGGTACCGCCTGTCCATCCCCCATCGCGCCTAGGAGACGGCGTTCCCTCCGTTCACTGAGGGGCGGAATACACGGTAACGCACTCGGTTCAGGGGTTTTTTCCGCTGGGGCTGAGGTGGGAGGAAAGCTGTTGGGGACACCTGATGGCTAGTCTCCAAACAGTCGAGTCTGTTGGGCGAAACACTGTCTCAAACCGAGTGTCTCAGGGAGAATTTCTGTAACTCTCAGTGGGGTTGCTACGAAAGGACAAACAACTGAGCACGAGCCCTGCCAACAACCTTAGTCTGCTCTTTCGGAAGGCCCGTGGTGATGAAAGCTGAGCAAAGTATTTTCTCCACCATGAGTGTGTTCTTTAAACCAGCACGTTTTGAGTAACACTTTCGGTCAGCAGATATCTCCTATTATTAACAGTAGTAACTACCTTACAATAAAATTCCACTCCTTGCTGACGGGTCATTCGCAAAGAGAAAAAAAGGGTTAAATTACCTGCAGTGATTAACTCAACCACTTAAATCTTAGTAGTGACTCTCACAAAGCACAACCAGAAAGGCAAGTTCATTCTGTTGGTCTTCTGCAGAATGACTCACGGCCTGGATTTAACCGTCAGTCGAGAGCTAAACTGTAAACTTGCTTTTTTGGGTATAAGCCATAGATTCAACTGCTTTCAAATACAACTGCTGGTAATATTTATTAATCAAACTTAAACATATTGTAAATAACACTTCTTATAAGAGTGGTGTAACAGGGTTAATTACCACGGCAGACGTGGTGCTGAGCCCCAGCCCCAGGTTACTGAGGTGCAGGAATGCAGTGGACGGCTTGTCACCCGCCAAGGTGACTTCACCTTGATCAGATCGCGTGTTTACAAACAACTGCGTCGTTCTAAAGGGAATCGGCCATTTAGGCCCTTACCCCCTTGTGGGTAACAGCTGCACGCAGCACAACCCTGCTCTGAAGAATTTAATTAGCCTTATCTTTGCTAGGAGCTGCTTTTAGTTCATTAATGTATCTCTCCAGCAGTACGGAAGAATCGTGCAGGCCCGGTGGGTAGTTCGGGGGTTACGTTCCTACGAGGGGATGTTAACAACCTACGTAAACAAAGGCTACGCACAGAGCGCCAGCATCCCATGAAAAATCAGTGAGAGCCTGTTTCTCTTTCTTCCAACCGTCGCTGTTTATTTTCACATACCAGCAGCCATCGAACTTTGAACCGGGACAGGAACGTTTCCTGATACACTTAACAGCGCGGAGTTTAAATCCCGGCTCAAAAGCTGCGTGGTTTCTGGATACACGGACCGTTACAGTAAGCAGCATCCGGAGATCGGTGGGGACGCAAGACAAACGTTTTTATAAGCTACGGTGGCGCTGGGTGCTAGCGTTCACGCAGTCTTTTACCTGCACGTGGTTCGGTTTTGAAGGAACTGGCACAAGGAGCAGAAAGAAGAGCAGCGCGGAATGGCGAGGCAAAAGCAGAACCGGGGGGCTGAGGTGCAGGGGAGATGCGCCTGAAAGAAGAGAGGTCGGGTCACCGCCGCGGGGAGCAGAGCTCACCAGTCGTCACCTTCTGTGCCTGACTCTTTTTGCTCCCACAAAGCGCTCAAGATGAAATCCAGGTGTCTCCTCACGGGCCTCGGGCTGCCACAGCTGCTTCTCAGCTGCCTCTTCCCAAACCGACCGATGGGGCGGACGCCGCGGCCCACGTACCAAAAAGGGTCGATCTCGGGACCTGGAATTGGAAGCGGTCAGTGAAGCGCCTACCACGGCCCCTGAAGCAGCATTTCCTGAACATCCTGAGGGCGTTACGTGGCTTATTTGTCATCCAGGAAAAAAGCCACCAAGGGGAAGGCTGCAGCCAGGCACACCACTTCCTGGTGCCTGCCTCTGAGGGCGTCTTTCCAGGTGTAGAGCCCAAAGGAAGAGGATTCAGATGCAAAATTAATTCCCATCCATCTGGGCTACAACCTGCCCTTCTAACATAAACCAACGTACCCATCAAACTCCGGCAGGGGGGGCACAGCGTGCTTAAAAACTGATCCAAACCCGGGCAGAAGTGAAGCCTACATCCCGACAGAGCGTAGTAGCTCCCTGTGCCACCACTTTTCAACTGCCCTCTCAGCTGAGGTCCTGGAGGTCCGACTGTCCAGCCTCCATCTCTGCTGCGTGCACCAGGTGAGCTGTCTCTACAGGCTAACAAATCCACCGGACTGCTGAGGGGGTTCCCACGTGAGAGGTGAACATTAAAGGCTAATTCTTGTTCACTGAGGGGGTTGTTTTCATGGACGACCTTTTTTCTTTTAAAGCATCGGGAGTACACCGCTGTCTGAGTTAACCTGTATAGTCTGGTTTCAGAGCAGATGTGCAGCGGGGGGTAGCTGTATTAAAAGGCTAAAATACAGCAACAGGGGAAAAGCTACGAAGTGCTGGAGATGATGCCATCCCAAGGAAATGCCAAATCGTTCCAAAGCTGGAGGACTGTCAGGACCGGGAATAAATTTAAATTTAAGCACACTGGGTATCATCCAAGTCATACAGAAGTTAGAGGCAAGGCGGTAGGATTTTCCCCTGTCCATTTTTGATGCTTGAACAGAAAAAATAAGTCCACTTTGGCTGTGATTTTCCCCATAAATAAATTTTATATACAATAATATTTCCAATAATATATTATTTCAATAATATATTTTTCAATAATAATAATTCCCTATCTTTTAGATCTTCCCAGGTGGTGTTTAACACTCCTCCTGCCCACCAAAACCCCAGTAACTGCATGTTTTTCATCTGGGTACCTAAAAACCGAGGCTCCCAACATCTCTAGTCCTCTTTGATGGGGAAAGGTGTGCGCTGAGAGCCCACGTGCCTTACTCCCTGCACCTGCTTCCCTCCCACTCCACATACAATTACCAGCCTTTGCTCCCTGGGAGAGGATGAGATTCCCTGACAAAGATTTTCTCAAAGATCTTGTGGGCTGTGTGTCAGCTTTTGCCTGGGAAATGTGGTATTGTCCCTCACCCAGCCAGCCGCAGCTCCTCACAGCGTCTCTGAACGGAGACACTTCGACCACTCGTAATGTGACTTTCAGCTAACTCGTGCCGCCAGGCAGAAAGGAAGATGTCTGCAAAGCGAACTTAACCCGCTGGCCCTCGTCTCCTGTCACGGTACAGAAGCAGCTGTGAACTACCCCTGGTGTGCAGGACACAGCTAAAAAGCTGATGCCTAACTCTTCAGTACGTGCTGCCTTATTTTGTGTGTCAACCTTTTGTACGCTGGTGTCTCCCCTGGTATTTACCAAAACACGCTATTTCCCTTGGCTAGTTAAGGGATGGATTGGCTGCTGAACTCCTGCCAGTCCGCCCCTGACCCCTCGGTGCACCAGAGACCGCGGGGTCACCACGTGGGAGTCCGGCGCGTCACGCCAGGTGAGACTCACGCTTACTTCTGTTGTCTGTCTGATGTTTGAAGGGCCTGCTGTGTCCGGAGGCAAAGCTCAGCGATACCAAGAGCACCAGCACGTAGACGGTGACCAGCTTCGAGTGCTTTGGCGACCACTGGGCACGCGGTGTCCACGAGGTTGGATGCCACATGATGGAGCAGAGGGAGGGCTGTGAGGAGAAAGAGAGGCGAACGTGAGGAACACGTACGAGTTAAACCTCTCAGGGTGAAGGAAGGTGTCGGCTGTAACGGCACGTTCCTGCCCGGCTGTTTGATGACAAAGTTCTGCGAAACCGGCGCCGGGGCTGGCCTGGGTGTTTCTGTTTGAAGGTGAAGGCTATGCAGGGAGCCGTCTACTGAGTTCAGTCTTGCGACTGGAGGTTCTGTCTCGCCAGCAGGGAAAGCCCCTGCCATGGTCTCGCAGGACACGCGAGGCCCTGAGCGTGCTGCTGACTCAGCGTGGGGCTCTGTACGATCACAGGCATTGGGCCGCCAAAGTGTGGTTTAGCCACGTCATCCTTTCCTGGCTTGTAAAACGTGTCTAACGTCTGCATTTTACACGCTCCCTTCACAACCTAACGCCGTTCAGCGTGAAAGGGAGCGCTCCTCCTGCGCCGCTGCCGCCCCTTTCACAGCCAGCCTGCAAAACGACACTTCCAGTTACCGATGTCCGGATCTTGTAAAGGCACCAAGACGCAAACGGATGAGAAATCCCCCTTCCCCCCCCACCCCGGGAAGGGCTGTGCAGAACAGAAGGTGATGAGCTGGGAAGACCGCATCCAGGAGGTGAAGGACGCCGGTTACCGCCGCACCGTCTCCGGCGTTTTGTACGAGCTTCCCCGCAGCAGCTCTCCCAGCTGTCACGCTGCGACAGTGCCCTGTAACACCCAAGGTCTGCCCACATTTTTGGCAGCCGGGAGCCTCTGCCTACACGAGTCAGCAGGAGCCCTGTTTACTTAAGCATCACTCACGGTAGATGTACAGGCACGGAGCTATAGGAAACCCGCTCGGCTAAGCCTACGGAGAGCCTTCTCCTCGTGTACGGGTGGGATTTTTCCCCTCGCTGCCAAAGTCTCATCCTGCTGGCGGTACAGGCAGAGCAGGAATGAAAACCTTGGGAGGCAAGGTGCTCCCAAGCAGACCGCACAGGCTACACCACAGCAGCACCTGGGGAATCCCGTTGTGTCTTTCACGAACATGCAAAGTCAAAAGCTCCTTAACCCCTCGTATTCAGTGACGGTTCGTCGGGTTCTGTTCCCCCCACGCTGTCAGTTACTTAGCAGGCAGCTTAGAGGAAAGGGAACAGAACTGCATTAACTTTTCCTAACTTATCACATGGCAATCAGGACTAAATGCTCTTAGCATGCAAAAACCACACGGGATGAGTTCTGCCTTTGGTTCCAGCTGGCGTACATCGCTTCTTGCTCCACGTTTAGCAAAGCCTGAAGTCCAGTGAGACAGAAAGATCTTTGGAGGATTTTCTCCGGTGTGATCTCATCGTATAGCACCAGCTTTTTCCTAAGCATGCTGGGTCTCGGTCACCTGTGCCCCAACTGGCCATCCCATATTTATTGAACTTTTTGCTCCTACCCTGGTCCTGGCTAGGATTTCTGTGAAGCACACGACTCCCACTGCTCCTCAGTAAATAACCTGCCACCCCTAAATAATCCGGGGGCTCTGCACCTCCCTAATTCCTCCTCCTAATTGCCCCACTGCTGGTTGGGGGGGCGAGGGGGGGGTTAGGGTGAGGCAGAGATAATGCCACAAGTTTGAGCCCACATGATGCTCAGCACTTCCAACCCCAGCTCCACCTTCTCCCTAGGCTTTAAAGGTAACCAAATCCTGGTTACCTGCTCACAGTCCCTTCACGAGTAATGGGGCTGAGAGATGGTCTGTGAGCTCCTCAGGTCCAGACCTGCCTTAGCCCGCAGACCTGCAGCTTTCTTCCAAAGGGAAAACGGAACAGCGCAAGACCTCATACAGTCAGCGTGCGTGCCCTCCGTTTCCAACCCTTAAATGATCACCAAAAACTTTCAAAACTTTCTAGTTTCAACAAAACTTAACACAAGTTTCAGGAATAGTTTTGCTCCTGGAGCTCAGCGAAAGTCGGCACCATGGCCACCTGGCCACTTCTGCTTGGTCCCTAAGCAGAAAAAGCCTTTAAATTTTGTCTGAGCAACACGTGTGACAGCCGTCCGGCATGTCCCATCGACACAGAAGGGGCAAGTTAAAGCCCCTAGTAAAGTCAGAGCGAAGCAGCGGTGTCAGAGCTTGCCGTGGGTCTGCCTCACGCCAGCGGTGGGAGACCAGCCTGGCTCTCCCGCTGGGCACACAGGGCCTCTCAGCACACGCGACTCAAGCTCTGCGGCAGATCCATCCTGTCTAAACCTCGGAAGACAAGGGGCTATTAACCCTTAAAGCATCTTACTCGAGATCAGCGGCTGTGTACACCCGCTCCAATGCAAAGGCAAATAGCTTCCGTGTTCGAAAGCAGCAGTGGAGATGCCCACAGACCACATCCCAGGCGAATCCAGGCCAGGGGGCCATGGCTCGTCTCCGGGCTGAGCGGCAGGAGAGGAGCACTGCTGTGCTGCAGGCGTCTGCCCTCCCCGCAGGGGCACGAGGCTGCCTGCGGTCAGCCGTGTTGCCTTGGCGGGGTCTCCGTGGCTGCAAAAACCGGGCTGTGGTTACTGAGCACCGGGCACAGCCGAGTGCATTCGTGTAGAAAAGCGAAAGCCCACAGAAACGAAGGACGGAGATCGAGGAAGGGCGAGCCAGGACCAGGGCTGAAGCAGAGGGAGGCACTCACCTGTTCGCACCAAGGCTGCTCCGCAGGTAGCCGCTGCTCCAAGTGGAAGCGGGGCAGCTGCTGGGGACTTGTGCCTTTTATACGGGAGGGAAGTGGGCTTGAAGCAGCGGGAGGGGGAAGTCAAGGGGTGGGCCAGGAGGACGTCAGCAGTACTGGTGAGGAAAATTTAAATTTACGGAAGGAGGGGTAGAGAACTGTGGCGCTATTAGAAAGCCATTGATCAGGGCAGGGGGCAGGAGCTGAGGGCGGCGCCAGGGGTTGCAGGGGGGGCTGGCAGGACACCTGGCTGCGGCCCCTCCGGCTCTCCAGGAGGAGAGCAGAGGGGAGGGTGCCACTCCCACGTCCTGATGAATGTGGGGACACGGCAGAGCGGAGCAGCACGCACGGGCTGCCACACTCTCTGCATGAGAACTCCCGTGGCTGCAGGGGGATGAGGCGTGGGGAGGAAGAGGAGATGGGTAGTGGGAACCTTTCAGGGCCAGCAAGCTGGAGCAGTCAGTCCACGCGCCCCTTCCCAGCCCCCTCCCAGCCCTCGTCCCACCTCTGCCTTTTGCTCGGGATCTTACTTGAAGGCAGCTCTTGCCCCGGCCGGGTCGGCTCACCCACCTGCAAGTTTCAGGCCATGCTGCAGCACAGCACCCGAGTAGCTGATGAGCTCCGTTGCCATTCAGTGCTTCCCGGTTCTGTGGCAGAGAAAATTCCATCTGTGCGAGGCTGACGTCTCGGGCGATGTCGTATTTCTACAACGGGCGTCTCTTCTGCGTGGTTATTCTCAACGCTTGTCTCTTGACCCGTGTCATCCCCGTCTCGCTGTTACGGACCCGCTGCTTTAACAGCTACGCCCGTGTCCACCGCGAAGGTCCGCAGAGGAGCAGCGGCTGAACCGGCAAGCATTTCCTTCCTTCGGCACCGTTCCGCAGAGAGGTCAGGTGGGACGCGAGGCATCGCTGGGCTGCCGGGGGGCCGCAGCCACCCCTGTGGAGATCTTGGCAGGCGCAGGGGTTGTGCTCCGCTCCCGGCGAGACTGACAACCTGAAGGAACAACTGTTAAAGCTGAGCTCAGAGGAGGGGGCGCTGAGGCATGACCCGGCCCGTAAGCTGAGGCTGGACAGAAAAACGCTGCAATCCATTAGGATGAAGCGGAAGTTCAACAGCGAACCTGTCAGTTAGTTTTTCTGTGCAGATGCTTCCAGCTGGGGAAACCTCCAAGGACAAATGACGCTATTTCACTGCAGCCACCTCCCAAAGGAAATGAGAATTTTTTTTTCCTAGAGGCAGTTTGTGGGGTACTTCTACAGGGAAGCATGATTGAAATTGTGCCTGGCCCTGCCCTTGCTCAGGCATCAAGCAGGTAGCCCTGCCGCTGTGGAGGTGGGGTCACTAATTGTGGGGATTAAAATATATTCCTCATTTATGTGTAACAGTCTGCGCTCTGGGCATGTGTTTGAACACAAATGCTAAAGAAGCCTGAGAAATACTCTTCCATTCTCCGATTTCCAACCAGTAACAGCTAAAAGAAGTTTTTGAGAGCTTACTCAGACTACTCAGGATTACAACTACAAAATATGAAGAGCACTTCAAGTCCATGACAGCACAAAAGGTCTTTCTACAGCTAACACAATCAATAACCTATATACACGCTTTCTTCAGCGACCTCCTTTTAGCGTGTTCCCTTTGAACCTTGCCAACGCTCCCTACCTAAAAACCAATCCGTGGCCAAGAACCGGGCGGTGGCTGCGCTTCCGCTGTGCTAATTTCGTGTGCGTGCGTGGAGCACGTACCTTCTTAGTGAGTCAAACACTTCACGGTTTTGCATCATAGATCTTTTCCCTTACTGCCCTTCACATTGATTTTGACCAGAACTCGTGGGGATCCTTTTGGGATCTCCAGCGGGCAATTGCTGGAGTGAGGTCTTTTTCTCTCTGCACATGTAGGACCCTGTCTTGCTTTGCTAACAGACATCTTTAAACAGAAGTAAAAGCCTTTTTCGTCCCATTTACTCCTTCTAATTCTTGCTGGCACTGCAATGGGAGCCTTTCAATAGCATCACTTCACCGATTGCCACCTACGTGGAACTTACCATGTGAAGTAAAACCGTGCAGGGTCCTCCTATGAACAAGGTTTGCTTATCGGTAAGTGCCACCCGCAAAACGCCATACGAAGAAAAATCATTATTAGGAGAGCGTCACTTAAAATGCTCTAATATGATCAGCAACCTCCATTCCGGCCTGAGGTCCACCTACTGCAGTGTCTTGGTTTTGACAGGGGCCAGCAGAGAACATCTAGGGAAGAGTCTAAATACAGGGCAGAGCATTTTGACACTCCCCACTAGCCTACTCTCCCAGACCCTTGAGCCTTGCGGTCCAGAGGTTTCCCAAGCCAAGTGTGGTAGGTAGCCCTTAACGGACTACTTTTCTTTCACGGTTGCTTTAACCCACGTAATTTCTCAGCATCCACAAAATAACGTGCCAAAGACTTCGCGGCCCTCTCCCTGCTACAAGAACGCCAGCCGTCTGCCCGTTCTGGAACACCGCTTGCCAGTTTCAAGTCCTTAGTTTTCCATTTTTGCTTTTGGTCATTCTGCCTTCGTGAAAGGCTACTATAGAGCGTTCTAACCAACAAAGTCGGATATACTACGTGACAGCCTGTTTAAAGGAGCCTCACCTGGCACCTCTCTTACCAAAGCACTATTGACTCCAACCTCACCGACCGTAAGTTACCGTCTCCACCAGACGACGACTGAACTACCCGAGTGCGATGTATAGTACTCAGAAGCCTCACAGAAACCACCCCGACTCCTCAGGGTCTTTATTTTATTTTGCTATCCCATTCATAGCAGGGCTTATGCTTTGGCTGAGGAAAGCAAGTCAGCTCAGGCAACGCTGAAATGTGGAAGCTGCTCAGACTTGGGAGAACCTGGGCAAGAGCTGTAAGGGGAAAGGGGCTGGTGAAAGAGCGAACGAAGAATGAGGACAGCTTGGTCTGTACTGAAGGGGCAGAGGTTTGCATGTTAAAGCCTCCATCCTTCTTCTGCATTTGAGTGAGAGTCTGGGCACCTGCTCCCTTATTTATGGATAAAGGCATTTGATGCAGTTGGATGGAGACATATAACCCTTTTTCTTTTCCCAGCCCCCCACTCTCCTTGTTTCACATACCAGCAGGTGAAGAGTTTGCAAATGCCATGAACTACTGCCTGACTGGTGAATCTGCCCAGCCCTCTGCAATGGGGTAGGGCATGACTTCTCTGTGTGAAATGAAATAAAACGTTGCTGGTTTGATTCTGCTTAGCCCTGAACGAGACACGGGGATAACGCTGACACTTGTCCTGCCTGGAGCTGGAAATTCTTAACTGGTATGAACGATTGATAAGAGGCCCAGTTGCACTAATTAAGTTTGAAGGATTCATGAAGAGTTATATTCAAATCCATTCAGAAAACCATGTCAGTTCAAGCAACTAGATGAGACTTAGTTACATGTAGGTTTACACTGAAGCCGTTCTCTACTAACATTCAGGTTCAGAGAGAAAGACTGGCTTTGTTTTGGAGCTATCTTTTACTCTGAGAAAGAGGACCATCTAGTGGTTAATACAGACATTATCTTCTTGTTTTCAGTCACTGCTGAGCAAGGAATGAACCCCCCCTACACCTTTCAAACAAAAGCATGTTTATCTTGAAATCTGACCACACACTGAAGCTAAACCAAACGGCATATAACCCAGATTCTAAGTTAGACTGGATATCCAGGTGCTTACCACCAGCACAATTCCCGGTTTGCCCAGTTCCCCCAGTCAGCACAGGCCTACTGGAACAGTTTGTTAGGAGCTGGGCAGCTCAGGCATAGGCTACAGCTCAGGAGCCAGTCTCCCCAGGCTCTTCCTCGGCACACTATGGAGGCTTAGCACCAGAGCTGGAGCTTGGATGGTAAAAGACGAGTCGGGCTTGGCATGGTCACAGCCACCTCTGAAACTATTCCGCTGACAGTACAGACAGAGGGAGGGTTTCTTCCGACACTTGCGCTATTCCTCCTCCCTGCTAGTAAGCCACCAGACAGCCTTCTGCATGGCAGCTCGGGGTGTGCAGCCTCCATCCGCAGCTGGGTGTTGTAGGCAGGAGGAGGGAAGATTGGAGTTCAGGAGAAAAGAAAATACATCAAGGATGGAAATATTTTTGCCTGTCTGTCAGGCATCCAGCACTTTAACCTTATTTTCAGGATGCCAACGTTAGGCCAGCAAAGGCTTCTGGTGCTGCAGTGAGTAGAATTTGCGTATAGGGCAGCTGCAGTGCTGGAATGCAGGATGGAAATTAGCGCTGCTACGTGCCATTTGCACGTTTCATGCACAGTCGCTTTGTCAGGCAACTTAAACTGCTCTTCCGACACTGCGTGCTTCCAGCAGTAACTGCCTGGGTTTCCGAGGACAGGTCAGCGTGGGAGCCTGCCACTTGAGGGTAAGGCAGACTGCAGGGCCAGGTACAGGGGAACTGCTTACAGGGGCAATCCTTAATTAAATTAACAAACCATTTGGCTCTGTGAAAGCTCCTAAGGAATAAAACTTCAAATATTAGGGTGCTGCACACGAACATGACAGTAGTATACATCAGAACCATAGGAAATGAAAACGGCTGCTGTTCATTCTGGTTATTACAGAGGGGACTGACAGCAGCTGAAGGAAACGGCAGCCCTGAGCGTGCGCGCACGCGAGACGGACGTCATACAGAGTCCTGAGTTAAGGCAGAGCTTTAGTCCCTGCCATGCAGGTGACTTGGTTCTTTCCTGACGCGAGGCTTTCTCGTGGCATTCCCAGCCCACGTTTCCAACACAGCAATTCCCTGGAAGAACAAAGTTTCTCCCACTGGTCTGGTTTACTCATTGCTTCTGAAAGGGCAAAGTACGTCCGAGGATACCTAGTGAAGGTGCGGTTCTGCACTAGGGTGACAATTTTTACACAAGTGTTCTTTGTGGCTTTAGCATGTCCTACTTTTTATCTGCATGCCAGTGAGTCCCTGGTTTTAAGCCCTGCAGTTTATCCAGTCATAAATAACCTCTACTGATTCGCATACAGCTTAACAGACGACCTGAAATACAATAAAAGGCAAGCAAGGGGATTGCTAATTGCTATTCATAACCAGGTCTTGCAGCCATGGCACTTAAATAGCTCGAAGCCACGATCAACGTAATTAGAGATGATGTTTTTTTCCAGCACAACAGTTGCCAGGTTACACATCAGACATGGAAAGACGAGTATCTCATTCCCAATCCACTGCTTAAACCCTGATGTCTAATAGATGTTAGGGAATGAGATTAACTCCAGCCTCAGCTCCAGGACAATTAGCCACAATCTGAAATTTAACAACTTACGCAACACCACCTCTTGATTCCACTTAGGTTTTAAACCTATTTTAACTGCTTGTACCTTTTCAGTTTGCTGCTGTGCCACGGCTGCTTGGCCCACCTTTCCACGGTCCGGCGCGGCTGGAAACCCTCACAACCAGGATGTTCACAGGTCTGTTGCCACGAGTGGCTGCTCAAGATCAAGGGGAAGGACTCAGTCAGGAGAAGGGACCTCAGGACAGCTGCCAAGGGGCAAAAGCAGAACACACCTCCAGCAGGTTGCCCCATCTCTGCCTGCAGTGACCGAAGTTTGGCGCGAGGCGCTGGCACAGACTGTGTTTGTGTCAGACACAACAGAGACTTGCAGCTCCCTGTGGGAGCAGAGGGAGAGCTCCTCGCACGGACACAGCCCCACGGAAACCCCGCACCAACGCACACGGCCGTAGCGGCAGGCCGCCAGGGGAACAATACGCACTGCCTTTGTTTTAACTGCTGCCCAGAGCACGCCAAGCTGTGCAATTAGGGTTTGTTTCCATTCCCTCAGCAGCTGTCAAGGTCTGTACTTCAGGACTGTTCGTTGTGGTTTTAAGGACCACGAAGTCACATCTTCTTGACTTATAAAGGAGCTTTGTTGTTTCCCAGACACCAAATCTGCTTTGTCTGTAAACTGCACGATGAATCCCACAGGTGCCCAATGAACCCACAGGCCCAGGTTAACCCTGCAGCCAGGACTAGAAGTCCAAAACTATTTTAAATGAAGAAGGATCCAAAGCCAGCACAAGATCCGCCACAGCAAGCGAAGAACTCGCCTAAACCTGCAGACTCGTACCTGGGGTTTCTGTCTGGGGACCCACTGTCCTCTCAACCATCGCCAGGCCTGTCCCCAGCCCTCTGTCCTCTTCAGCTGTCCCAGCACAACTGCTGCAGGATTGTGCAAGTGGAGTGGATCTCAGGTTTTAACCTCTGAGTTTATTTTTTAACTCAGATCAGTTTGCTGATGTGGCTCATCACAGTGCCACACAGACAGCAGTACTGGCCCAGCCAAGGTAACAAAATCCAGTGGCTGGGGGGAAAAAGGGAATGACAGGCCTGCTCTGCTGCTGGGAAAGAAGTTTCATGGGACGATGATGGGAGAGCAAAAGATACAACAACATTTTGCACAGAGATGTAGAGTTTGCAAAAATGCATCAGACAAAAATTCTCCACGTTAGTAATAATCCAGGTTCTCTGGGAGAGGTGCTGGAGACATCCCAGGGACATGCCCCCAAGGATGGGTGTCCAGAGCTTGTTCAACATGCCCGGAAGGTCTCTCAGCGTCTACCTCTCCATCCTTAATCGACACACGTTGTCCAAATCGGGGCCTGCCTCTGTGACCGGAGCGTGTGACGGCTGCCAAGCCAAGACTGAGACAGTCACCCGGGCTGGTGGGCCAGAGGAGACGCTTGAACTACCACGTTCAGCCACACGCCCCAGAGGGGTTCACCATTCCCCACAGAATTAAGTCCCTAAATATCCCATAATTTTACCAAACCTGACCCAGAAGCAATTGTTACACCTGGAAGAAGGAAAGCATCTTTTTAATCCTATACACCACAGCCTCCTCCTGAAATGCGTCTGTCTGGCTAAGTCAGCCACGTTGGCACGTGTTGCTTTCAGAAACGTGCCCAGAATTAAAAGCAATATTAGTGGTTTTTTATAAAAGAACCAAGAACCCATCTGCCCCACACTGTAGGGTGTTTCTCTCATGACTAGTTTTAAAGTGAAAGTCTTTTGTTCTCCCCGCCAACGACTTTGAAACGACCCATCTGAGCTGCTGTGACACTCTGCATTCACTGCCATCTTTCATTTCAGTAATTTTTTATAACTACAAAAGGAAACTAAGAAACTATTTTGTGGTTTGAAGTAGACAGAATATCCTGTTATCTGAACCCATGAGAGATAGGATGCTGTATTGTGGACCCTTAACCAAGGGCCACAATACTGCCAGTTTACACAAAAGCCCCTGGAGGGTCCTGCTGGGGCACTGCCAGCAGAGAGGTGTGAATAACGAATCTTAAAGACGACAAGAAGGGGAAAACATCAGACTCGGAAGATCCGAGGTTAAGGTATCTGGACACGATGTCCGTTACTGGGAAACTCACCCCAGCCACAGCTGCATGCTGGCACTCCCACGCCTTCAGGGCTTCCTCCAGCTGGGACTCCAACGTCTCCTGCACGTTCTGGATCCACCGCTCGCTCTCAGCCAGCAAAAACAACACGCTGCTTCTGAACGGCTCCAACCACGTTGTGTCTGGACACCAGTGAGATATTTTCAAAAACCACTAGTGATATCTGGGACATGAATGATCTTTAATATGGAGCCAACCTGCAAGCGGACGGTGGTTTAGGACATCTCTGCCTTTGGCCATCCTCACTCCGAGTACAGCAGTGGTGGACGGTGTGCCAGTGCCAAAAATGTGGGCTGGCAAGGCTGGCCCTGCAGCCCGGGGCGAGGAAACCCAACATGCTCTCGCCTGCTCGCTGCCACGGAGGGGCAATAAACAACGGTGGGTCTAGGGAAAACAGTGCCACCCTGGATTTTGTGTCTCCATAAACTTCTCCATCAACAACGTGAGCGCTTTCGCGAGACAAGCTGTATGCACAACTGGCAGTGATCGTCCCACTGCAGCACCTTCTCCACTGGCTGCAAACCCACACGGGGTGACCGACTCTGCATCTGACAGGGCAACATGCCATCATGTCCCCAAAGGCTGAGGTTTGTGTCATGACAGTTGTGATGCCAGTACTTGGTAAAACTGGCCGGGTATCACATCCCACAACCCAACACTGCCCTTGAAGGAATCCCTTGGCTCGCATGAGACAACGCATACAGTCTCAGTACCTCCACCTCCTGTTTCATAGCTGCCTGTAACGAGCAATTAGTCTTTCCTTCTAGATCCCCATGAGATACTCAAGCTTTTATGGAGAATCAGCATCTATCCTATACATCAGTAAGGACCAGTGATAAGGAAAGCAGAAAGGCCCTCGTGCTACTGCAAGAGTGACCACACAAGCTTTGTGACCACCTCATGTACCTGCTTCCTTCTTCCCATCACAAATTCTCCATTTAGTCCCGTAGCCGCTTGGTGAATGGCCCCCAGTACCAAAAAGCTGCAGTCCCCAACTTTGCTTATTGTCTTTAACGTTAAAACTATTTAAGTCAAATAAGGAACGTTTAAGTTCTAGTAATCCAAATGAATGCATGGACATTTTAAAACACAATTTAGGGGTTTTTTTGCACTACTACAGCTCTCAAAGCCTCAAGTCTTGACAGGTTCTATTCTGTGTTACAGCTGCAGAAAATGCACAGGAGAAAAACATATTGGCCCTTATGTAATGAGGTTTTCACCTGTGTTTACAGCTAAAGAAAGCGGGAGGGGTTTTGCGTGCCTTCTAATTGTCAGCAAGACAGGACCTGTCCCCATTCACAAAGTGTTTTGTGTTTTGTAGAAAATGGGAAAATAGTTTACTTACATTAATTTCCTACAGTTTTAGGAAGATTGTTAGAAACAGTTAGTTCTTCCTTCAGAAAAGGAACGTTTTCTTCAACTTCAGCTGCTCCTTGGGTACTTTCTTTGGGAGAATCCACACACTTCCCCTCAAGGCCATTTTCTGAATGAGCACCGGCCACATCCTCACTGTCAAGGACACTTACCACAGCTGGAAGACATTTATAGAATTTTCAGTTAACTGCTACTTAAATGACACCGGTGTAAGCAACAGGGAGTAACAGAGGGAGCAGAAGCCAACAACTCAGCCCAATATATGTGGCAGGATGGAGCGCTTTCTCCAAAAACTAGAAACATCTATCTGGTAAGGGAGGCAGACCCACAGTTCACAAAAACACCCCACAAAAACAACAGCAGCAACAAAAAACTCACACAGCAGATCCCACAGCACACAAAATACACCAATTTGCCATCCTCAGCAAGGGTAAGACATTCAGCATTTGGTTTCCCCGTTGCACTTTATATAATTCCTTTTAAAACGCTCCTATGATATTAAAGGGAGCCTTAATGCATTTCATCTAGGAGAGTGAGCTAACAAAATAAGGCTACTGAGACTTCAAATGCACAGAAGGTCTGAATTCTTCTTTCCAGGAAAAGAAGTCTGATGCATAATTTCCATCAAGAAAACAAAATGACTGTTGGTATTCTCTTTACAAACTAAACTCAATACCTTACTGACCTAATACATAAAAACTCCCAAAAACATCCTTCCTTCTTAAAATGGGCAGCAAGTTTTCTTATTTCTCTCGGATATTAACCTCACTCCAGCAATGCCTCTTTCCTTTCTCAACCCCCTTTCCCCTCTTCTACAAGAACGCATCGAAGGTTTTCTCTTGTTCTTTTCTCTGGTGACCAGCTGGTGGTGTTGAAACCCAACTGCCTGCTAACCTGTTTTGCTCTCCACAGGTTCAGTTTTAGAAACGTCCTCCACCGCTCCGCGGTGATGCTCAGATGAAGCTCCAGACAGCGCTTTATCGTCTTCTGTTACCTTTTATTAAAAAAAACCCACAGCTCACCATCTGTAACATGCATGTGCTTCCTGTCAAAGCAAGACAAAACGCACACCGATATTTGTAAGTTTTACAAGTGCTACAAAATTAAATTCTCATTCTAGCACTATCTTGCTTTGAAGTCTGCCATTCTGATTTGCAATTCCAATTCTCAATACAAGGAGTTTGGGCAAACTTTAAAAGCATCTCAATCAAATCACCGTCTGTCAAGCCTTCAGCAGTAAAAAAATCACTCACTACAGGCCAGCTTACCCCAACAGTCCATTCTGTATTCAAGCTCTCTTCCCTGAAAGGTATCCTGGGTAGCCTTAGTCACAGACAAAGAGTAAAAAATCATCCTGGAGATGCAGAGGGCGTTGCTAGGGATGTGGTGTGAAGCCTGGGTCTGAATACAGACTGAGGAGTAAACCCAGGAAAACCAGATGAAGATGTGGTCAAAACTTTAGCTATGGAAAAAAAAAAAAATTTCATTTTAAACCAGTTCAATCTTCAAAACTTCACATGTCAAAAGCATCCGTTTAAATTACAAACTGAGTTTGTAGCAGCTTTTCGGTGTATGTTTTTTTTTAATGCCAACATATGCCCTGTCTTTGTTTCCTCACAAAGTTAATTTGAAAAAAATATGGTTTCTTGTCTGCAAGGTTATCTCCCATCACAGTCATTTTTGCAAGTTCTACACCGCTCATCTAAAAGGCACAACAACTTCAAAGGTTACCCCGGATAGAGTGACTGAAAACACGGCTTATTTTTTCACTACTTAAGCAACACGCACACTAGACTGAATTAAGTAACACCACTGTAAAAATACCTGCACATCTTCATCTAGAAGCGTTCAGGTGGTCTTAGAGCAGCTCAAACAATTTTACAGTGTCGAAAGGGTTTATAAAAGGAAGGTAGCAAAACTAGGTAAATTATAAGGACCGGCTGGAGCGAGTCCAGAGGAGGCCACGAAGATGCTCAGAGGGCTGGGGCCCCTCTGCTATGGGGACAGGCTGGGAGTTGGGCTTGTTCAGCCTGGAGAAGAACCTGTAGTCTCCAGGGAGACCTTAAAGCAGTCTTCCAGCACCTGAAGGGGCCTACACGAAAGCTGTAAGGAGGACTTTATACAAGGGCCTATAGTGACAGGACCAGAGGTAATGGCTTTAAACTGAAAGCGAGGAGATTTAGATTGGATATCAGGAATAGATTCTTCCCAGAGAGGGTGGTGAGGCACAGGGACAGGTTGCCCAGAGAAGCTGTGGATGCCCCATCCCTGGCAGTGTTCAAGGCCAGGCTGGATGAGGCTTGGAGCAACCTGGTCTAGTGGAGGGTGTCCCTGCCCATGGCAGGGGGGTGGAACTGGGTGATCTTTAAGGTCCCTTCCACCCCAAACCATTCTGTGATTCTATATTTAAGATGAAGAAAAAGGTTATAAATCTGAGAGATCACAACTATTCTGTTAAGTAGGCAAAGGCAAAAAGATCAGCACCAAGCGGGTGGTAGATCAAGTGCTATTTCCTTGTTACATGGCAAGAGTTTGATGGCAGCGAATGGCAATACACTTTAACACAAACCATTAGTAGATAAAATTAACGCAAAAAGCCCTCACTGAATTTGACAGGGGCTGCCATTCACCAGGCTGCATTAAGAAACGGAAGCACACACATCTTGCTCATAGGCATGCAAGTCAAACTACACAGAGTGATCGAGCACTTAAACAGTGATAGGGTCAAGCTACACGCTGCATCTTTAAGCATCTACATATATGGAAACGTCCACTTTAACTTACTTTGTCCCATGCAACAGAAACAAGTACATGTCAGGAAGCTATGGGAAAGCAGGCACCCTGCAACTGAATTAGAACTAAACCTTCCCTCTTCAAGATGGCTCCCAAGGTACTGCTTCCGAAAGGACTGCATGTACAACAAGCCACGTGAGTTCAGAAAACGTTCCACCATTTGCATCCAACAGCGCTTGTGTTAAATGATTTGGCGGTTTCATTTAAACCGAATCTACAGGCTTTTGGGTTGGTTGGTTGTTACTGGGTTTTAAAATACAAACCTTAACCACCAGAGGAGTCTCTGGTAAATTCAGCGCTGCTGCTCCTGAAGAGTCCTCTTATGAGGTGGAACCAGGCGTATTTGATCTCAGCGGGCTGGATGCCACGAATGAAGCAGAAGCTCTGCACGGTGACTGCCAGCTACCAGCCCGTGCTGCAGAATGTGAAGGAACAGGATGAACCCTCAAACCCAGTGATCTGTTAAAATACACAGTTTAAGACATGAAAACTAATAATTACATGGAAAAGAAAAAAGTCATGCTGCGTTCAAGAAACGTAAGATGATGCGTAACAAAAGCATTCAGTATGTGAGAAATATGGGTGAACCCTCACTGTTTGGGTGATGTATCAGGTCCCTGAACAAAGTCACAGGCGTTTGGGTTTTTGGGATTCTTTCTTTACACTTCATACTTACTTTCCTGAAACACTGCCTCTGAGGCAAGAGGCATCTAATTTTAAGTTGCACAAGCGGTGTCATTCTCATGTCAGACGAAAATTCATCTGTGTTTCAGTGCTGGGACCACTCAATTCTCCACTTAGTTGTGTCCCTAAGTTGACCGTTTCTTTAACGGATCCAAAACTAAATGCAAACAGAACGTTTTGAAAACACAGAAGAGATACACACACACGTACGTATGGACACAGATATGAGAAGCAAGACCCTTTTGAAATACTCGTTCTGCAGATCCACTCTACCTGGAACATTTTTGTGACAGTTTTCTGACTGGTGTCCTGACAAACGTGTTGTGCAACCCTGCGTCAGGGAGAGGACGCATTGCGACTGGTGGTGCTGTAGCTGTAGGGCTAGAATTAAAAGGAAAATGTAGAATCATGGAATGGTTTGGGTTGGAAGGAACCTTAAAGACCATCTAGTTCCAACCCCCCTGCCATGGGCAGGGACACCCTCCACTAGACCAGGTTGCTCAGAGCCTCATCCAGCCTGGCCTTGGACACTTCCAGGGATGGGGCATCCACAGCTTCTCTGGGCAACCTGTGCCAGTGCCTCACCACCCTCTCCATGAAGAATTTCTTCCTGATATCTAATCTAAATCTCCCTGCTTTCAATTTAAACACATTTCCCCTTGTCCTGTCACTACAGGCTCTTGTAAAACGTCCCTCCCCAGCTTCCTTGCAGGAATGACTTTCCTGTAACTGACTTTCATTCCCCCCAAGTCCAAACATCACAGAATTCAAGTTTATTTGCCCTTATCACCATCAGACAACTACTGGCCTCTTTGATGCTCTTTATAATTCTGCCTCTTTTGAAGTAAAAAGGCAGAAATGAGGCAGAAAGTGGGCAGGAAGTGCTAAAAGATTGTGTGATCAGATAGTAATCAAGTCTATGAAACTCTGTACACCAATAGCTTGATGGGAATCCTGGTCCAGCTTTCAGCTAGCTTACATTCTGTAAACACATCTACCATAACATGAATAGAGGCATTTGACTGAGTAAGACCATCATAGCAGAAAACCTCTCTCTCCAAATACAACTTAGGATCCACTGATTCTGAAATGTTACGTATTGCACGTGCAAAAAAGCCAGACCAAGCTTGATCCAGATGCACCTTCCCTCCAAACACTAACATAATTCAAACAGATTTTTCTCTCTCTCTCTCCAAATATGTAGCTCAAGACTAAACCTTGTTAAAAGGCTGCTTACCTATCATATCGTGAGAAGCTGGTTTTCTGCTTGTTTCCTACATATATTTCTCTCATTTTGGACAAGACATTCCAGATTAAAGTATGCACATTTCCTGCAATAGCTTCTTTTGTTACTGTTGATAATGGGTTTGGCCTTGTAACTATAAAGCTAGAGGGAAAAAAATATCAGCCTCGTGTAATCACCAAAGTGATGGTGAGCTGTCCATTTTATTTCCCCCCCTAAAAATTACTTTCTCAGAAGGGCGATGAAAGCTTGGCGCTCTCTACAGACAGCTCCCTTTGAACTTGAGGATGGGTCTGACCATATCGGGCTCATATGGAAATTCTGGCAACCGCTCGCTCTCTCAAGCGAGGATCACAGTCACTGACGAATGAAAAGTGACAAGGAAAAAGTTAGCTCACTACGAGAAGTTCCCTGCACAGAACTATTTGTGCTATTTCTAATGAGTGAACAAACATCCCCTACACATACAGTAAAATACATCCGCTGCACACAACAGCAGCAGGTTCTACCCACCAGCTCACACCAATTTCACCTGGTGTCATTAGCAAAGCGGAAGGAAGACTGGAATAGTAACAGAAGCAACAACCTGAAGTCAAAAGGATTCTAGCACTCTGCACAACCTTACTGTGCCACACTGGTTATCACCTGCAATTTTCAACAACTTACAAATTAGCAGGCTTGCCCTTGTTTTTCCTGAACCCTCTCACCAAGTACCTAATTTTTACTTCAGACAAAAGTCACATTTTTCTTTTGTCCCTCTCAATACCCAGCATTTACACCTGATCACATTACAACCCCTTCCCACTCACAAGTCAAACTCCACCATGATGCTGTCCTCCCGCCCCAGCATACTCAGTGCGTTTAGTCCTAGTTACAGATGCAGGTCTTGCAAGCCAGGGAACACACCGCTGCTCTCAACTGCGAAACAGAGCAGCAGCATGCTTGACATTCCTCAGCTTTCTCCACCTGGGTAGAAAAGATGCTCCTGAACCAAGAGAAGGGTGATATAGCTTTCTCCATGAACAAGTGGCCAACGGCGTAAAAGCGAGTACAGTCACACACAGCAGCTGCACTCCCTGCCCGCAGCAGCATTGCTGCAAGTGCTGCTGGCAGAACTTTCAGGCAGTGGAGGGGCTGCACAAGAGGCCGCTGCTGCCTGTTTAACATGTTTACTGCTTGTCTCATTCAGCCTTCTGGCTTCTGCTCCCAGCAGCGATACTAGGACCATTCTCCTCTCCAGCCCAAGAGAAGTGAAGGACCGAACAGAAAATATCACGGATATAGGCCTACTGAGACTAGGCGCTAGCACACAGACCAGGGAAGCACCAGCAGTGGAATGGAACCAAGTGATCCAAGACTGCCAAAAAAGTTGGCAACAGCAGTATGACCTGCCTTAAAAGAAAAACCCAAAAAGCCAACAAAGAAACCCTCACAACACTGAGAGGACAATCCACCTACCTAAAACCACGAACATTTTCTCTTCCATTTTGCTTTCCTGCTCAGCTCTTCCAACCATCTCCTCTAACCCATTCCATGTGCACTTCCCTTCCCCCTCATCACACAAATCCTTTCCTCTCTTATTGTCCCATTCCCACATATTCTGCACATCTCTTTCCTCCTCAGATGTTTCCCCCCAGCCCCACTCAAATTCTCCAGCTAACCCATCATTCATAACAGTCCTAGGCACATCCTAGCTGAGGAATTTTCTCCTCCAGTCACACATCCGTATGCTGACTCACTGTAGTCTTTCCCCAGCTCAAGAACCAAACCAAGCATCTGCCATTCTGGACCTCGCCCTCTCCGAAGACAGATTACAGATATCCCTGAAGAGAGTCTTAAGTTACTCACCAAGAGTAATGGCCCATTTTTAACCTAACATAATACACCAACCTCCGATGTGAGACAGGGACCTAGAGCACGCATCTGATCAAGACTCCAGAGGTAAGCGTGGGTAAAGTAGGGAATCCTCCAACATAAAAGTTTGGTCACGTAACTTAAGTATCAAAATAATGATATAAACCTCCCAAAGAGAAATATAAAAACAAACAAGTGCTCCAAATCACCCTCAGGACGCTCTTCATACATTACAGCCTATTCTCCTAAATACAACCCTAGCTACCTTCAGTGTCTGTGCTATCTGCAGTTGCTTTCTGCAGGCTGAATTTGACAACTGTCCCCTAACTATGTTCAAAATGTTCGTAGTTACTCAGACATACTCCTGGATTTTACACCTGAACCTGTTCTTGGTAGGTTATCATTGTGCCGTGTGGCTGCTGGCTATTCCTGGCAATTTGAGGTAAGCTTTCAAATTCCAAACTTCACCACAGAAATCACAGCTTTGCTCTAGGCGTCCAGGCCTATTAATATGGCCCATGACCACATATACATAAAATTAGAAGTTGAATGCAACTTACTCATCCCTTAATACCACACCTTCTATACAGGCACCAAGCAACACTACAGGAGAGATCTATGACCAAGACTGAAGGAAGATTACACTGTAATCTGCAAACTGAAGCATGACACTAAAAACCTCTACAGGACTTAATGAAAAACATCTATTATATCTTGGAATCTGAAGCAGTAGTAGAATATAGAATATATATACATTTTTTATATACAAAGAAAATTTGAGGCATTTAAAATAATATCTATAAATAGTATTTATATTTTAGACAAATACATAACTAACAGAATAGGAGCTTTTAACTTTAAGCCTGATTCAGTAAATCATTACCTATGGAGCAGGCTACAGAACTGTATTATAATCCTGCATAAATCTAATGCATAAATAATTTATACCTTCATTTGATCCATTACCACCCATTGCTGGCTGAACAAATTCTAGAAAACTCAGGAGACTGAAAAAAATGAAAACCCATTTTTCAAATACACCTTCAAAATAATTTTTACGATGGGGAAATATATAGGAACAGCAAAATATTGGGGATGGCTGTTTAATGGGGATTCAGCAATTTTAGCCAGTGTGAACAGGCTGCCCAGGGAGGGGGTGGAGTCTCCTTCCCTGGAGACTTTCCAAAGCCGCCTGGCCTTGTTCCTGTGTGATCTGCTCTGGGTGATCCTGCTCTGGCAGGGGGCTTGGACTAGATGATCTCTAGAGGTCCCTTCCAACCCCTGACACTGTGAATCTGTGAAATGCACAGCCAGGAATTACAAGCAGAATGGTTAGGATACACGTCCCTTGTTGAGTCTAACAAGAGAACAAAAATATTTTCTAGCGCATATTGTGACAGGAGGAAAAAAAAAAAATAATCATATAACAACTGACTAATTCTGCCATCTTTCCTAGAACTGCCCTGACCACTGCTGGAAGCAAAAATGTGAAAGCTAACGTCAAGACCGCCCAGTGTCAAAAGCACTGTCAAACTCCATGCAATGGAACCCTAACCACAGGTCCAGATAGGATGAGATATTGATAAAAGAGCCTGAATAGAGAAACAGGAACAGCAGGGAACAAGAACACAAAGGGACACCTCCGCCTGCTATTCTCCTAGCAAACACTTCTGCAACTTCCTATCAGAGTGCTGCTTTGTTACTTGATATTAAAATTGCTTGACCTGGGACTTTTGAAGAAAAATGGCCCTGGTTATTTCAGTCAAATGTGACCTGAAGAAAATGATATACAACTAATCTAACCTTTAAGCTTGACAAAGAGTTACTACTAGTTACAGCTGCAAAGAGATCCTGAACATTTAAACAAATCACAGGTGGTTCACGGCTTGAGTACCCAAAACAATCTTAACAATCATCTGTTCCCTCATATATTTGAAGATTAAAATATTATAAAGGTATGCAACTTACTTTGAATAGGCATTTAGTAAGACACACAGCTCTTCTTAAAAAAATTCCTCTTAAACCTATTCCTTGTTTAAATCCTGTAACCTCCTAAAATGACCAGCTGTCAGCTACATCTCTCTAGCACCAGAAAGTTTTAAGTACACAAAGCTCGGACACACAGACTAGCAATATGATGTGTCACCAATACAGCCACACACACAAACAAGAATCAGCTGTAAGCACCCATCTTCACTCAAGAAATAGTTGTATCTACCTGTTAGAGGTGGGAAAAAATCCCTGCAAGCACTGTGAAGTAGGTCGTAATGTCTGTAAAAACACAAGGAAGTCCACCCATTTTTCTCTCTTCTGATCCAGCAACTCAGGACTGATCTTCCTTCTCAGCTATTGATCCTCTTTCTGAATAGATCATCTGTGGAGTATCTACAGGGGGGAGAAAAAACAAGAACCAGTGTTATCCCTCTGTTTCAGGCTATTAAGTAGTGCGAATGCAACAATCTTATGAATCAGGTGGCTTTTCTTACACCAAAACCATGACAATTCCCAACATTTCCTTACAAACCAGCAATACGTTCAATACCAATTATAACCAGTGGACATTCCCACTGTATGCCAGTAGAAATGCAGGAGTATATGGGATACATCATACAAGATCTTCTCTTCCATTAAAGAAGAGTTCTAGAATTACATTTTAAAATATTTGCAGGAAGCCCATTACATTGCACAGACATATGGATGTATTATCAGGATGTACTGTGAAAACAAAAAAAAATTAAGGAAACTTCTCTCCAGCTTCAGGAAATGTTCACATTTATTTGTATTTCTTGTTTTTGTATTTGGAGGAGCAGGTCAGAAAAGAAATGCTATTTAGCAGTAACTTGAGTTCTTTGAGACCCGCTGTACAGAATAAACTTGGAAAACAGTTCAGGACTCAGCTGTTCATGGTGAAGGTATTCCACACAGTGACAAAAGCAGATTAACCAGACTCCAGAGGAGAACTGGCAAGTGAAAAAAAAAAAACAACCCCACACAAACAAACAAACAAACAAACAAAAAAAACCCACCCAAACCAAAAACAAAGCAAGCAAAAAACCAGCATGATGTGGCTCAAATTCCCCAAAAAACTATGGATGCTTGTTTGATGAAGACTGACAGGTCAAAGAACTTTTGAGAGCTTAAATTTGCGGCAACACTGGTTGTGCCCCTTGTCAAGATGGGAACCCAACACCAATTCTTATTTTAAAAAGAGACAAGTTGTGCTATCACATGTGAGGAAACAAAGTAGATAACTTTTGGCTTTTTTGACAGGGACAGAAAGTTTTACACCACAGAAATAAGCAATTCTTACGGACTGCCAGGATGATGGATCCAAGAGCCAGTTCTCAGCCATGCGGTACAACTTCATTCCCTTAAGCACAGTATTCTAAGCCTTCACAACAGCAAAAGGTTACCTTGAGCACAGTAGAGACTGACTCTCAATCTCCGTAAGCGGCCCAAGATAGGGTACTCCTATCCAGGTTTGTAAGGGAAACCTCAAAATCGGTGAGTATACACAGAAGCACCAGTGAGAAACCCGAGAGCCAGCAGAACAAAGACTACAAGGAATTAAGTGTCAGCTGCTACAGAGTGCTTCATCCAAATGAAGAGGAGTAGCAAACTGATCTAGAGGTGAGACCGAAGCCATAAAAAGAAGAGGTAAGGAAATGAGCACTGTAAGGTTCAGGAGTTTCAGCAAAAATTTGAGGAGCGACATAAGATCTCCAAATTACCATCCACTCCCTACGAAGCATAAAAACAAAGCCCAAACCCCAGTTTGCCACTGCCAACCAAAACCATTACACATTTGGTGAGGATCCAACAGCCCGTGTCTTTTACTCGGTACGACACAGCAGCGACCCGTGGCCCAAGCACTCCAACGCACACCGGGAGCTGCGGCAGAGCGCACGCCGGCACAAGAGGAGCCCCCTGAGCCCCCGGCAGAGCGCTACCGCTCCCCCCCGCGGGGCCGCATCACCCCAGCGACACCGGCCGCTCCGTTCCCCACCGCCGCCCGTCCCGCTGCACTGGAGGCTGCCCGGGCCAGAACCTCGCTCCAGGTGCCCAAGCTCCACCTCGGGCTTGACCCTGCCGCCCCGGGCGGCTCCAGGGACGAGGCGCGGCAGGAGGCCGGACGCCGAGCACCCCCCGCGGGCAGCCGACACCAAGGAGCGGTGGCCGGTGCGAAAGCGCACGGCGGGCCAAATGGCTGGGGCCGGGACGGTAGGACCACGCTCTTCTCCACCGCCTGACTCTGCCCTCCCGCCTCTCTCCCCGCGGAGCTCCCGCACGACTCGGCTGCCCAGCAGAGGTTTTCCCCGCCTGTCGTTGCTCCACCCGGGCAAACATCCCCGGCACCGCCCGCTCCGCAGAGGCGATGCCGCCCCGCGGGCGGCGAGCCGAGCCGAACCGCCCCCGCGGCAGCCCCGCTCCCCCGCACGCAAAGCGCCGCCGCTGCCCCGCCCCGGCACCTCGTCGCCCCTCACCGGAGTCCCGGTCCCTCTCATCGTCTTCCTCCTCCTCCTCCTGCCGCTGCCCATCCCGCTCTGCCGGCACCACCGCGAAGCCGCTCGGCATGACGCAGGCGGCCCGGGAGCCGCTGGCGCCTCCTCCGGGGGGGCGAGGAGGAGGAGGAGGAAGGGGAGGGTGTCGCGCCCACCTCTGCTTTACAGGCTCGCAGCACCCCTGCTCGGCCCCGAGGGAGGTCGGCAGGAGGTTTTGCTCTCACGGAGGGGCAGCGGAGCGTCTGCCCAGTGTCCAGCCGGGGCCACCGGGGGAAGAGGCCGAGAAGGGCGTGCGCCGGGGCCTGACTGCGTGGGAGCCGCCCCGGGTCGTGTTACTGGGTTTCAGCACAATAAACTGGCTTTTCCTCACGCCTTGCCTCGCAGGTGTCCTTGCAGCACTCGGACCAGCACGCTGCTGCTCCTCGGATCCCAGCTGGCAGAAACTGCCTCCCACAGGGAAGCAGGGGCAGGCCGTAGGGCCTTGACCCTCCAGGTGTCTAAATGGATGGCAGCGTCCAGAAGGCCCAAGCAGGAGCTTTGCGGGTCAGCTTTTGGACAGGTGGAGGAGAAAGTCCACTGTGTGCCTTGGGACCACTGGGAGATGAACATGGTTCCCAGAAACATGCTGTCCTACACAGCAGGCATGGGCTGCAGGGGACAGCTGAAGGCCCCATAGTCCTGGTTGGAGTCAGCATGTAAACATATTCTAGCTTAGTATCTTCATTTATGAAGAAACCTAGCAAAGGCAGCTACTCCATCCTTACTGTATCCAAAACTTGCTGTCAGGGCTCCCAGTGCACTAACAGGCCTGAATTGCACTGACCAGCGTCACCTGACACAATTCCACCTGCATACTCCTGGGCCCGGGGACTCCACAAAAGTTCAGGCCTGGGACTTCTGTCCCTGTCTGATCTACGCCATAGGTGTACACATCTCCAGTTCCATCACAGCTGTGCTTCTCCACAGGGTTTGGTGATCCAGAGCCTGCCCTGCTCGCCTCACTTGGGTATGGTGGAAGCAGTCCCTGGTTGGCGAAGTTCCCACTCTCTTAGCCTTGTTACTGTTCTTGGCTTCTCTCCCAAAGGAAGCGGAAGTCCTGACTGTTCCATGATGCTTGTCGGGATGAGGCCCTGACATCTACCCTTGAAGTTTGCTCTTAGTGTAAGAAGCTGCCCCAAGTAACTTCCAGAGATCCTCCGCAAACTACTACTTCATCATTCCATACAAACACAACCGCTAGCCCACATTACCTAGGGACAACAGAACTTGCTTTTTAACAAAACAGAAAAACAGATGAGCATTTGAAAACCTGGAATGTTATCTGTTGCTTTCAGCCTCTTCGTCTGCTCGCTCACTCACTCGACTGGCACCTCTCCTTGTCAGTATTGTGTGGTGTGTGGACATCATGAGACCTAACTCCTATGGTTTGCCATGCCATACAGGAAACACTAAAGGAATATTAATTGCAACAGGTCCTATCTTCTCTGGTGGTAAAACAGAATGAGAGCCACGTCCCACTTTGAAAAAGGCCAAGCCTGTGTTCTGGTGCATATAACAGCACGGCTGTCTTAGAGCTCTGTGAGCTCTAATTTCTGTTCATCCTTGTTGCATTGTTCAATATCCCTCACAAAATTAACTTTCCCACCCTTTCTCTCTCTGTGTTTTCTTTATGTCGCAAAACAAACACAGTGCCTCCTCAGCCTGTCTCACAGCACTTTTCAAACATTGTTTGTACTCCTGTTTCTCAGGAGGCATTTTTGGTGATCTGTAACATTGAAGTGTGGTGGGAATGCAGCTGGGGTATGTCCACAGGTGAATTTCTTGTGACACGAGTAGCAGAGAACATTTTGAACAATCATCTCTGAACTAAACCTTGTAGCAATCCTGTTTGAGTACAGTGATACACACCTGAACATCAGATTTCCATTTCTAGTGTAGCATCTCTTGCCAGAGGTGTTTTACAAAACACTAACCCTGGTCCGCCAATTTCCATTATTTCAAAATACTGGGGAGGGAGAGAGGAGACCTGCACTAACCCTGCTCAGCCCTGACACACATACAGGAGCACACGCCTTGGATCTAGAGTTTGCTGTCAGCTGAAGTGTCCGTAAGAATAGGAGGGTTGTGCTATTACTAAAGAGGAGATTTTTATAACACGAAATGCAGGTTAGCCATTGCTCATCTGTGAAAATTTTGCTGGGGTAGCCTCGGGGGAGTGTAAAATGCAGAGAGCCAGATGTACACACAGGCGCAAATTCTTCCATGCTGCCTTGTAGGAGAGGTCCCCAGGGAGATGTATCCCCAGGGAGATGTATCCCCAGAACAGCTCATTCCGTTTTGAATAGGACTAGGCAGTTTGCTCAAAGTGAGACATTAGGGGTGAGTTAGCAGTTGCACAGTGCCACAGATCATGGGAGAAGGACCTGGAGGTGCATGAAGGTGCTACTGGTTAAGGTGCATCTGGACATGGTTCTGGGCAACCAACTCTAGGGTGAGCAGGGGGGTTGGATCGGGTGACCTCCAGAGGTCCCCTCCAACCTCAACCTCTGTGACTTTGTGATCCTGATATTTCTGTGTAGTGCTGGGCCATAAGCCAAGGATCACCATAGCATGTGGCTCAGGGGAAGGTGAACCTTCATGCCACCTGTAAGGTCCTGAAGGACCTTCCACGGATACAGCTAAATGTCACAGAAATCATCTGGAGAAAATCTCCGAGGTTCTTGTGAGGACCTCCAGGCAAACCCCTGGACTTTGCCCTGCTGAAGAACTGGCCTGGAAGTAACTTATTTAAAACAAAATTAGAAACAGTTGAAGTTTTTACATGCTGTACAGCACCCAGCGTGGGTCCAATACTGCCTGTTTGTTCTGTGTGCAACTCAACTGTCTAACAAGGGATGACTAATGCACTGAATAAAGTGTATTTTACATCTACGTTGTGTACTGGAAAGGCACTCACATCCATTGGTTGTTAACTGGCAAATTCTCACTAAAGTATCCCATGCCTCACAGTATGCCAAAAAATAGATTCCCCCCTCCCCCCAGACACCCCCCCACACACACACATTAAACATAAATAAAAGCCAAAATACTATGGAAGCAAAGTCTCTGCTGGTTTAGACCCATGAACATACACAATTCTGTGACTCCCAGACAAAACCAGGAACTAGGAACTTCAAAGCAGTTTTACCCCTGTTTTTGTTTTCTCCCTTATTCCCCCTCCCCTTTTGTTTAACTGGAAATCCATTAAATTCCATAAATTTGAACTTATTCTCCACTTTGTGGGCATGAACATAAGCAGCTCTGACACACATGCTTGTTAAGGGTATCATTGCAGTGAAGTGAAATCATCTCATCAAGTCAGGGGTAGAGTAGCTTCGGTTTTACTTGAAATGGCTCTAAAATCACCTGAATGAAAGCTTTGCAGGAAACAGTCACTTTTTTGGCTGGTCCCTCAAGAAATACCATAAGATTATCTTACCCCATAATGTCATCCTTTCTAGTGTAACACATGAAGGAAAGCCAGTCATTTTGGTTCAGGGACACCAAAAGTAGCTGCTGCCCTGTACGTTACTGTTCCTGCAGTGGCAGCAGCAGCAGCCTGGCTTGCCACAGCTAACATAAATCTGGCTGCTTGGGGAAAGCTGGAAAAGGTGACCACCTTGATGGACCACAGTGTTTGTGCTGTGCCACCTCGGTGCAGCAAGTGGAACAGAAAATGCCCCTCGGCAAAACCCTTGGCTGACATGGATCGCTTTGGTGCCAGGATCGCCAGCCCTTATTTTATGCTGTCAAACCCCACATCCATAACCGCAATAAAAAACTTGGGAAAACAAGCATATGTACAGTCTTTGTGGGAAAGTAAACAAACCTGTTTCTCCCAGAACCAGTCGTTGCATATGGATATCTCATTTATACAGGTAAGATATTTTCTCTGCAGGGACATAACGAGAAAACAGTCATATCATCAGCCATGTGTGGCAAACCAAGGTCTCACTGATGGAGGAATCAATATTGCTTGGGGTATCTGAAATCTCCCTCCAAATCCAAGCAAACATAAGAAAAAGTGTTGAGGATCTGAACAATTGAACTTTTACAGAAAGAAAATCAAATTGTATTTTAACAAGCTGGCGTTCCTTATGAAAGTCCTGTACTTCCAAAATTTAAGTGTAATTAAGTGTAGCTGTTGTATGGCCTCATTATGAAATAAGAATAAGAGTGTACTGCTAATGGCTTCTTTCCCCTGGACTTCATATGGTAGCTTCAATCATGATCATGTTTTACTGAAAACCAGAAAACCCATCATCAGGTTGAAAACTTTGTTTCCTTCATTGTTCTCACAATTCAGATACTTCTGGTTTTAATTTGTCAAAACATTCCTGATCAAAGCCTTGAAACACCATGCAACCTGAACCTTGGGAAAAAAAACACCCATACATAATTCTGCTTCCAAACTCTGCAGAGGCACCTAATCTTTGCTGACAGTCGAACCAAAGATACCTGTCTGAAGATCTGCAAATGCTGATCCTCACATTCTGGACCCATCTCTAGTTGTACTAAAAATAGCAGAGCTGGGTGGCTTCACATAAAGTGTCAGGCTATGTAAACTACCCTAAAATTGCTTGGGATGATTCATTCTCCCAGTCCTTTCTCACTTCTCGAAGCCTGGATTTATGAAACCTTATTTAAAGTTAAACCCATACCATTTATTGTCAAGTGACATTTGCCTTTCATCTTCAAGTGGTATTCCCATCACCTTGAGCCTGGCATGGTCCAGTAATCCACAGGATGTCCTTTGTGTGTTGTTGCAGTTCTCTTCCAGAATGTACTTCCCACCCCTTCCTTGATTTTCCATAACTATTAAAATCTTGGGTCAGTGCAGGACCAAAAGCTCTCAGTTTGCAAAGACGATATTTTTCGCTTGAGCAGACCAAGAAGTGAGGAGCAGCCCTAGAAGTGAGGAGCAGCCCTGAGCGCTGCTCCCTCTGTCTCTTTCTCTCTGTCATAGAATCATAGAATCACAGAACGGTTTGGGGTGGAAGGGACCTTAAAGACCATCCAGTTCCAACCCCCCTGCCATGGGCAGGGACACCCTCCACTAGACCAGGTTGCTCCAAGCCTCATCCAGCCTGGCCTTGGACACTTCCCAGGAGGGGGCATCCACAGCTTCTCTGGGCAACCTGTCCCAGTGCCTCCCCACCCTCTCTGTGGAGAATTTTTTTCTGATATCTAATCTAAATCTACCCAGAGATCTAAATCTGTCACAGAGAACTTTGCAAGGCGATCAAGTTGGACACGGGGGAGAAGCAAAAAAAGAGCAGGATCTGAAGAGTTAAACCCCTTATTTCATGAAGCTGGGAGTCCAGTGCCCCCACCCTGACTCCTGCAAAGGGCATCCTGCTGGGACACAGATACTCTTTAGCGGATAGGATGGGAAAGGGCAGGGATACTTTTTGGCACTTGCACTTAATCAGATGTAGCATAGAGATCCCAGAGTCAGGTTTGAAACGATTTTAATGGATAAACATTAAGATGCGAGACCACAACCTGGGTGGCTGCAGAGGAAAGACAAACCTATCCCTTACCCTCTGTAGGGCCCCTGTGACTCTGACCCTGCACACAGTGCATCCCTACGGCGGTTACCAGGCTGTTGTCCTCCGTAGGTAATCATGAGGAAACTGCTTGAGGCTGTATCAGTCTGTCCCGGTTCTGTAGCCCCAAGTCCTCTTGGGCTACACAGGAGCAGCCCAACTTTTGCTGCATCCCTGGCTATCTTTGTCCCAGCTGAGACACATCAGTGGGAAGCGAAGGGAAGGGGAACCCCTTTAATCAACCTGTCAAAATAAAAAGTGTCCCTTTCTGACCAGCCCAGTTAGGAACTGGATTGTTTGCCCATGCTGGGAAGGTGACTGTGGGTCTAATTGTCCATTTCCTTATGCCGCCCTGAATCAGGACTACTAACATCATCTTGAATGAAATGGATGTTAACAAGTCCTGGGGGAGGAGGATTGAAGTTCCATGTTTTCCTCTCTTGGCTTGTTTAAAACAAGTGAAATAAGCTGTCAGCACTGAATAAATAATAATTTAATAAAAATTAAATTTAAAGAAAATAATCACCATTCCAAGAGCTTTGGCCAAGTCATTACACTACCTTGTTCTCTACTTCAGACATCTCATGTTGCATGCAAAAGTCACTTGAGCAGGAGGGGTGTCAGCAGCCGCAGACAGCTTCGAAGTTTTTGAGGAAATGAGTAAGTCTGCTGGGAGGTTTTTACCACCGCGCGTGTCACAAGACGCCTCACTAAACACGTAGAGGCAAGTCTCCTTGAAAGCTGCCGCAGGGTCTATGAGCGTAGAGCATCTGGCAGAGTAGTCCCTGTTCAGGAGAGACCCCATGCTCCATGGCAGCCCAAGCTGTCCTTGCATGGCTTGAATTGCACAGGTGGGTAAATGGGAAGATCAAAGTCTGATGGTTTGCATCAGGGCCCAGGAAGTTCAACTTCAAGAGCAGCCCTGAAATGTTGAAACTTTTTTTCTGTTTTTATAATCGCTGAAGAAACACTGAAGATTTAACTGTAGAGAAAAACTACTTATACTGACATCTGTGCATCTGCAGAGCTCCTTCCTCTGAAGAGAGGGATAATGGTTTAGAGCGGAAGGAGAATGCACAACTGAGTATAAGGCAATTTCCATAATTTATTTTAGCAATATCGCCATCTGCCTTTGAAGATTTAGACCCTATCCCTACCCATTGCTTTGCAAATAACTTCTGAGAGGGCCAGAGACAAATTCCGTTTCATTACAGTAATTGCTGCTATAGTCAGTCCAAGCAATTCTCAAACGTTTATCTGTCAGCACCATCCACTCAGTCCCTGACGCTGCGGCCGCCTGGAAAACTACCGCAGCTAAACAAGGTGCTATATGCCGATCCCTTGGGTTTCTTCAAATACCTTGCTGCAGTGCAGAGGCAGTTTCTCTACAGTCTCCTGTGTACTCCTGAGAACACTCGCCATGGAGTCCCAGCCAAAACCATTCCCAGGGACAAACAGTCCCCCGTGCTGGCTTGTAGAGGGAAATGGATTTTTTTGTTTTCCTTTATTATTTTGAAGATTTATTTATACCTGAGTGAAAGCCTGACTTGCTAGGCAGAATCAGACTGCCAAAACAGAGGAGAGCAATGCTGTAAAAAAATATGATGTGATGTAGTAGCCCTGAGCCCCCACCTTTAAATCAGCCATAATTTTGCCTCTGACTTCTGAGAAAAAGTGGGCCAATTTATTCAGTATTTATAAGCCCAGGAGGGCACTGACAATGAAGTCCTGCACAGGAAGAGACAAAGTCTGCAATAAACTGAATGCCGCATCCACGGCAACTCACAGCTCAGGAATTTTTCAACATAAACCCGCTATTTTTCAGGACTACCTAAACAGGAGCAATTTACAAAATTGACTAAGTGAAGGCATTTCGCATGTGCTGTGTTTTTCACGGCCTGGCCGTTTTGGTTGAACCTCAGCTGCCCACTGGGATGCTCAGGGAGTGAGGATAGCCCCCGGCAAGCGTTTTACCATCACTGGACGGCAGGCAAAGTGACCTACTGCCTGTCACAGCAGGTTTTGGGACCCGGTCTGCGCAGGGCAGAGAGCTGCAACGGGTCAAAAAGGATTCAGTTTGCTGCTGCAGAGAGTTTCAGTGCAATCGAAAATGGCATTTTCCACTGTGCTTCCACAGTTGTTCGGGAAAGGAAAATATGAAGAGGCAGGGGTGCTGCAATCGGCCCCTGGAGAGGCCTTTCCTGCAATGGGAGGGAGGTCCGGTTCTGCAGCCCTAGGCAGAGATTGCTATGATGAGGACATGTGCCACTGGCTTCAGGGGAAAAGCACAACCTCAGAGCCACAGCTCTTTCAGGAAGGCACCGATCACTCGTTTTGGACAGGTTTTCTCCCCTTCTGTTCACTAGGGACAGATATCCCGCTGGTGGGGTGCAGTCGCATTGGGCACTCCTCAAACACGCAGGGATTCAGTTGCTGACCGGTGGACTTCTTTGGAAGTCCTGCCCACTTCAAAAGACAGAGCAGAAGAAGTAATTAGGGTCTGGATTTTACAGGTATGAAACTGAGGCTGACACATACTAAATGATATGCCCATGGCACAGGGCAGAGCTAGGAAAGACGCGACATATCCCAAGTGTCAAGCCAAAGCCCTAACCTAAAGATCATCTTTCCTTCAAATAAACGTTTGTAATAGTCGTGTTTAACGCAGCATTTCCCATAGCATGGACACAAAATACTCCTGGCTGTTATGCTGGACATCAGCATCGGTTGTATTGTTCTCTACTGCGTGCAAAATGCCCCACAGGTATTAGGCAGTAATGTCAAAGGTGTCCCAGCAGCTTTCCCTACTCTGCTGGTGAAAGGCAGCAGAATTGTTCTCATCCCTGAAAACAGAAGGCTGTCTCTGTAGTTTGCCCACTGAGCGGTTGTATTCTATTTTCTTTCCAAACTGGGGTGGTTTATTGCTCTTCCAAATCTTTACTGTGGGATTATGTCACCAGTGACACTCCAATGAAAACAAGCCTGGACTGTATGTTGATGCATTTGTTATTTTATGAAACCTTGCAACATCTGGGTAAGTCAATTAAGGTTAAACATCACTTTATCAAGAAAGGCCTGTTAAGGACATCATCAGCACATCTGTTTCTCCACACGCTGTTAATTTTTGCTGTGCTGCAGTAGTTAGCAGTAAAACTGAAATACCCCCACAGCAACTCCCTTGAAGCAAAACCAGCAATCCAAACACCATTCTGTATTTTGGAAACATCACTGTAATAAAGGCTATAATGGGCTATAATGGGCAAGCCCTTTTTTTTTTTTCCCCTTAGGCAGGGATCATACATGGAAAGAGGACTGAGGATATTCAGTTTCTGCTGGAGAGAGGGTTGTGCAGGACCTGTCTGTCTTTTTGCAACCGAACGGCTTTCCACAGAAATGCAGTAATCTGTGAGTAGCCCTGCTCTGATTTGCCTCTGCGGGCACTAATTCTGCAGTTCTGGTATTGATACCACTATAAACTCCACCTTTTGAAAATCACTATGTTAATATTAACCTGGCTCAAATAATGCGTAGGGGAAAAGGAGAACAGGTCGTCCAAAGAAAGAAGAACCTGACTGATTTCAACTGGAGCTGAATAGACTTTGTGGTTACATCATGTGTAATAGGGATTGGAGCTCAGGTCCCTGACTAGGTACTATTGTTAAGCTGTTCAGGAGGGACAATTTATTGCTCTGACACTCAAGGATACATTGTGAAGGGGCCTTGAAGCATGTGAAAGTTGTACTGTGAGCCAAAGTCCTTGAGTCAAGGACATTGAGGGGTCTTTCTTTTGAGTCGGTGGTCCACGGTGGTCACAAAATCAGCCCTTCAACTCAGTTTAAAGACAAAATGCGCATGTGTAACCGACATTTTAATATGGTGATTAGTTCCAGGAGATTTTATGAATATGCAATGTATTTCTGGGAAACAATGAATATGTATACTTTGATTGTATATGAACTACTCAATAGAAGGGCTAGGTGTGCGCACTAGGAGGAGATATCCCCTGCGTGCCCAGCGCTGCAGTAAGGAATGCCTCCTTCTTAATACTGCAGTAGTGTTAAAAGAGTTCGGGTTTTTTATCGGTTTTTGGTAACAGCATAAACAGCCATGAGCAATGCCCAGCAGACCTGCATTGGAAAAATATCTTGTGGCAGTGATGCCTCATGCTTTGGACACAAACCTAGATGAAAGCTCTGCCTGGATCAAGGGAGGGGGAGGTATTAACCAAAACCATGGCTACGGTGAGGTCTTTGCAGGGAGGAACAAGTCCAGGGAAGAGCTGTGATGGAAGTCCATGTTGCACAGCACTGGCAATGTTTTCATCACTATAGCCACTGCAAAGCTGGACCTTCATTAAGTTTTGTTTCATGGTAGCCTGAGAGGTTTTCCACAGTCAGAAAAAGCACGTGGCAGTCAGACTGCCTAGAGGGAAGAATGGCTGAAGCAATATCTTCTGGCTAAAGTTCATATATATGCTGAGAGATGCCCACTAGGGATCCACACCTGAAGACCAACACTACTAATGGGGTCTTAGCTAAAAAATTGCTCTTCAGATTGCTTTTCAAGTTATTTAACATGAAAAAGGTCTTATTCAGGGCATTTCACTCAAGTGAAGAACCGTGTAGCTAAAAAAACATAGCACATACAAGGGCTGCTCAAAGCCATTTTAATCAGCAGATAACAGCTTCCCCTTATCACAGCAATTCCTCTGTACATGGGAGTTTGGAAACAGAGCGGTTAATTGACATGAAAATGGTCTTTGGTGACAGGAAACAGGCAGTAAATGGACACAGAGCACTTCCTTAGGACCAATTCAATTCCCTATACATCATAATTTAGGAGAATGAATATTCATTAAGGTGATTAATTTTTCTGGTAAGGCAAAATGTGGAGTTGCCAGTCCAGTCTAAATGATGTTCAGAATCACACAGCTAGATCAAGAGAGAAGGCAAACAAATGGCTTCTGCTCATAAATTCAGCGTAAGGAAATCTAAGGTAATGAGGCTAGGCAGAATAAAAAAGGAGTCAGAAGAGAAGGGAAAGAGAAATATGCTCTCTCTGGCCATATGCTTAGGGCACTGAGCAGGGAGAGAACCAGATGGTGTGGCTCAGACTTCAAAGTAGAGTTCTCTGAGTTTGAACCGATTACATTAATGCACACTGGAAAATATATTTTAGAAGACATTAGGCATTTTCTTCCTGAAAATGACAGCGATGATTTCATCTTCTTTTTCTGAATCTAGACTTCTTTTGCTTGCTCCAGGTTGGCCATCTATTGATGCCAGTTATGAACCTCATGCCAGAGCCAGATTTCTGCTTAACAAGTTACCAAGGCTTCGTTCAGGAGATTAAGCTGTTAACTCTTTCTGATCCCCAGAAAGGGGGGAAAAAAAAGGCGGCACCCAAAACACTCAGGGAGGGAAATGTCTGTTCTGATACTTACTCCGAAAGCCCTTTGATATGGAAATTATTGGTGTTATCTGCTGCAACCTCAAGCCTCTCCCCAGTAATTCAGATCCTGCATGCAAATGCTTGGACCTGTAGAAATTGCAGAAGAACAGGCTTGCTCTTCTTCTTTGGACTCGTCTTCCATCTTCTCTCTGGACATAGCCGAGTATCTCTGCCTGCCAGCACAAGGTCTGCACTTGTACAAGACCTGATAAATCAGTGCTGCTCATTCTGCCAGGAAAGAGTGGCGTGCAGATACCCTTACAGACAATGTATGTGAATATCGAACACGAAGGCCATCAGCAGATCTGCTTAGACACACCAGAATGAGTGAAAATGCTGCATGACCGCCGGAATACCTGCCAGCAGGATAATGTGCTGACTGAGGTGCTGTCCTGGGGGCCACCTTGACATGTTTGTCATCACTAATGCTCCAAGGTCTAGCAAAAGGGCCTGCAGCAAGACTGCCGCTGCTTACCCCCGTACCACTGGCAGTGTGAGTGCACCACCCCCAGAGGTGGGGAAGGGGCTTCCTGAAGTGTCCGTGGGGCCAACACGCAGCCTTGCCTCCACAGCACCTCCCAGTAGGGTTGGGCTGCTGGGGTCTTGCTGCTGCAGCAATGCAGCTGCTACAGGTCCTGCCCAAGCCTTTTTCTCCCTTTCTGCTGGCTCTGAGGATCTCTTTTCCCTTCCAGTGGCTGGTCTGTACACCCCCACTGGACACCCCATCCCTCGTGACTGTGCTCTTTACATAAAGCCATAGTCAGACCCTATTCTCCTCTCTCAGGCCAGTGGGGCTAAGCTGTCCCAAATCACTTCATTTTTGACTACTGGGCTTTCACCTCTCTCCATTTTTCCTGTTTTTTCCCCTCAACTCCCACCCATGCTACATTTTTTATCTTGGACCTGATTTTTTTGGAGGGAGGGGGCAATGTATTTAGTTTTGTTGGGACCAGGCTGATCAGTGTGTCCAATACGCAGAATGTATAAGAATGGGCAGTGCCGATGGTCAGTGGTGGTTCTGCAGCCAGGAAAAAAGGTGCCCAGCTTTGCAGCCTGCCTGGTTATACACCTGTGCCCTCCCTCACCTCCTCCAGAGCCTTGCAGGAGGGACTGTGACCATTCAACACCACGGTGTTTCTAAGTTATAGCCCCCACACCCAACCCCCATAAATACCTTTTCCTGGTTCAGCGAGAAACAGCTGCGGACATTTGGAAGGAGTTGTCAGGCAACTCAGGCTGAACCCAAATGACCTCACGATCCCTCAGGATACTCAGATCTGGTTCTAGCATCCATCTTTCCTCCACATGAGAGAGGAAGAAGCGGAGAAAGGACAACACCGGGGAAAGGAGTTCGCAAAGCCCTGTGCCCCACCACCACTCAGAGCATGCTGGACGCTGGGCCAGTGCTGTAGAGCCCTGAGAGCAGAGCCGCTGCTGATGCCAGGGGAAGGAGCACACCTGAAAATCCCACCCAGCATCAAGGCGGTAAGACATGAAATGACAGTACTCCATGGTGCAGCCACATCAGCCCTCCTGGCAGACCCCGTGAATCAAGAGCGGTGCTAGAAAGCTTGAATTAGCTGCAGCAAGGCCACTCTGAGCCACTGGCTGATGGGTCTGGCGGAGGGACCTCCTGTCCTGCCCTGAGGCCTCCCTGCTCCCTGCAGAGGAGGAGGGGGCACATGTGGCTGAGCCACATCCCAAACTGTGCCTTTCCTCAGCTCAGAGGTGAAAGTAAGAAAAGCTACAAGAGAAAAAACTGCTGTATAGTTTTATGCTGTCAAATGTCTGTGTCTAAAACTGGACCTGCTTTCCTCCTGAAATCAGGTGCGCTCGGGGGGTAGAGAGCAGTGAAGAGCTGACATGGGAATTAAGTGACTTCCTTCACAAGCTCCATGTTTTAATCCAGTCCCAACAGAGGAGAGGGTACTAGTGAGTGAGATAACCTGGCTAGGCAAAACAAAGACAGAAAGCTGTCTCTCATCCATCTGGCTTCACTAAACACGCTGTATGCCGGGGGCATATAAACTGAAGTGAACAGAAGTCACAAAGCCAAATGTAGGATGTGCAAAAGAAGCAAAGAGCCAATGGTATTGTCACCATTTATAAAAAGTCTTGCACAGCATGTCTTTGCTTTGGAAGGCTCCTCCCAGAGTCACCTTTACCATCACTTTCATCGTGGGTCCCCATGAGACTCCTTCTGTGTCCCATCCAGCACAGCACCCCAGGGGATGAACAGAAAGTGTCCTTCCTCCTGCCCAGGGAGAGGAGCAGGACCTGTCAGCTGACAAGATGGGAAAATTTGGCTTTCAGCAGCAGGAAGCAGGTGGTCTCTCCCCAGCTTCTACAGTTGTCCCCACATGCCACCCCCGCAGCAACTCCCACCCACTCCACCAGGCACAGCTGCAAACTGGACTCTTCGATCCGTCCTCTTTCTTGTCTTTTATGCCACCATCAAGTGTCACGCTGCTTTGGCTTGTGTTTTAAACCCTGTGGTCATTTTGCCCACAAAGATTTGCACTCACAAAGCAGAACCTCAGTGCTGAAATCGTTCCCCACTACGTGTTCTTCTGCTTAAGGCTTCTGTCACAAGGATCACGACCTGTGCGTTGTGGCAATTACAGGGAATAATGGAAGTGGCTCAGGACAATTGTTTTTAGGGGAGACAACGCAATAGGCACAGATGTTCCTCTCAGAGATGACTTCCAACTTTGCCCCCAGGCTGCACAAGCCCAGTCTCCCATGCAGCTCGGGGACTCGGACACAGAGCACCAGTGTTAGAAGCGTGCCGTGAGCTGGATGCAGGAAAGCAGGCAGCGGCACGAGATGCACCATGCAACATCTCGCAGCCGGTCCATGATACTTTCACGGGTTTTCACGGCTGTTTGTAATATGCCAAGGATTTTGACGAGGTCTGCATAGAAGCAGGACATTTTCCAACCGTGCTTTGCTTTCAGCACACTTTCGCCCCATCCTAAACAGTCTACCTCCCAAACTGATTCACGGACGGAAGGTGCACAGTGCCCTTCTGGAGGGTAGAAAATCAGGACACAGAGGGCTCTCAGGGTAGCCGAGTCCAGACTACGGGTTGCACCGCAGTCTTCCTAAGCATTCCCAGAGAGCTGTCCTGTGGGACCAGTGGGAGCTGGATCAAGGTCTCTTGCACGCTGCAGTGGATGAGGAAGGCCGGAGTGCTCAGTGAAGCACGCACAGGACATCCTGACCTCTGCCTGTGCAGGGCATTTGAAATCTGCAGCCCTGTCACACACGGGGTCTGTGCAAGACAGGTTCCTCCAAGGGACACCAGAGCTTGCCACAGCCTGCAGACAGTCCCTACGCTGTGAGCAAAGGGGCAACCCCCTATTCTTCACGAGGGGCTTGCCGTGGATGTGCGGTAGTATTGCTCTGTGTGTACCAGAAAGGCTGTGTGCAGGACTTGTGTCATTAGGCAGCAAGGTGGCCGGCCAACACACTGATATGCAGAGCTGACTGGTGCGGGGTCTGCCAAGAGGCCTTTTTTAGCACAAAGCTTCGGCTCCCATCGGTTGTCGCTGCTCTGCTGATAACGGGGTCAGTTCCGTTTGCGTTAACGGAAGATCCTCTTTAGATTTAATTACAGATTTCCCCACTCATGCCTGTGCTGATGGGGGCAGGACAGTCAGGGGTTTGGGGAGCAGACCAGAATGTGGAGGTTGAAGCAATTTTTGCACCTCAGACCCAGCCCCAGCAGCAGACAGCTGAATGCATTTAAGCATGCGCCCTCATGCTGAGATACATGGCCCTGAGTTTCTTCCCCTGGGGAGCTAATGCCCTTCTTGCAGGAAAGACAGACGTTAGCACGTGCTTTTAACGTTCAAGAATGCTGTATTTACAAGCGCAGGGTCTTCCCCGAAGCCGGGCAGTAGCCCTGCAGAAATCTGGTCTGGAATCTTGAAAGTCTTCTAGGGTCAGTATGGACATACAGAAGACGTGAAGTTCTCGGGGAAGATTCTGTACAGTAGCCCACATATGCTGGGATCATCACCGCCAAATAGGACTTCCTTGGCGATGACCAGTGCTGTAAGCGACCAGACAGAGCGCAGGAAGACCCTGCCTAACAGCCACAAAGATTTCCTGCAACGAGAGAGAAAGGCAAACGCACAGAGAACAATACAGACGCTGTGGAACAGCTCTATTAATATTAGAAACCAGTGGAGCATCTCGTCTTGTGTTTCATTGCCCTGGTCAAAGTGGGATCCTTCCTGCCTGTTGCTGGCAATATTGCCATGGACCCTGACCCTGGAGAGCAGTTGATACTTAACAACGGCTCTTGCCACCAAAGGTTTCATGCTGTGAACCCGAGAAGGACACAGAGTGGCGAAAATCAGTACTATTATCATTTTACAGAGGAGAAACTAAAGCCTGGAGGGAAGAAATTTGCCCAAGGTCCAGTAGGGAGTGTCTTGGTCAATACTGCTTCTCCACTGTTTGTTTAGGACAAACCCCGCAATGCTTGTACCTGCTCCTTTTAGAAGATTATTCCCACAGGGGAACACCTTGTGCTGATACAGGAACAGCTTCCCGACACTGAAGTGCACAGACGTAAATGGAAATGAAGCTCCGCAAATGACAAGCCACCAACAGCCTTTGTGAAATAACCCATACGCATCTTCAGCAGCAGTTGTACCCTGGCCACAGTGTGACCTGCTGAAGAATTCATCCCTCAGTGTCTCCTTTCCTTCCAACTATCATCAACCAAGACCAAGGAAATAGACACCATCGCTTGCCCTGGCGCTCCGCGAGTCCACGCTCATTGGGTCCAGGCGGGCGAAAGCCCACCAGCAAGCCCCGGGTATCCATCCGGCGAGGGGAGCGCGGCAGAGAAGGGGTTTAATGGCGGGCGGGTAACAGCGCACCCAGGAGGGGAGAACCACGTGCTCGGATCTTAGGCCTTCCTCCCTTTCCCCGTGAGGAGGGAAGATGGAGACATTTGCCAGAATGCAGGTAAACACTGCGTTTTCCAAGGTGGCAGGTGAGCGCATTCCTAAGGAAATGCACCCAAGGGCCACAACAAGGTTTAGCACCCCCATTACTTCTGTCTGCTGCCCCACTGAGTTCGCACACACACGCAACTCTGCACTGGCCAGGGGGCTCCTCCGTTTCCCCTCCGCTTGCAGCAGGGGAGGGGAGATACCCCCCCAGCACTGGCTGCTGGAGTGGCTCTGCCGTCCCTCCGCACCCAGAATGATCCTCACGATAGTTGTATTTGCATGTCTGGGTCCTTTAGTTGTATTTACATGTCTGGGACCGCAAGGAGGGGCTTTTGGGAACAGAGGAGGGGGCATCTGCCACTGATAGGGTGGGGAGGCGAGTGGTGTTGGTGTTGCCTTAGCTGAAACCTTGAAGACAGAGGCCTGATAACACCAATGATCGTAATGTTAGGTCTCTGCTCTTACCATTGCTGCCCTCAGATCCAACAAGGCACTTGCACAGGTCACAGTCGTACAGGGACACTTGGCATGGGCACTGCTTTTGGAGGTGGGAATCGAGCAAGCAGTGTTTTAATCCCAGTCTGGAAAGGGCCGTCAGCAACAAGGGAGGGCAGTGATGGCAGTGCCAGGCAGAGCCAGGTGGGCTCAAGCAGCTCTTGGCTGCGCTCGGGGGAAGGACGAGCTATGCCGGGCCCTGCGGCGGCAGGGCTGTGGCGAGCCCCTGCAGTGGGGTGCCAGGTCCCGCCTGGGAGTGGGTGCAATGCCTCTGCTCAGCAGAGCCCCCAGGCCAGTTTCTAGCAGCTCGCTCTGCCAGGCAGACATCTGGCATTAGGCGGGAGGTCTTGAGCCCAAGGCCTCACTTCCCTGGGCGCCCAGGGCACTCAGGAAGCCACAGTGCACCTGGCTTGTCCTATGGGGACTGTGTGGTGTCCCCAGGACAGACCCAGCAAGCCCTCGGCTGGAGAGGATGGGAGGGTGTCAGTGCTGCCTGCGGGAGGAAGGCTATAGGAGAATGGGAGGGTGCGGCAGCAGGGAGGAGAAGCAGAGATGTCCAGTGCCCTGGCCCGGGCACCTCTGGGTGCTGGGTTGGGAAGTGGTGGCTCTGCTGGTGTAGTTTGTAAGAACGGGTACCCATAGCCCAGGGAGACGGCAAGGTGCCCTTGAAGGGATGCAGGGGATCATGCTGCAGGCCAGAGAGTGGCATGTGGTGGCTCAGCATGCCAATGGTCCGCAATGGACCTCCAACAGTCCCTCGAGCGCACCCCACTTGGAGACAAATCTTTGATGCCGATCTGAATTGTCACATCTTTATGTTTTGTTTTGTTTTCCCTCTTTTGTTTCGTTTTCCCCCTTTTGTTTCGTTTTTGTCTTTTCCTTTCCTGCCGGACTCAGTGGAGGCTTTTTGGTTTTGCCCTCTTCCCATGAACCTGCACTTGGTAAATGCAGGTGTACGCAGGGTTTCCCCAGTTGCTCTTCACAAGGAGTTTGAGGTAGGAAAAGGCTCTGGGAAACGGAGCGTTCTGTGAAGAAAGGAGGGAAAAAGAAAGGCGGGTGTTAGGAGCGCCAGTGCAGTCAACGTGTCTCCCCCTGCCAGCCCTGCTCCTGCTCGGGAACAAGCCCCTGAAGCGGGTGGGAGCAGCTGTGGAAAGCTGAGGCTCGCTGCTGGGGACAATGGGGACACGGGAAGCGGGATGGCATTCCCTGTGTGCCGCCCCGGCTGGCTGGGGCTCAGTCTCCCCTTCCCTCTGCCGCTTGCTCCGTGCTGACAGAGAGGCCGGGAGGTGCTGCAATGCGTGGGGCAGCTGGTGTGCAACCCCACCAAGCTCCCGCTGTCTGCTCTGCCTGCCTTCCCCCTGGCAGGCGTGCAGGAGAGCACGGGGAGAGAAGGGGCATGCTATGCTGGGAGGAGGACCCTGTCCAGACTGCCAGCAGGCCACGGCACGGAGCGACAGTGCTGCCCAACGGCTTTCACCACCAGGCGCCCGTTTCTCCGCCTGCTGTTTCTCTGAGCCTGCCCTTGCTCTCCTTCTGCTACCACCACCGTGTGCTACTCAGCCCTCCCACCCCTGCCAGGTCTCTCTCAGCGGTGGTACGGGCGCCCCTGCCCGGGAAGAAAGCAGTCATGCTCTTCCTGCTGTGGACTTGCAGGCAAACCTGCCTTGCTCCCTGGCATCTCGCCCGCGAGCGTGGACCGTACCTGCAGAGGGAAGGTCTGGAGTGACTCTCTGTCCACGTCGTACGTGAAGGTGCCAAGGAGCGTTTCCTCTTCTCCGTCCGCATCCCCTCCCTCGCGGGCAAAGCACAAGGAGAGCAGCTCAGACCTGCCCCGACAAAGAGGGAACGCGCGCGCTGGCTCAGCCCTGTTATCTGCCCAGTCTCTCCGGGGGCTCTAGCAGTAGTCTGGCACTGGGTATGGTGGAGCTCAGTCTCCGCCTTGAGTTTTGGTCAAGAACCCTGACCTGCTTGGCCAGAACAAGTCTTACGAGGGGTGAAACCTCTCGAGCCCTTGAAGCATCCCGCTAGGGCACTGCAGTACTCAGGAGAGAGCAGGACACAGGCCTCAGAGGACGCACAAGAGCAAGCAAGACCCTGTCATGGCTTTCCCCCCGGGCCACAGCCCCACCAGAAGCACCCAGCAGAGACTTACAAACACAGCGATGTCTCTGGGGGCGCTGGTGACAGTCCCAGGTGGAACGGCGTGTTTGGAGATGTGCTGCACAGTGACGGTGGTCAGGTGGACGCGTGCCAGCAACCTGATGACCACCTGGCCCTGACGCCCTTCTAAAGCCCAGCAATTTCCTTCAGAAACATCCGGCTGCAACCAGAACACAAGAGTGTGAGAGTGTGCTGAGGCCAAAACAACTGCCCACGTAGCATCAAACGCAGGCACCGGTGTGTCTCTGGGGTCTGTTTCAGCTCGAGAAGGAGGCGCATGTGAGGAAAAGGGCAGAAGCAGGAGGCCTTCTTCCCTGCCTGACAGAGAGGCCTCTCAGAGTTAGGGAGCAGAGGAGAATACCCGTTACGATAGCCACCACCGGCCTAGCAGAAACACGTCACACGTGCCCAGTGGCTCTGCAGGGCACACCCTACCTCCCGCCTCCCACCCCGAAAAGGCGCTGATAGGGATGCATGTGGAAACGGGGTCACCAGGGAGAAAGTCTTTCAGCCAGCTGTGGCCGAGGCCTGTGGGCAAGATGCAGCAGCTGTTCTGCGCAGTTTAGCTCGGTTCCCGCTCCGAGGGGAACCACGGATTTCTAGCAAGCCCAGCCCCGTGCTCCAGCTTTGGTGTCAGGAACCTGATCAATACTGGGGGCTTGAGCAGAACCACGGGACTGAGGGGAGAGCCACCAAGGTCACAGGAAGGAAGGAAACCAGCACTGATGGTTTCTGCTACGATACCTGCAAAATAGTCCGAGGAGGCTTGGCAGTGAAAAAGAAAGCAAAAAGCCTGCAGTCCCAAGTCTCTTTGCACGAGTAGGTCTTGGATGTTCTCTGCAAGTCGATGGTGGCACCTGGAAGGAAGGGAGAGCAGATGACTGCAGGAAGCCACAGACTAGGAGGACTTGGAGCTCAGACACTATTGCTGATGCCATCGGCCAGCTCCACGTCTGTCAGGCCTGTTCTCATCACCACACCAGTGGGGATGCCCAGCTGTGCAGGGGAGTGACAGCAGCCACGCGCCTGGTGACTGCTGCTCTCACAGCGCCATGAGGAGAAGGCCTGAGGCTTCTGGGAGACAGCAGGCGCCCACGTGAATGACAGCAGACCAAAGGTGAGGGCTTGCGGCGTGGGTCGCAAAGGATGAGCCAGCCATTCCCTTTCCAAATGCAGTGGAGGGGAAGAGAACCCCTCCCTCAGCACAGGAACACGTGCAAGGGCAGCACCAGAGGCAGCCGTGCGGAGGCCGAAGGCAAGACTGGGAGGGAGTCTCAGAGCCACTCTCCCACAGCCTTGCACAGCATTCCAGCTCCACCACTTTGGAGAGCAGCTCCTGGAGCACAGGCTCCTTCATGGAGTGCTACGGACAAGCACTGGGCAAGGAGACGGGGCTGCTTGCTTCCATACCAGAGCTTTCCAGGGCCCAGTCAAACTCCTCCAAACAGATTTCCAAAGCCATCTCAGATGCTGCCCGGTTCTCTTCCGCAACTTCCTGGGAAAGACATCAACGAACACAGAAGAAAACCACATCAGCGGGCAGTTCAGCGTGGCTCCTAGCGCCCGCGGAGGCAAAGGCTCAGCGTCAGAAACGCAAGGCAAGCCAAGAGTCCTCCGCTGCCTGAAGAGGCCCGGTCCAACTGGGCCCGGAGAAGGGCCTGTGCAGTGCGGAAGCTCACCCAGCAAGCCGCCGGAGCAAAGGCTGGGCTGCTGCAGCCAGCAGTCCCACCCCACCTACAACCCCAAGGAGTGCTTTCTCGGGGCTTCTGCCAGCCAAGCCTCTGTCCCCCAAATGCAGGATCACCTTTGCCCTGCTGATCTCGGCCCTCAGTTGAGCTATGTCCTCCAGCAGATGCTGCATCTTCTGGGCCTGCTCCACCAGCAAAGCGTGTGAGTTCCTGCAGCAACAGAAAGCAGACCTTGTCAGAGGGAGGCCCATCCCCTCTGGGGAGCATCTCAGCTTAGCAAGGAGGAGAGACACATGTGCTTTCCCTGCTCTGCGAGTGCAGCCCTTCTGCACCAGCTTGAGCAAAAGGCAAAGGCAGGAGGGAAGTACGGGAGCCCTGGCTGTTAGGAAAATGAGGGCAGGTAGCACAAGGTCTGCCGATGCTTCTGCACAGGCCCAACTCCAGCTCAGGAAACACCTCTTACCGCAGGGTCTCCAGCTCTGCTGCAGGCACACACGTCAGCTCCTGAAAGGGAACAACGCTCCATTAGAGCATCCACAACCAGAGCCGCCGGAGCTTCCCGGGAGAGGCTTCCCTAGGAAGACACGGCACAAGCTGCGGCTTCTCTGGGTCACCCTGCGTGGTAGCAGAAGAGCCCATGAGGTGTCCAGCCGCTGTCAGCAACGCTCCCTTGCTGGAGCTGCCCGTCCCACAAGAGTCACCAACCTGGAGCAGTCCCTTTGCCCACATTGTCCATGCTGGCAGGGAGGTCCCGCAGTAAACAGCAGCTGCAATTCACACCACCAAGAGACAGTTACTGACTAGGGTTGCCAGCGAAGCCTGCCAGCACGTTGTCTCCTCCCTGGTGCCTTGCGGCTGGGGGCACCAGCCGCGCTGAGGAGGTGGGCAGGGTGCAGAAAGAGGTCGTGCCCCTGAGCGGGGGCCATCAGCCCTGCCTTGAGGGGACTGCGCAGCCGTGACCTTCAGGTGTGCTCGGTGCCCCCGAGGTATCCCCCGTTTCCCCTCACTGCTTCAGTGAGCACCCCGGCAGCCCGCTGCATGGGCTGGGAGAGGTACCTCTCCATGGGTCCCCCTGCACGGCCCCTCCCCTCTGAGGATCCCCACTTCAGGCTTGGAAATAGCCTCGCCCTTCTCTCGCACACCTGCAGGCTAAGCACAAGTGGCCAGAGCAGCAGCGTGGCTGGCAGACCACCAGTCTTACTGGGAGTCCGAAAGCCAGTCCCAGGCAGGGACACCCTCGGGAAGCACTTGGGCCACGGGAGTTTCCGCACATCCTGGCCCCAAAGGAAAGCTGGCCTCCAGCACAGCCACGCGGTCGCTGTCAGACGCTCGCTCAGGCACACTCACCAAGAGCCACGGACAGCAACAAGAATACGATTTGCAAGAACCTCTTCTCCTGCAGGGCCCTCTTTTGCCTGAAAAAGAGGGAGTCCTGAGGCTGTCAATGACCCCAGTCTCAGGCAAACTCCTTCACAGGTGCATTTCCCTTTCCAGGCCAAAAAGCCACCGTTTTTGAAGACTGCTGCTGGCAGAGAGCTGACAGAGCAGCGCCCAGGAGGAACACGATTTCTGTCCACACCGGTCAGTACTGCCGGCAGATCTTCCCCGGAGGAAGGACTCCAGGAGCACCTTCCGACAGGGAGTGAAAATAATGCAGGCAAGTAAAGAGGTCGAGCAAATGACGAACTGCTTTTCAGCAGTCTTGCTGGGTGGATCTTGCCCCCTCTTTGCCTGAGAAAGCAGGCCTGTTCTCGCTTGCGATCACACCCCTCTCTCTTAGCGGTGCTTTTCCACACAGCTGGGAAGTGCCGGAGCCTTGCCTGCCTTTCCTCCCAGAGCTGCGCGGTCTCTCACTGGAGCTGGCGAAAACCCTTCCCCTGTGGAGGCCTGGCTCTGCACCCCAGCGTCTGGCTACGTGGCAGTTTGTCCTACAACAGCCAAAGTTTGAGGCTCCGGCAAATGCACGAGAGCGAGACCGCCGGGGGGCTTTGCTTTTGGCTCTCCCGGAGAACGGCTACGGCACGAGCAGCGCCCGAGCTGCGGCGCCCGAGTGGGAACCCTGAGCTGCAGGCGGGGGAACAGCCTCTGCTTCCCCCCGTTGCTTGCACTGGCCCTCAGACACCCCCTTTCTCCCCCAACCCACCCACAGCAGAGACATGTGGTACATACATGGCGACGAGGCACGTCTGCAGCAGATGTCTCCACAGGGAGCCAAGGACACCTGCCAGACGGCAAGACAGGCTGAAGACCATCCCTGGGCAAAGAAACCACCGAAAAGTTAGGCCTGTCTCTTGAAGTCTCTTCAACAGGACGCCCAGCCACACGCGTTTCGGCTCCCAGCGTGGAGGCGGGCGCTGAGTCCCAGGCACTCCCCCCCACCCCGGGGCAGAGAGCAAGGCAGCCTGCTCTTCTCCTGCCACCAGCGAAATCTGGCCAGAGCTCTGGCGCAGCGCAGCTCTCCAAGCTCACCCCAGAGGACTTCACAGCAAGCGGCAGTGCTGAGCTTACTTGCAATTTCTCTGGCCTGGTCGTGCCATTTGTCAGGCCCTTGTGTGGCTGGGCCAGGAGTTGACATGGAGGAGCGCTCCATGAGCTCCACCTCCATGCAGAGGTTCCTGTGGGAGGAAAAAGACAAATGCCAGTTGCCCACCGTCCCCAAGCCATGAGGGCCAAGGTGGACAGGAATAGCCTGAGCGGAGGCCCTTGCCAGAAGATGGGCCGTCCCAGCAGCAGCTGGGCTGCTCCCAGGAGTGCCCCCCTCTCCTTTCTCCATCCTTTGTTTTACAGGCCTGCAGCGGGAGAAGAGGAAGCCAGCTGGCAGCAGCAGTCCCCCACCTCGCAAAGCCCACCCCGCTGCACAGCCCGATTCTCACTCCATCCCCCTTGCTCCCTGGCCCCTGGCCCCAACCTGCCTCTCGGCAGGCACCTCTCAGCAGCCACTCGCGGAGGGAGCACAGGCTGCTGTCCCCCACTGCTGCCCCCCCACCTTTTCCCTGAGTGCTTGTGTTGTCCTGACCCCACTCCTCCCCACACAGCTGCCCCACTCATCCAGGTGGGATCATGCCTCGATGTCCCGAGGGGGCCAGTCTCAGGTCCCAGGGCCTTGGCCTCCACGTCCAGCAACATCTCCTCGTGCAGCAGGGCTGGGCTCAGACCCCGGCAGCACAAGGCTACCGCCTCTCCAAATGCCCCTGCTGCCCACTGACTTTTTGCTGGCAGAGCCATCCCGGCTTTCAGCCCAGAGCCATCCCCACAGTGACGCTCCAGGCAGGAGCAGCCCGCTTCATACCCATTCGTCTGGCAGCTGTCCTGTTCCGCTGCCTTCCATGCTGGCCGTTGGTGGGTCTCCTTTGCCAGGGAGCTGCTGGAGGCCCCTCGGCATCTCCTCTGCGGGAGCCTTCTCCTGGCCATCTCTGGGCAAAGGAGGGCTCCCTGCTCAGCTCTTCCTCCTCAGCCCCACAGCAGCTCCCGTGCAGGGCAACATCTGCCCAGCCACTGTGGGCTCGTGCCCTGCACGCCACAGGGCTGTGCTGGCAGCCACCTCTGACCTCACAGTGGCGATGGCTCTGACGTCACACTGGGGCTCCCCAGGGCTGAGCAGGGAGGGGAGACCCTGTGTGCTCCCCTGGGGCAACACCGCTGCCGGGAGGTGGGAGCCCGTGCCTGTGAGCCCCCCGAACCCTGCGACGCTCCCGTGCCGGGTGGCTGCCTGGCCTGGCCCGCTGAGCAAGGTTCCAGCTCTCCTGGACATCCTCAGGAAACCAGAAACCACTCTGCTTAGGGCCCCTTCAACAGAACAGGCTCTGGGAGCTCTGCCCCCTCTGAAGTGAGTGCTTGGGGTGGTAGGAGATAAACCGGACTTTGAGTCCCGGCTCCTTAGGACCACATCTGGTTTTAGCAGCGGTCAAGCCAGACCCACGCATTTTGGGAGCAGATTTAAACACCATCGCCATGCCTAGGCCTCAGCAAGACAGTCTCCCAAGGACTGCAAAACATGGGGGTTTGCCAGAGAAACATCCACCAGGCAGCCGCTGCTGTGCCTGGCCTCTAGGCCTTCACTAGCTGGAGCACCCTCCTGTCTGTCTGGAGAGCAAGGGCGTTCTGGACAGTGCCTGCAGAGATGCAGAAGACGTGCCGGTTGCATTATGGGATGTGCATCACAGTATGAAGCTTGGTGGGGGCAGGTTGTCTCTCACCGGCAGAGAGATCTAGCCCTGCGACGGGATTCCCAGGGGGAATTCCCTGCTCTGGGGCAGAACCAGCAGTCACCTCTGCCGAGCTGGGCACCAAGCCCAAGCTGCTGGAGCCTACCCAGTAGCGGACTTCGGTCCAGTCCTCCATGGTGACGCACTGATAGAGAGTGAGCATGGCAAAGCCAAAGCTGTCAAAGTGAGTGATGCCGTCACTGGGCTCCGGCCAGCCGCTTCGGCTCTCAGTGCCATTGCTGGTGCAGTGTCACCAGCGGCTGGAGCTGGTGCGTGGGGCTGGCTTCTCTCGTGCCACTGTGAAAGGGAAAGCTGTGGTGTGAGCAGCAGGTCAGGCCGAGAAGAGCAGGTCCCAGCACCTCCCAGCCTCCTGCAGAAGCTTTCCAAAAGGGGCCCCTTTCACCACCTCCTCATACCACGTATCATCACCATGCTGTGTGCTGTACCAAACATCCTTCAGCCCTGCCATGCTCCTAGGCCTGACGCTGGCTTTCTGCTACCCACAGAACCTCTGTAGTCCCCACAGCAGCCACGCAGAGACACCTCTGCCATACTGCCCCCCTGCCACAGCCCCCCACCTGTCCCGAGGTAGTAGCAGGTCTGGTGCATCTTGCCCTTGCAGAGCTCTTGCCAAACAACGGCATCAATGATGATCATGAAGAGGACCAGCAGGGTGATGTGGAGCAGGGGCACCATGGCCTTGATGGTGGAGTTCAGGACGACCTGAAGGCCTGCACCAAGGAAAAGGGAGAGGAGGTCAACCACTTCCTGAACACCTTTGGGTGCACCTTGCGTTCCTGCCAGCCCCTCTGACAAGCAGCCTCCAAAATGCCCCATGCCAAGGGAAGAGGGGCACAGTTGGGTTTGGACTGAAACCTCTGAAGCAAGTAAGCCTTTCTCTACCCCCCCATGCAAGCACGTGGAAGACCCTAGCAGAGCCAGGCACCAGGCAGTGCTGGAGGCTGCTTTATGCCCCTCCATTTGTTCTGTTGCTCTCATCCTGGCTCTGGCCACAGGAGTGAACAGAGAAGCAGATCCCTGCCCTGAGATACCAGCCTGAGGCTCTGGCCCCCTTCACAATGGCCACCCAAAGGTGCTGACACTGAGCCATGAAGGGAGCTGTACGTGCGCTGACCTGCAGATCCCCAGTGCTGGCAACTGCAAGCTGTTGGGGTGAGCAAGAACCTCTGGCTCCTCCACACCCACCCTGTGGCTGGGCTTGACCCAGCAGCAACGAGAAACCTGCCCCGTGACCCCCCACCCTTGCCAGGCACAGGGCTTCAATCCATCCGCCAGCCCTTCATGGCTCTGACGTCACACTGGGGCTCCCCAGGGGCAACACAGCTTTGGCCCTCCAGGCGTCTTGTTTCTCTGTGGCACAAAGATGCTCTTTGCCTGAGCCATTAGGTCTCACACCCTTCACTGTAAATAAAGAAACAAGTGCAAAAATAGACTCATGTCAGCCATAAATATTTTTTTTAGACTGACAGATGTTTCATCAGGACACATCCAAAATCTCCTATACATTGCCTGTAGCTCTTTTCCTTACAAAAATGGCACTCGGGATAATGTTTGATCTCACAGCAGAGCCAAAGGAGAATCCTTTGCTTTCCAGATGCCTATGAGATCACCAGCAGAAAAACGGAGGTACTGACAAGACAAGTAAGAGGAAAACAACAATACACTGAGTTCAAGCTGTAGGTTAGTAAGATGGAATCTGAGAAAAATCCTATTGGAAGAAGCTTTTCACTATCAGGGGTAAGTTTCTGTTTGTCCTTTCCCTTGACTTTATTGGCAATTATCTTCTAGCAGGTATCAGGCATAATTTACATCTTGTTCACTTTTTGCGTGTCTACGTTGATATTAACACAATACAAGCAATACAGACTTTCAGAGCTCGTCAGTCAGAAAGTAGTTTTCCATGCAGTTATGATGCAAACATAATGCAGCACTTTAGGCACTGACGTATTTTCTGTACTTAGATCCTCTTTGCCAGTCCTTCCCTCCCTATTGCCTGTCCTTATCACACCTCTGCAGTCTTTACAAACATTTCTAGGTCTGTCAGACAGTTTTCACACTTCCCTAGGTGCTCCACAAAGAGTTCACGTTTCAGTATGTCAAGATGAACTTGGTGGAAAAACTTACAAGCTGAAGTGATTTACAAGACTGAATAGGCGGCTGAATAAGAGAGATTCCATACACACGGAAATACAAGCTACTTGAAGTAACTAAGGTTTGCGAGTCCTGTGTTACTGAAAACCTGGGCATTGGAATCTACTATATTTCAAGTCAAAAGCACTTGGGAATCTGTTCCAGGACCTTCTGCAGCGTGAAAACAACGAGCACCCAAAACACAGCAAGCGTAAGCCAGGGTCCTGCGCTAAGCGCCGTTGGGAACAAAACGTTGCCGATGGCAAAGCCAGCGCTGCGGAACGCTGCTGCAGCCAGCCTGACCCCTCGGCCAGCATTCACAGCTCACACAGATCACGTCCCTAGTGGGATAACTTATTTGCAGGAGTCCTGTTTGCTTTTTGGTACACAGCACTTTAAAACACAGGTTTTATTTTTTTTTCTATACTTAAATCCTCATTGACCTTAATAATGCATTGTATTATCGTAGTAGCAAGACACACTTAAGAAAGAGAGTGAGCATTTAGCCTCCCGTAGAGCAGGTAACAGCATTCGAGGGAACTCCCCAACTGCAGGCTCCCCTCCATCCACCGCTGGTTCTCAGCCGGCAGAAACTGCCCCTCTTCTGAAGAGCATTAACCGGGGTACCCCCGTGTGAGGCAGCTAACCCATGAGGTGCGAGGGAGGCACGCAGAGGGTCTCTGCCGTGTTTAACTCCTCATTTGTAACGGAACTAATACTTTTTCTTGTGGCTTTTTTGTTGACTTATGATTTAAGCATAATGTGAGTTACAGTCTTTGTGGCATTAATCCTACATGTTTGTGCAGTTCCTTTTCTCTCTCCGTATTGGGTTTTTTTTTTCATTTTGTCTTTTTTTTTTTTTTTTAGGTTCCTAAAAACGCCTTGTATTGCTACAACAACGTGCTGCTGTAAATTCTCCTTCTTCTCGCCTGCATCACGGTGAGAAAACTTTTCTTTCAATCTGAGCCTGCCTCACTTCTTTTCAGTAACAAAACAAGCTTTGAGAAAATTGATCGTGTTAGCCGCAAACCGGAGAAGAAAGGAACCCTCCCGAGCTCAGTGCCGAGTTAGAAGCGGAGGCTGTAACATGGCGGCCCTTCCGCCGCGACCGCGGGTCCTTCCTGCCGCCGGGGCCGCTCCGCGATCGGATCCCTCGGCTCCGCGATCGGCCCTTGCCGCACTGTTAAGGTGGTCTCTGTCACCTCCTTGGGGACACTTAACATTTCCAGCTCCTCCTCCGGTTCTTCTTGTGTCAATTTGAGACACCTTTGCCCGGTACTTCAATCCCAACACCACCTTTTCAGCGGATTCCTGTTCTCCTTATCCTTTTCCAATGCCAAAACTAAGGCATCCGTTGAGGCCAAATTTATACCACACCTCCTCTGCCACTAGGGATGTTGCCTCAAAGAAAGGAACATGTCCGCATACATTACTTTGCCCTTTTCTCTTTCCCGGGAAGAGACTCTCCTCCCCGTGAGGCAGCCGGGGGCGGACGTCAGGTGCTTGACGGGAGCCGCCATTTTAGGACGCAGAGCGGCCGTTGCCCGTGAGCGGTACCGGGGGGCGGCGGGCTCCCACCCCTTTTAATTTTCTCTGCGCGTCCTCTTCATTTTAGTCCTCTCTCGCGCCCTTTCTCTCCCTCCCGGGTTCTTCCCCTTCCCTCTGCTGTTGTTATCCCTCCCGTCGCTCCCGCCCCGATCCCTCCCGTCGCTCCCGCCCCGCCCCGCCCCACCCCACCGGCACTGCGGAGCCGGAGGCGTGACCCGAGCGGACCCAGCTGCGGCCTTTTCCCCGCTGCTCCAGCCTCTCGCCGCAGAGTCGCATGTCATCTATCCAGAACCTCCAATCCTTCGGTAAGAGCCACCGGCACACACACCCACCCACCCCCACACCCCCCGTGCCCCAAGGAGCCCGCAGCCGCCCCCGCCATCCCATCCTCGGCCCACCGTGCTGCCGCCCCCGGCATCGCCCTGCCCTGCTTGCCCCGGGACCCCGGGGTTGGGGTGTGCGCCAGGGCCCCCACCCCCGCGGTACATCGAAGCCGTTGCCGAGCAGACTTGCACCACAGAGCGGTTTGGGTTGGAAGGGACCCGAAAGCCCATCCAGTTCCAACGCCCCTGCCATGGGCAGGGACACCCTCCACTAGACCAGGTTGCTCCAAGCCTCATCCAGCCTGGCCTTGAACACTGCCAGGGATGGGGCAGCCACAGCTTCTCTGGGCAACCTGTCCCAGTGCTTCATCACCCTCTCCGGGAAGAATTTCTTCCTGATATCTAACTTAAATCTCCCTGCTTTCAATTTAAACCCATTACCCCTTGTCCTGTCACTACAGGCCCTTGTAAAAAGTCCCCCCCCCAGCTTCCTTGTAGGCCCCTTCAGGTACTGGAAGGTGCTATAAGGTCTCCCCAGAGCCTTCTCTTCTCCAGGCTGAACAAGCCCAACTGTCAGCCTGTCCCCATGGCAGAGGTGCTCCAGCCCTCTAAGCATCTTCGTGGCCTCCTCTGGACTCGCTCCAACCAGTTTGTGTCCTGTTGAGGACCCCAGAGCTGGATGCAGAACTGCAGGTGGGGTCTCAGGAGAGCAGAGCAGAGGGGGAGAATCCCCTCCCTCGCCCTGCTGGCCACACTGCTCTGGATACAGCCCAGGATCTGGTTGGCTTTCTGGGCTGCCAGCGCACACAGCTGGCTCACGTCCAGCTTTTCATCCCCCAGCACCCCCAGGTCCTTCTCCTCAGGGCTGCTCTCGATCCATTCTCTGCCCAGCCTGTACTTGTGCTTGGGATTGCCCCAACCCAGGTGCCGGACCTTGCACGTGGCCTTGTTGAACTCCATGAGGCTGGCACAGGCCCAGCTCCCCGGCTTGTCCAGGTCCCGGTGGATGGCAAAGTCCTTGTGGACGGTCCCTGGTGCTGCCCACGTTACTCAGCAAAGGCAGCGCTGGCTGCTTGGCCCTGTCCTCCCGTGGCATTGGGCTTTGGATGTGCTCTGCATGTGCAGTGGGGAGACCCCAGGCTGGAGGCTCATCTCCCTCCAGTCTGCTCCCCTAGGAGTTGCTGCCATGTACTGTGCTCTGATACCCCACGCTGCACTGTTTGCCTCAGTGCCTGGTAGCGCCCCAAACTGCTTTTCTGCTGTCCCAAATCTCTTTGTGGGCAGAGGGAGTCCATGGTTCATATCCCCTGCTAAGGGAATCATTCCTCAGTTCCAGTTGCTTGTGATTTGCTGCCCCATCCTTACCAATGTCCCAAACCCAATATATGCCCTACAAAGGATGGTGTTTCTACAGATTGAGCTATACAGGTGGCAGGTCGTTTCTCTTGTATTAGCAGCAAAGTTCACCCTGCTGGGCCTTGGTTCTCCACCTTCCTTACCTATAAGCAACAGAAGTGAGGAAGTTAACGCTTTACATGATAATGTTGGCGGGCTTTTGGTCTCAGTTTTGTCTCTAATCGTCTGCTTATATAAGCCATATGAGAAGGTTATGTTAATCACGATTTGGGAGCTGACCCTGTGCTTGGGAAGGTGCTGCCGGAAGGGTTTGTTTGAAGTGATCCGATGTTAACCTGCAGCACTGCCTTATCTCCAGCCTGGAATCCTAAACTCTGCCACGTGATCTTCATGCCCAAGTCCCCTTGTTCTTTCACCTCGGACTAAAATTTTCTATTAGCATTTGCCCCACAGGCTGTGGGGCACAGTGAAATTCAGTGTGTTTTAACAAATGCCATGGTAGATACTAAGCCAGTTCAGCTTCCTGGAGCGGTGGTACTTTCCTGTGGCGCTCGCATCCTGATGCAGCTTTCAGCGCCTTTAATGCTGTTGTCATCCTTGTTTCTACAGGAGTCAGTCTGTCTGCAGCCGAACTGCTTCTGTTCCTATTTCTGCCCAAGTTTTACCCTTCGGGGGTGTTTGTTTCAAGTGGATGGCAAAACGTGATGGGTGGGTTTAGGTTTGAGTTTTGGATGGAAGTTTGGGAAATTGCAGCTTGCGTGGCTGTTGAACCTGCAGCTCCCGAAGATCGGACTCTTCAATATGATTCTGATTAGTATCGAAAAACCCCCTTGTGAATAATACTGAAAGTGTTCATGCTTTTTTTGGCTTTTTTTGGAGCTACTGGTTAGGAAACTTATAGGGCTATCAAATTTCTTGATAGAGTGAGTGTTAAATATGTTTTTGCGGAGAACAGAATAAGAAGTATAACCCGGAAACCTTTCTTCTTCCTACGTGCTTTCCTGTTTTACCTGTGCTAGGCTGATGAGACTTAATACAGCTGTAGAAAAAGGTACTCTAACAGTGCATGTTTAAATGGGATAAACAGCAAGATTATCCCCTGAATAAAGCTCTTTGTGAAGGGAGAAACTTACCTGTTTTGAGCTTGGGTGTTTTTCTTTGTGGGAATTACATGAATCTTTTTTTCCGCCTGCAGACCCCTTTGCTGATGCAACAAAGGGTGACGACTTACTCCCGGCGGGGACTGAGGATTACATTCATATAAGGATCCAGCAACGAAACGGAAGAAAGACACTAACAACTGTTCAGGGAATTGCGGATGATTATGACAAGAAGAAACTTGTGAAAGCATTCAAAAAGGTGAAGTTGTGGATTTGATTGGATACTAAACCTATTACGTGAAGGAGCTTTTGGTACTAAGTAACAGAATATTTGTTTTATTTCATTCATGCCACTGTCATACTCCGGTTGATTCCTTTCCCTGTCTTTCTCAAAACTCCTGTCAGTGTCTAGTGACACTGATTTTTGCTAAAAAGTTAAACATTTCTTTCCTACAAAGAAGTAAATAAAATACATTCTGTTTCATTAAAATTTCACTGGTGAAAATTTTCACTGGTGAACATCTGTCTTTGTTGATGTGAAGAATGAAATCAGTTTAAAGTAGGACTGGTTTTGCATGCCTGCTTCTGTCATAGCTGGGTGCTGTTGAAAAAAGAGATCTTGAGCTTCACCAGGATGAAAGTATCTGTTGTAACATACCGTGGAGTTGAAAGGCTGTATCTTATGACTTTGTTTTCCATTCTTGCAATGAGTGTTGGCCAGTTCCTTCCGCACAGCACCTAATCCTGTCTTTTCTTGAATTTACCATCAGCATTTTAGCTTGTGCCTGTATGCATCAGCAGATACGTTCCGTTTGCTCTTAAAACTAGTATAAAACAGACCTAGCCTTTGCCTTGCTCGGCATCAGAATTTAGTAAACAGCTTCTGTAACAAAATTTTGCTGAAAAGACTTACTAAGCAAAATCCTAATGTATGTCACGTGTCTTACAATGTGAATGTTTCTCTCCAGAAATTTGCTTGTAATGGTACTGTGATTGAACATCCTGAATACGGTGAAGTTATCCAGCTTCAAGGTGACCAGAGGAAGAACATTTGCCAATTCCTTTTGGAGGTGAGGGACTGCAGATAAATACCTAAACCTCTCTGGGAGCAATAGAGTGACTGGTGCCCTGACTTTAATTAACCAGCTAAAGGTGTTCACTATAATTCCTTCATATTTTCTGCCAAAAAACACTTGCAGAATGAGAGTAAAACTCTGGTAGGAATCAAAGCAGGTACTGTGCTACAGCATACCACTTCTCTGGCAGTGCAGCTGAAGTGCTTCGTTTGTAAAATCAAGCGTTTGATGCAAACCACGCTCTTGAGGTTGAAAACACTATGGAGGAAAGAGGCTTACTGATGCCGAGATGTTACACTCTCAAAGAATAAGTGCTAGGACCACAGAAAAGTCAGATGACTGTCCTTTTTTTTGTGTAGTCGATTCTTCTGCTTGGCCCAGAAACATCCTGGTTACTAGAAAACTGCTTTATTATGTACTGTATGGCAGTTTCTTTAATCAAAGTTTAAGATGGTGGTGACTCGATACCACCCAAAGCGTGTAAGCTCTACTGAAGTATGTTGCTTTTCTCCTTTAGATTGGCATTGTCAAGGAAGAGCAACTGAAGGTTCACGGTTTCTAAACCACCTGTGCTCTCATGAAGAATGCTGCAGTAGTTGCTCTTACCTAGCCTGGCTCTTCCGTGAAAAATGAATCTTTGCAGCGAATGGACTTCCCTGTTACCTGAACGTTTAAAATTGCCTTCAGCTTTGCATGACTGCGTGAAACATGTGGTGTATAGACTAGAAACACACAAGAAAACTGCGGTAAGGTGGGAATGAAGACACGCATGAACTTTAATGCATTTCCAATGGAAATGTTTTAGCAGTGATTGTTCAGTTTGGTACCCTCCAGCTGGCTGAAACGTGTGGGTTGTATTAACATAGCGTGTGTTGTTGCTTAAAAATAAAAGTTTATTCGTATATTTTCTGGAATATCTGAAATGCTTTAGCTTAAGCTTTAAACTAGCACAGCAGCCTTACTAAAGAATGGCTAACCTGTTTCGTGGTAGGGGTAGCTCACTGCAGATTGAATAAATTGGAAGATCTACACGATGGAGTGTTAGCTAATTAATCAGTAGATTAGCTTGATGTGATCTTATCCTGTAGCTGTAAGCCTAGAGCTTTAAAGTCTTATGTAAAGGTGTATCTTAGTAGCAGCATGACAAGACATAAATTGTTTGCTGAATAAGTAACAGGATCTTCTCTAAATTTTACTGCAGTGGCTGTGAAGTATTAGCATTAAGTGCAGTGGTTCTAAAATAAGCTGAACTCCTTAAGGCTGCTGGTACTGAGAACATGCTAGACATTTGGGAGTCTTACGTAGTACTCCCAAAACATCTGAAGGAAGTGCATGGGATTTTGTGTCTCTTCTGTCACCAAGTGTGTGGGCCTACGAGGAAGCTGGGCGGGGCTTTTTACAAGTAATTACCCTGTAATGACAGGACAAGGGGTAACTGGTTTAAATTGAAAGTGAGGAGATTTGGATTAGGTATCAGGAGGAAGTTCTTCACGGAGAGGGTGGGGAGGCACTGGGACAGGTTGCCCAGAGAAGCTGTGGCTGCCCCATCCCTGGCAGTGTTCAAGGCCAGGCTGGATGAGGCTTGGAGCAACCTGGTCTAGTGGAGGGTGTCCCTGCCCATGGCAGGGGGGTTGGAACTGGATGGTCTTGAAGGTCCCTTCCAACCCAAACCATCCTGTGATTCTATGATTCTATGAAAGACATGGAATTGGCTGCTGCTGTGACTGCATTTAGTGCTGGCAAGTGGGGTACTTTAATGTGCTGATGCTGTCAGCTGTGGAAGTAGGGAAGGGAACAGACTCTACCCTAAACCCTTTTTTTCCTGGTTTTCTAGTGGGGTTAGGGTGTTCCTACAGAAAGCTGATCTAGGCTTCTTCTCTAGCAGGCAATTCATTCAGTGTTGGCTGAAGTTATAATAGGTTTGTGCCACCATGCGTTTCATCTAGTTGTCGTTAGCTGTAGGCATTTGGTATTTGCTTTGAAGACGTCTCTCTACAGAATGAAGTGACTTCATTTGGTGAAACATGCAGATCTTCCTTCTGAGATAGGCATGGAAATGTTCTCTGAGACAATTCAAAACATGCTGAGCTGGGAAGCCGTAAGAATGTTAAAAAAAAAACAACTTCCTGTAAGATTGTGTATTCTCTGGAAAGGATGAAAGAGACATTTCTTCACTGCTAAGACTTAGTAATATCTTACTCAAATTTGGTGACAGGTATACCTAAGAGAACATCCAACAATAGGCAAAACATTACTTAGTATCGTCTGTGCCTGTACTTTGTTTGCTCTTCAGGCTTGCCTTTCTAAACAGAAATGCTCAATTTTGACTCATTTTAACTTTTTTTTAAGCTTTTTTAATTCAACTATGAGCCTTTATGGCACTAGTAACAATTAGGGGAGCATTATAGAGCATTCGTATGACTGACTCTTTCTTTGTCTGGTGTAGACAATTCCACCTGTAAGAATCCAGTGTCCAGTCTCTCAATCTCCACAAATTCTGCCTGGTGTTGCAGATCTTAACTGTTCCAGAGAAAGGAGGTTCCAGAAGATGGTATATCCTTAAGCTGTCACGTGTTCAAGAAGAGGGCAGGGGGGGGGAGTGCCAGCTGCAAAACATGAAACACCAGCACACAGGACAGAACCCTCAAAGAACAAGTCTTACGCAAGTCTTGCACATTAGCAGAATAAAATCATTGCACTGCAAGTTTACCTAGTCCTCATTCACAGATGCTAAAGTAATTAATCCTTTGGGGGTACATAGCACTTAGTGATTTTCATTGTATCAAGTGCCAGAAAGACTGACGTTCTCATTTAAAGCTTGTTCTGCGCCCCCAGGAGGAGAAACAAGCAGCAGCATCTCCTGTTTCACTGGTATTACATGAGTACTGCTGGTGGCGTTTGAACTGGAGATAAATTATGAGCAAGGCTCATGTGGTACTGATTCAGTCTCCATTTCTGATGGCATTCCATTACCTCTTGCTACCTAATCTTGAGTCACTTCTCCATACCTCGTTCTGCTTGGAATAAATAGGAAAAACCTTTGTCTTCTTCCTTCTCATTTAAAAGGCCTGTCTGGTAGGAGGAACCTGGCAATTGATAGGTGGCTTGGGTTTTATGCTTTAGTGGGGCCACTTGAGTATTGACCTTTGATGGGCAAAATCAAGAGAAGAGGAAATAAGTAGTAACACACTTAAAGTTTAAATAGATGAGATTTGTTGGGGCAACAAACAATTTCATCGTTCTGGAAGGAAAGCAGAATTTTTTGTCCTTGAAGCATTTTAAACTACAACAGTCTTGTAAGTGCTGCGAGCCCAAGCCTCTTTGCATGTTCTAGAGGAAAGGCTTCAGCAGCGTCATGTTTTATCACCTTATGCTGAAATTTCCTTGTCAAAGCTCAGAATATTTGGAATATATATCTATGTTTCAAAAATGCTGAAATTCATGGGAGGCTTTGGGAAAGAACTGTTTAAATTACTGCCATGAAAACCTGTTTTCACCATGAAGTCAGGTTTCAGTCTTTCCATCTACTCCAAAATAGGTTAAAAATTATAAAAGGACGTGGCCCATAATTGTCAAGGCAGTAAAAGGGAGCTAATAATGGAAAACACTTTTAAAAGCCACTAGTAGGACTTGAGATGGGGCAAGCTCAGACCACAAACAGCCGTGCCTTCTTTTTGTTGGAATACCGTGAAGTCTCTGTCCTTCAGATCTCCTACACTGCCACCTTAGTGATAACTAGGCTTAACCGCAAGCTGCAACTGGATGTAGGAACTGCTGTTTCAAATCCACAGCCTTGCGGTGTGGAGTGGTACAAGGCTGCGGTAGCTGACTCCACTGATACACTGGGGTAAGGTGCAACATAAATAAATTCACTGAACTGTGTATTCGGAGCCTGCATGTACTGAACGCAGCTATGAGCGTTGAAACCAGAGCTTCCCAAGCGGTGGTAGCGGTCCTTATTTGTAGAAGGGGAGATTCAGTGATTTGTCTGTAAGTGGCCTGCTTCCTTGTTGTGTGAATTACCAGGCCCTTGCCCTTCACCTGTGGTCTGCTAAATCTGACCCATGTGTTTCCGAGGTGAGCGTGAGGGGCACAACTAAGGGCAGATGAGCAACAATTTTCACAAGCGAAAGAACCTTCGAAGAGGGTAGGGCCTAGAGGGTGGGTGTGTACTATCCATTGGCTCTGTGGCTTTGCTTAACCCTTACTTCCTGCTGTACATGCTTGCACAGCCTCAATGAAAAGGATTTTGTTCTGGAGAACTTTTTTTGGAGAAGGAGGAGGGTACCCCACAAAAAATAACACCTTAAGAAATAAGTTTGTGTCTTAAGTTTGTTTTCATTGACTTAGATTCTCCTGATCTGCAAGACTTCTCTAATGTTATTTCTGCATCTTTTAAAAATCTGAATTAAACTGCCTTGAGAGTTTGACATTTAAGGTTCTAAATAGATCTAAAACCATTACAAAACTCATAATTGTGAAGAGTTGCTGAAGCTTAAGTTTCAAATATGTGAAAACAGTAATCACAGAGCAGAGCTCTGCGTTTTGTCCCGTACTGCCATCCTGCTTGCAATCGGTATGTAGTTGCCCTGAGGATGCGTACGTACTTATGGGCTTACCAGTAAGTGGGTATCCCCGCTGTAGTGCCGTACTCCGTGGGTAGTCCTTGTTAGAGCTTCTCTAATGTGCTGCACTGTTACAGGCTGTACTGCTCTAATTTTACAGTGTAGGACAGATGTACCTTGAGCTCCCATCAGCAATTATCTTTTCCTTAATCCTGGAAGGCTGTGGTGTACAGGATCCATGTGTTTGTCTAAAGTGCCGCTGTTACTGCGTGACAGTATGCACAAGATCAGTAGTTAGCCAGTTAAAGAACGGGAGTCTGTAGATGACTTTGGGACACGGTAGGGGTTACTGTCACTTTTGGTGTCATCAGTGTTGATTAGCATCACTAAGTGTTCCTCTAACATTGCCACTCGGACAATGGAAGTGGTCTTTGAGGGTCAGGTGTATTTGAGCACTAAGAATCTGCCTGCCTCCTAAGACACTCCGTGCATCCATGCTTGGTTTAATTAGGAACTTGCCCCTGGTGCACGGCAACATGAAGGTTGTTTTCCAGTTGCCAGATCAAAAGCTCTTGGGATGAAGAAGGGAAAAATGACACAGTAGTTTTATGTTTGCTGTGCAGATGCTTCATGCCTATTGCTTCCAGTTTACGTTAAAAAAAGAAAATCTCGGAAGAGGATTTGTCCTTGGCATGTCTCTTTGATGTTTGCTACAAGCCTGTGATCGATCTCTTTACGAACAAGTCTGAATGTGATCTGGAATATTGCTAGGGAGTTGAGACAGCCTTTTGAAATAAAACATACTGATGTTATTTTATGTATGCTTTTCTAAAACAAATGGAATTTTACACTGTTATTAAGGAGGATTGGTTTTTTGGTGGAAGATAGAAGTAGTGTATTTTAATAGTGATACACGCGATCCTCTTGTAATCAGCGTTGATTTCTTCAAGAGGTGTTCCATTTCTTCTTTTACATTTCTACCATAATCTGGATTAACCAATTTAAAAATATTGTGATTTGTACTGGGATATCATAGTCCTAAACCAAGATCATCTTACTGGCTTGAGATCTAAAATTTGGGGTAGAGGAGGACCATCTAACTCCTTGAATAAGCAAAAAGCAGATTGGTTTTAAGATGAAGCTGGTAACCTGCACTCAGGTGTGTCTCAGCTAGTTTAGAGTGTGTTGCATCTGTGAAATGTGACAGCACATTTCTGAAAGTAGGGATCTCATTAAAAGTACTTGTGTATATAATAAATACTTTTTTTCCATTTTAAGCCATCTTTGTTCTGATTATGCAGCAAAACCCCCCCTCCATGATCCAGGCTCAGTTCTCCAAGTTGCGTAGCTGAATTCAGCAGACGTGGTTACAAGTAGAACGGTCATGCTTCGATAAGACAGGATTTAGCTGCAACTGTATTTGCAGTCCCTCTCACAATTGGACAGGGAAACAGCGCTGTTTCTCCAGTACAGACAAACAAGCCTTGGGTATCGTGATGGGACAGCCAACGCCATGGAGGAGGTGAGGCTGCCGTTGTTTCCTTAGCTGTCCCACAAATGAACTAGAAGGTTGTTCTTCTAGGTAAGCCCAGCAGATGGCATAAATGCATTGATGTGTAATCAGAGAATAGTTCTGTGGTAAGAAAGGTTAACCATGGTCTATTCCCAAGAGTCCTGCTGGAACAATCTACTAAAGGGCAGCCCCTGATGCAGAGGAAGCAGCCTTTAACTACTCTCCAACAGAGAAAGTTAGATACCCCTGTGATGGGGAACCTCCTGGTGAGTGATGGGCTACACCTCGATGAACAGGCCAGGCAGACATTGGTGGTAACATCTGCATGCAGTAACGCTGGTGAGAAAGGTGGCCTTGCAAACTGATACCTGTCAGTATCTGATGCTGTCAGTATCTCTGAGTTACACCTGTAAGCCCAGATCTGGGTAAGGACATGAAGATACAGAACAAAACTCTGTCCAGTTTCCTTCAGTAACTAGTAACCTATGAATTAAGCCATGCATTATTCAAGATAATTTATATGAGTGAGAATTTGGTACAAAAAAGGTCCTTATAGAGAATATTGGAAAAGTATTTTCTTTCCTTACCTACCTTTCCTTCAGGTAAGATTTTGCAGTGGCATGGAAAAACTTTGTCCAGTAGTGGTTTTACTTCATAAAAATGACTGAACAGTGCTGTGTTTGAAAGTGGCTGTGCCTGGAGTCCTCACCCATCGCTGCTTGCTTGTCTTGCATGCTAAGCTGCTTTTAAAGGGCACCAAGGGGAGGCACATCTCTTGGGGTCATCAAATTGTTTCATTTCTCCTGGTAGTAGAAGTCTGTTCCAGTACTGGCTTAAGGCACACTGAAACTAGATCAGCCTTTCCTAATGCTGTGGAAGATAAAAAGGGTTTCTGCAGGGGGTCAGAGGGAATCATAGAATGGGTTGGAAGGGATCTTACAGACCATCTAGTCCCACCACCTGCCATACACCCTCCACTAGACCAGGTTGCTCCAGGCCTCATCCAGCCTGGCCTTGAACACTGCCAGGGATGGGGCATCCACAGCTTCTCTGGGCAACCTGTGCCAGTGCCTCAACACCCTCTCCGGGAAGAATTTCTTCCTGATATCGAATCTAAATCTCCCCACTTTCAATTTAACCCCGTTACCCCTTGTCCTGTCACTACAGGTCCTTGTAAAAAGTGGCCCCCCCCCCAGCTTCCTTGTAGGCTCCCTTCAGGCACTGGAAGGTGCTGTAAGGTCTCCCCCAAGCTTTCTGTTCTCCAGGCTGAACAAGCCCAACTCTGTCACCCTGTCCCCATAGCAGAGATGCTCCAGCCCTCTGAGCATCTTCGTGGCCTCCTCTGGACTCGCTCCAACCAGTTTGTGTCCTTCTTATATTGGGGGCCCAGAGCTGGATGCAATATGCCACATGGGGTCTCAGGAGGGCAGAGTAGAGGGGGAGAATCCCCTCCCTGGACTTGGTAATCATGGTTCTTTGATGCAGCCCAGGATGCACTTGGCCTTCTGCGCTGCAAGCGCGCAGAGAGAAGGAGGTGTCTGCGTCTTGCTTCCAGGCAGAGCTTGCTTCCAGACCCCTTCCGGCCGCCTGCACCTGCAGCCAGTCTGAACGCGCAGCATCTGCTGCCTTGTGGTTTGCACTGCACAGAGGCAGCTGTGCGATTTCCAGTTCTCCAGAATGGCAGGTCAGGCCCATTCACAGCCAGGTCTCTGGCCATAAACCCAGAGTACCAGAGCACTCTGGTCATGGGATGCGTTCTAACCACACAGACATGGACATCCACTGTGGGTCTGCCCCTGCAGTCCTTTAATTTTTGTTTCTCTGATGAAAGTATCCTAACAACTTCAGGGCAGTGCCCTCTGATCAGGGAAAATTGACAGTTATCCACTGTGTAGATTTACAGGGGATAAAAACCCAAACCTGTGTATTTCTAGAAGTCATCGAGGCCAACATTCAGAAGATGACAAATGAGACCTGAGGACATAGTTTTATATACAAAAGCAAGAGCTAGCAGGTGCATATTGCTGGATGAGGCTGCAGGCAGTAAGAATACAAAGGAAGCATGCTTAAAATGGTAATATCCTTTATATAGCTGTCTCGAGGCTCTACAGGCTGTAATGCAAAAAAGGTGGTGACGTGTTACTTGGAAATCTTTGTGTCTAGGCTCTGTTCTTAGCTCTGTTTACTCAGCGCACCCCCTGTCCCCAGTCACCTAAGTTATAGGAGACAATCTCTAACCTCCTATTAGTTTCTAGTGTCTTATTAGCTGTCTTGATTTAATTTGGGGCTACTAATATTCACGTTATGAAGGTATGTTTTCAGGAGGAAGGCATTAGGGATGCTTTGAAAGGAAAGCTTAGCTGAAACAACAGAGTATAAAGAGACAATGTCAGAATCTTCAAAGTGCGTGATTTGGGTGTACATTTCTGCAAAGAAGCTATTAAAATTGGAGCCTGTCTTGTTTGTGAGGCATTTCCTGCCCAGAGGGGTTCTTGCTGTACTTATTTCAGTGCCCCAGACCAGCCCTGAACCGGTACTTTCTCCCAGGTCCCCACGTGGAAGGCACAACACGGGTTGTGTGATCCTCAGGAAAGCCTGCTGCAACTGGTGCCGCTCTCCGGAGCGCTGTGGATGTGGAAGCTGCGTGTCCTGCCCCAGGATGGGCTGCCAGCTCCGGCTGCCAAGCAGCAGCGTTGCGTGATGGGAGAAGCAGAGGTGGCAAAACAGAAACAAAAGGTTTGGTTTGCAATTTCTGCTTTCTGTAGGAGTTTAGTGATCTGGCAGAGTGGCTGCCGGGAGCAGAGAGATGGACTGTTTTCCAGTTCCTTCGCAGATATGTGTCAAGGCAAATTGCCCTGAAGTTAATAGAAGTGGATAGACCTTGTTTTCTGGATCACATCTCGTAGGGCTGATACTGGCGAGGCATCCACTGACTTTCATTTTTCGAAAGTTTACTTGACCTCTACTTTTACAAAGTTTTCCTGTTCACTGAAATTTGGACCACAGCTGGCACAGCTTCATCTGATCAGATTGAAAGGTCTTGGAAAAACACCAGCTTGCCTCTCTGTCCCTACCCTCTCCACACCGTTTTTCCATGTGAGCAGATTTACTTTGGTTTTGGACCAAAGTGCCTGCTACGTGTATAAGCACTTGATGTATTCTTCTGAGAATATGTTTCATGTTTCCTTCTGCCATCAGAGAGACCTTTTTTTTTGAGTTCTCCAAAGGTCCAGGCACAAATTAGCACAGGATTCTTTTGTTCTAGTGGATCGTGAAGAATTAGGATGTCCAAATTTGCAGGGGGAGGTCCAGAGCAGAGGTAGGTTGTACAGTCACACCACGTCTGATTTAAAAGAGCTAGCCCATATGTTTCTGCATCTTGGCTGCGATGTGTTACACAGGCACATAGTGTGTTTTCTGTCTAATCCTGCTCGGCTGTCCGTGGCTATGCCTTGGAGGAAGCCTGCCTGCTCCCCCAGTAAAGGTGGCACAGCAGGAAGACTTGCTGCTTCTTCAGCTTTGTTCCTACAGGAACAAGCTGCGCTACTGCCTCCATCCATCGCTTGTGTCTCCCCTGTGGGTACATCTCTGGGTCAGGGCCTTATCGTTGTCCTAGGTAGGTGAAGTGCCAAGCACGGTGACTGTCAGATTCATGACCAGAGGACTGAGATAAATGCAACGAGTAAATCAGTAGTAGTAGCAGCAATGAGTAAATAGTAGATCCATCTACACAAAGCAACTTGCTTGCTCTTTTACCTCAAGTGTTTCTGTTCTCCTTGTGACTTTTTCCCTTTTCATGTGCTTTGTTTTCAGTAACAAAATATCTTCATCTTGCTCGCGTTCTTTGTACCAGTGTGAAACGTTACGTCGGTCAGTGCCACGTCTGTTACTGCTTTATGAAGTTAATGCTAATGCACGTGAGCTGAGGAATGGGCCTTGGGGAGTATGATGCATCAATCCTGCAAAACATGCAAGATGCTTTTCCCCTAATCTTAACTGCCGTTGTTCCTTTAGCCATTGGCTTAAATAAAATCCACAGGTTTGTGTCCATTGTGCTGTTGAAGTTTTACAAGTAGTTACTGGGAGATGACAATAAGAGGTTTTTAACAAGACAAATTCCGGCATAAGAAATTTTTTTTTTACGTTTCTGGAGCGAGATAGGAGAATCCTGGCCTTTTTTTTTTTTATTTTCAAAAGCAATTAAATAATCAGTCTCTATCAAACAAACGAGTTTTATCAGCTTGAAATATGTTTCAAACTATGCTTATGTAAGTGGACAGCTTGCTATTTCCAGTCTTTGTCCCTAGATGTCACTGGAAGACAGCACATGCTGAAAATAGTGACACTGGAGTCAGGAAAAACGACTGTAAAGCTTAGATGGAGGAATGCAGAGGGGAAAATCTCCTAAAATTCCTGGGTGGTTGCAGGCATAACCCATGTGAAACTCTACCCCAAATTTCCTCTGCCTGAGAGGGAAAGGGTGTGAAACCTGTCCTTACGTGAACCCCTTCCCTATGGCGGCTGCACATCGTCAGCACCTTGGAGCTCAGGGCGCAAGAGGTGCGAGGGTGAGAGTCCCGGTGCACCACTTCAGAGGGAAGAAAGCAACCTACTGGGAGAGGCAGGACACGACAGCTATGGCTTCATAGCAGCGAAAGTCAGCTCATGGCAAGATGCGATAGAAAGAGGTAGACCTGCCCATGTGGCTCTCCACAGCTTCCACCAGCTAGTGCTGCTCCTCTTCTGACAGCGAGCCAGTTCTGGGAAGTGAATCGGCAGGAAATTATTTGCTTTGCAGGGTTGAGGAGTCACTTCTTGTTCACTTACTTAGTTCTCTGCAGGCTCAGAGGAGGGCTGGTGTTGGGTCTGCCGGAACAAGGTGTAGGAGAGAAGCTGGGTGCACACGTGCATGGAGGCAATGGCACTGCATGCCAGACCCAGCTACCTACAGCACAGAGCTATAAGGAACCAGCATCGAAAAAAGCCATTCCAAACCCTGGCAGAAGCCAGAGGTGGCACTTTTAGGGATCAGAAGTTTGTACAGATGATGGTCCTCTCCAGTGCCACCCCAGGCTGGCTGGGCCCATAAGGATATTTGAGTGGATCTGGGTATGGACAGTGCCTGGGGACCTGTTCCCGAGGCTCTAAGTTGGAAGCAGCCCATTAGAGATGGGCTTCTCAACCACTCACACCACTTTGGATTTCATTGGGTATTTTGTTCATGAAAGGACTCTGAAACCAGTTTTTAATGTCTAGAGGATCAAAACTGTAACTGGCTTTTATTAAAACTTACAGACGAGAAAAACAGTCTGATGTGGTAAGTGTTGGAAAGTACTCCTAGAACTTTTGTAAAGAAAAGATAAAAAGTTGTCACCATGTGATCTTTTAGAAAGCTAGTTCTTTCCTGAAATTGTACAAAGTGTAATTTCTAATTCAGCACTCAATTCAAATGCTGTTCTGAGTCAGTAGGAGTCTTTCTCCTGACCTTAGCGGGATTCAGGTGAATAAAGGGAGCTTTGTAAAACTGAAGCCTTCCTTTTGTATATTAACCTTTCTCTTTTTTTTTTTTTCCCAAGAGTGAAGCATCAGCTACAGTACAATGACCTACGAGATGACATGATTAGAAAGTACACTGTGTCCATGAGATCAGAGTTTCTGAAGCTCTGGAGCCAGTTACATCCACTGGGTAGATAACTTGCATCCAGTGAAACCCTAGTTCATGGGCATGTGATTGCAATCCATGCCGTGTTGTGCCAAGGTACAGCTCCAGAGAAATGTGTTGGCAGTTTAAATCTTGTGTTCCTAAAATATGTATGTCTTTCTAGTCAAAGCAGGAATATGACCCCTCCTCCTGGGAATTTTAGGTGCTTGTGGCCTCTCTCAGCAGGCATTGTTGGTGTCAGTGTTTGGTGCTTTTAGGGCTGGTGGTGGGATGCACCATGATTTTGTAGCTCATTTCAACCAGCTTCGCTGTCTAACAAACCCAAACACATACCGCTACGGTGGCAGTGGGAGACCAGGTTTGGGAGTGTGGGGAGAAGTTAGCCCCTCTGCACTGACACAGAGACCCTGCCTCTTTTGGGGTCCATGAAATGCAGGAAGGGGTTAGGCTGTCCACTTCTTCACTCAGACAAGCAGCATGGCTTTTGCTGCTGACCACTGGACCAGCTTGACATGAAGCTCACTGTGCGTCTCTCTCTGACACTCCTTTTCTGACTGGGCACCTGCTTTGGGCTGAGGCACTTCAAGTGACACCCTGAAGAGGCACAGACATGTTTCCTCTCTTTGCTGAGCCAGGTATAACGGGAATGTAAGCCAGGCTCGGTGATGGAACAAACCAAATTGGCCCTTCTCCAGCACCTGCCTGGTTGGCTCAGCCCCCACAGACCTGAGAGGATGCTCCATGAGAATCGTGTCCTGCCCTACAGCTCTAAGGGCTCTTTCCTGCCGAAGGATCTCACCAATGGTAAGGTCTCAAATGACAGCCAGCAAGCGTAAATAGCTTTAGTCCAGCAGCCTCCCTGCTGCCCTCCATGCAGCTGTGTTACAGAATAAACTGTTATCCAAAATGTAGCCCCACACCTTCAACTCGTGTGGAGGGACTTCCTGATACCCTGTGGGGAATCTTTCAAATAAATAAATCAGTAGCATTTCCAGCAATGTAAGAAGGTATGGAATGATTTTGGTTTTTTTTTCCTGGTATTGTGAGTACATTAATCCCATTAAGGTTAATTGTGTGCTGATGGACATGTTAGCCTTTAGGAAAGGGGACTTACTCTTCCAGTTAAGATGTCTTATTGCCTCTTCCTTTCCGGACTGGTGAGCTTGTGTGATGCTTCAGGTCATTGTGGGTAACATTGCCCTCGGATATGGTAGTCGTAGCCTACTGCATGCTGTGACGCCATGGATGCTTCGTTCCGTGGAGTTATGATGGCTGTCTCGTGGTCAGCAGGCAGCAGCTCATTGTTGCTGGGGCAGGAACACTGATCTCTCAGGCACAAGGTGCTAAAAATGGAAGCTTGGGAAGAGAAAAAGGAGAGGAAAGCAACCAACAGCAGAAAGCTGGCACTGAGCTCACAGTGGGAACTCGGACACTGATCCTGGCTGCATTCAGGCTGGTCTTGAGGAAAAGTAGTTTCAGGTGAGCAGCTTTAAAGCAGGATTTAACCTTCACACACATTATTTGAAGTATGCCATCTTTAATACGGATTTAAGTCATCGGTCTTATGTGATCACTGTCGGTCCAGTCCACGTACTTTCCTGTATTGGCATGGCAGGCTAACTCAGGCATGGTATCCAGGTGCTACAAAGCTCTTCTGACTCGTGCAGAGCTCGGATGAAGCCCAGAGGGGTTCTCTGATCTCATATAAGAAAGCACATGAAGCAAAAGCTTTTGATTTAGCTCTTCCCCACAAAAACGTACGTGTGAGGAAGAGTCTGGTTGCACTACCTGAGAAAAAAGGTGGTCTGTTGATAACGCCTGGAAACTGAAGCTGTGATGTTGTGACGGAGGAAGGTCTACTAATGATAGGGTGCCGCTGGAATAAAAGTAGGAGTCACTTTTGCGGAGAATGGACACACTAGTTGCAATACCAGGAGGCACCCCAGAGGCCAGGAGCCCATGCGACATCACAAGGCAGTGCCTGCTCCTCTCCTAATAGCTTGAAAGTAGGCATCGGAAGTGGGTGTAGGAACAGAATTTCAGAACCACCGCGTTTGATGGCATTGGCCTCAGATGGTCCCTGGCTGCCACCAAATGTGAATTAAGAGAGGGCAACGCAACCACAGGCAAGACACTGATTCAGGAATCAGTCCCCTCCCACTGGCTTCACTGGTGGCTGTGCACACCCAGGGGTGGATGCAGCCCATATGGCCAGCCAGCTGCTGCTAGACCACCTCTTGGAAACTGCCAATACTACTTAAGGACAGGCTCCAGCGAGTCTCTTAGGTGCCTGAGTGCCTATTGATTGCTGTGGGACTGTAGGCACCTAAATGTATTTCTCTGTTTGATGCAAAGCTCTCCTAATCCTCTCCTTGCCTTCCCTTTCAGGAAATCAAATGAGTGGAACTGGCTTGTTTGTTTGGGAAGCATAAAGGTTCCCTAGGAAGCAAGGACATGCAGACATGTCACTTAATTTTGGAATTTATTGATTACAAGATACAGAATCCCAAGCCAAATAGTTTGTAGGTCAGATAGATCAGAGTGTAATCCTTACCAGTTTCATTCTTGGTCTAGAGTAAAGCTATAAACATAACTGGAGCATTGCACACCCCTGCAAGCAGAGACTTAGGGACTAAGCTCATCAGTCTAGATATCAGTAAGAAAACCATTTGGAATTACACTTCTGTGGATTAGCTTGGGCCACTTTAATGGAAGAACTGCCTTTTTACATGTTGGGTGGGCTCAATTTCAGCTAATTTAGCAATCTAAACATCCTGTGTAAGCTCCCCCTCTCATTGCTGAAGACAGGTAGGTCCTTTAATGCTTCCTGTAGCAGGTGAGCTTGGTTGCTTGCTGGAGGTGGGGATCCCTTACCTGCTGATTAGCTGGGTAAGGATCAGGGTTCAACTTAGTTAACAGAGATTCCCACCAAAGAGATCAGCTGTAATTTGGGCTCTGCAGCTCTCCTGAGGTCAGGAGCTTACAGTTGCATGATGGACCCCAGTCTATGGCTGACTTTGAGACCCACAGACCTGGTTAACAAGTACCGTGAAGAAGGGTCTGTCCTTCAGGAAAAGCTATAATGCTGGAAAGCATAGAAACCAGGATCTTTTCGAGTCTATCCATTGAATTCAGGAAGATGCCATCTATACATCATTTTACAATCATTCCTCTTAAATACAGAATGCAGAGTAAAGGTGTCAGAATTGGATCCACGTTGGAAACACAAATCTAAACCAATGTTATTCCTTTCCTCAAAAGGGCAGTCATACACCAGTTTTGAAGGCTGAGGAAAAAGTAGCACTTTGTTCCCAACTGAAGAGCTGGGCCAGTTTGTATTACATAACAGAGGGTTATTCTGAGGACTGTGGCATTACTTTTAAATAATGGTGAGAGACCTAGCTGGAAATGAATTCCCTGATCAGCTCTCTCTTACTTGTTGGTTTGGATGAAAACCTGAGATTTCACGACACTGATAGCTGTGCCGGAGGCAGGAAATTTGAGTTCTAGTGGGGGCTGTATCCATGGGCTAGATCTAAAACTCATAAATTGATCGGATTTTTGAGCAAATACCTTTTTCAAGTAAAACCAGATGCTTTTAATAATGCAGGTTGGCAGGGCCTAAAATTATTTCAAAGGTAGCTTTGCGTTTCATCAAATTTTTAAGATTCCTGTCCATCCTTAACCAGCACCAGGCATCCCTCCCCAGCTTGTTCACAATGTCCTCTCTCTTACCAGAAACAACAGCCTTACTGGGGACTTTTCCTCCTTCCTTCAGAGGCAGGATTGGAAAGGATGTGCTGAAACACAGTATTCATCTGGTTGCCTTCTTCCTTGCAGCCTCCGTCAATCCTTGATCCCGTCCCTCCAGCCGCAAAAGCAGAGTGCTGGTGACCTCCTGCTAGTGTTACAGTGCTGTGCCAGGGTATGAAATTCAGGCGTACAGCTTCAGGCAAAAGGATGAGCCCTCCTGACTCCAAGAGATGTCTCCTAAGGAGCCACAGAACTGGATGAAAAGGCACAAGGTTGGCGTTTTTATATTGCTGCAGGGAGATTGATGGAAGGGATTGGAGGGACGAGGCTGGTCAGCTCTGCCCATCATACAGTTTCTGGAAACCTAAAATGAATGGTCCAAATAAATACATGTCTGTTCAGCATTAACAAAATACTTCAGTGTAGACAAACACAGTCTCTGTCCATCCCTACTGAAGAAACCAAATAATAACGGGAATTATCCTGCACAGCATGAGATTTCATCGGAATAAACAGTTTAATATCTATTTCTGCTCGCTCTTAGTTGTGAGCCACTTTTCTCAGAGTTGAGTAATTGAGGAAGAGCTACTGGTAATTTAGCAATAATGTTTAATGAACTGAAAAATGATCTGTTTGTAGGAGGATTAATAGCTCTCCATACATTAACCTCACATGGGTTGGTTAGTGAAAAGCAAAAAGCCTACAGCTTTCAGTCTTCAGCTCTCAGGCTGAAGTCACTCCTGCTGTAGCCTGGCTTTCAGAGGAACGTCACCTAGGTCTGGCAGGCTAATGACCAAACCAGGCTTCTGCTCGGTGGTTTCTCTTTCTGAGAAATAAAGCATCACGCTGTTTTTTAGCTGTCCTGAGCTAAAGTCATGGCATAAAGTGACTTTAAAGTCTCATAAGTCACTGCGTACCTGAAATTTTAGCTTCATTGTTGAAAATAGTATGTTTTAGCAATGGAAAAACAAGTGCTTGTGAGCTACCCTGCCCTTAAAAACAGAATCTTGGAGGAAACCAGAAGAGAGCAGAACTGAATGACCCAGTTCTAGGGCTTGCACAATGAACACCTTTGATATTTTATCTGCATGATGACTTTTCTACAACACACTAAGTAAAACAGTTGGTCTGGCAAGAAGGAAGAAATATGACAGTAGAAAAATGGGCCTTAAAAGCATGGGCTTCAGCCCCACCAGTAAACCCAACAGTAAGTATCCAGTGGACACATCTGAAAAAGCAGAGCCCACAATGAGTGTCATCCAGTGATCTCAGCTTTTGTCCATTTAACTGAAATCCAAATTCTCTGAGAGCGATGGATGTAGGGAAAAAAAAACACATTAAGAAAGTATTTTAGATTCCCTTGGTTCCAAAATACTCATTTCTATAAATAGTGGTTGCTGTGATGGTGGTCTGTTGCTACATTTCTTCAGCCTGATTGTGGCCTAATATTCATGTCACTGTGTAGTGCAGTTTACTTTCAACATGGTTTAATTTCTGTAGCTTTGTGTTCTATCAGTTTCAGCTAGGTGAAATTAGACTGCAATTTAATTATAACACAGTTGGCAGTTCTGGTCAATTAGAATGAGATTAAGTGCCATGCAAATCTGTTACGGTAGAAAACAATGCTGAAATAAGCACTTCTCTAGTTAAAGGACACTGCTGTGCCTGTGCAGTCCCATCCAGGCCGTTTAAATTCAGCATATGTGAGAGACGGGCGTATGCCTTCCCTGCCTTTTGCCGGGTGTGGGGTACCTAAGCCCATTTCTCCTTTTTGCCAAGGTTTGTGGTCCACTGTCCTTGGTGGTACCGGATTGTCTTCTGCGCCTCTAAATCCGGCTGGTGGGAGGAGGCTGGGCTCTCTCCCCAGTGTTGCCCCGTGGATTGTGTAATTTGCAGCCCACTGGACAGCCCAGGCCAGCAAGGGGTGGGTGCCAGATGGCTGTGGACATATGGACATACCCCTCAACCTTCTCCCATGAGATCTTTGGGCATGAGACCTCCCCCAGGGGCTGGGACGGGGCAGCAGAGATAGTGTCACATGCTGCTACCAGGTGGACTTCCCAAAACAGCCACCTGCACGCTAGCCTAGAGCTGAGCCTCTCCCAGGCCCTCTCCTGGAAGCGGCCACGACAAACGTCAGCTGCTGGATCCGGACAGTACTAAAATGACCCCAGACTCCGGTGCCTGAGCAAACACCGTTGGTGCAGGTGCCCAGCTGCGCTAGCCAGAGTCACAGGGGCCACAGGCACCCGTGGGACCCAGGGGATGCTGTGTGATGCTGCAAAGACCTGAGCAGGATGTAGCTGGGAAGTTCCTGCAATGGGGCAGGCAACTTGGGATGCACCAGGTGTCCTGCTGCGGATAAGGAGGTTCGGGAGAATTAATGATCTAGGGGCATTGGTCTAATATACTGTACCAGCAGGAGCTCATGCAGCCTGGGTAGGCATTAGATGGCAGTAAAAACTATGCTCTTCAAGGGCTCCTTCAGGTAGAAATGGGATTAAGCCAGGCCACAGTGGGGGCACCTGCTTAGGAAGGAGGGGTTATCTCACAGACCTGCTACTGCTCGCAGGTTAGCGTGAAGCACCCTCTACAGCTGGAAATTGTAAGCACATCAAAGCAATTACCTGAGACCTTCACAGACTAATTCCTCAACCAAGATCATTTTAATTAGGTCTCTTGTAAAACCACCTGGAAGAACTGGGAGGATATTTTAAAGTGGTCACTGGCTACTGGTGGTAATTTGGTGCAGATGTGAAGTGGTCAGTGTCTGCAGACCTCACATGGCAGGGTTCCTGCTGCAGGCACCTCTGGAGCTGTAGGGGCTTTGGAATTTCCCTGTGGCACTGTATAAAAGAGATGCTGATTGATTTACTCTCACAACTGTGAAGCAGGATGATAGCTACTCTAGAGACATTGCTGTAGGGCCCACTGGTTGAAGCTTTACTGAGGCCTTGAAAAACAAACACTGAAGGACAAGAGTAATTGCTGGTAAGACTTTTGGTGCTTCTTGGTTTGGGTTTTTTTCCTTTTAAAGTCAAAACAGCTTTTCAGTGTAAAGGTATAGGAGATTTTGATTCTTTTTCTTTACCTGTTTTTGCTCTAAAATAAGTGGTTTAGTCCTTCTGCTTGAATGAATGAGTTCTTGAATGAATTTAAATCCCTTGCCCAAGAGCCCAGCTCATTTGAGAGGTCCAGTTGGAGGAGAGTTTCCGGGTGGTTGCTCTGAGTGGGGAGGTTTTGCTCAGCCCAATGTAATCTAGCCTCCCAAGTGCCTAATGAGGATCTGAAGGCAGGCTAATTTAAGGTTTGCTGCAGGGGTTGGGAAGTTCAGAGGTACCTCATAGGTAGTGAACCCTTTTCACTGCTAAAAACATCCCCTGGCAGAAGGGTTATGCAGCCCTTTGTTTGCAAAGGGTTTGCATACAGGTTTTGTGTGCTCACTGGGCTCTGGCAGTTCACTTTCTGTATGCTTCAGCATCAGTTTTAACCTGTCTGTCCATGTCTAGGACAGCATTTGCTGGTAAAGAGCTCAAGCAGAAAGGGGCAGTGGAACACTGAGATGCTGCTCTTTCTTAGCAAAGCAAGCCCTGCAAGTTCGTTACCAATGCATTCACAGTTTGTTCAGGGTTGAGAAAAGTCTGTAGGTGTCTGGCCCTTAGTGAGTTAGATGGGAATGAGAGAGCTCTCAACCTTCGTGAGTCAAGCCTTGAAGTCTTTCCAAATACTCTGAGCCTGGCTTTTTGCAGGAGGCTGCTCAGACCATGCACTTGTGGAAAGCCACTTGTAATCTCGCCGAGAAGACCTGTCGCGGGTAGCCAGATCAACCAGATGTGACACAGTCAGCTCAACGTCCCTTGGGAAACAGAGGAAAGCGGGGACTTGCAGGCTCTACTGATCTGTGCCGTGGGACTCTGGGGGCCTCTGTGACAGTCTCCTCTGTGACAGTCTCTGCTTGAACCCAATTTCAGTGCGGGACAGGATGAGGTTTGTGTGAGTCTACAAACAAATGAGGCACTCAACTATTGTCAGTAATCACCCTATATTATATATAGGAATTTTCAAAATTCAGTGTTGGCTCTTATGTTGGACAGCTTCAAAATGAACATATGCATCTTCTAGTTTTGTTCCGCCAAGCAGATTTTTAACTCTCGTGAAATCTCTTAGGAGAAACCTCTGAATTTAACATGCTGTTTTCTGTCACTGAGGTGCTGATTCATTCAGGGCATTTGTGATGTTATTGTTTCCCTCTAGTACCCATTTAAAACCTCTTCAGGTGGAAATTAGTTTCCTGTGTTATTACTCTTACTAGTTACAACAGCAGTTTCAAGTACGTTTTCCTTTCTCAGCTAGACCCGTCTGTACAGCAGAAAGCTGTGTCAATATCCTTATGTACTGCAGCAGGCCAGCTAGGATAAATAAGAGTGCATCTATGGGAATGAACTAACCGTTCAGTTTTAATCTTACTGAAAGATTTAAGAACAGCAGGAAGCAAAAATAATGACAATTTGTCATTGTAGCTGTCCTGGCATTGTTTTGCATAATTAGTATTTCTCTTATCTATACTTCAGGTATCCCTTTTGTGCTAATGGGACTCTTTCTGATAACAGCAGCGCATTCTGGGCAATGTAAGCAGAGAATAAGAGCTAGTCCCTGCTCTGAAGGCCTTCCAGTGTTATTGGATACAGGAGAAAAAGGGGTTGAGAGGAAGGCCCACAGTTTACAGGCAGAAGGTTGGGAAATGATTCACTAAAAATAGAACTACTTTAGGTGAAGGACTCACACTGAGGTCTCTCTAGCTTGCTCCAGCGTTTCCCTTTTAAGTCCTTATTATCATGGTGAGCATTTAAAAATACATGCACTTAATAGCTCGACTCACGGATGGAAGACCTGTGCAGTCTTTCTGAGACAAACGTCTTCTCTTTAGATGTGTACGACAGCTACTCAGTGCATTTTGATATAGATAGCTGTAAGTGGCTCTTTCTGAAGGGTTATAAACAGAAAATATATTGAGGAGGCCACATTGATTCATTACCAGCTTGCAGTGAGATAATGTATGAAGTGAACATGAAAATCAATAAAACAAGCAAAAGGAAAGCACTTGAGATAAGTAGGGGGCGACAGAAGAAATCAATGCTATCCAGCTACTATGATGGTGAAACAGAGTCCATAAGAGATCATATTAAATTCATAAGTCACACGTTTCAAATATCGGGCTGTGACAATAACTGTAACTGGGATTGGCATCCTTATATTCACATAGTTACGTAATTACGGTGAAATTCTTCAGATACCTAGTGAACTCTTCCTCCTGCAAACTATCACAGTAAGTTCATGGTCGTGCCAGGATGCGTTTTCCACGATAACCTTTATATGTTTAGTATAGAATGGTTTATTGATATAAGATCAAATATTAACCTGCCTTTCATAAGGTGGAAAAAATAAGCCACATTAGGAATTGAAGACATTGACTATTACCCAGTTGCTGGCTGTGGGTGTGCACAGGTACATAAATAACTAGATAATACAGCAAGGTCCTCTGATCAAAAATGGTTATTAATTTCGTGGAAGCCACTTGGCTGGACTTTTTGGAAAGACTGTAGTGTTGACAGAAAAGCTGCCTGGATATTTTTTCTCCACTTTGGCTTCTGTTTCTTACTTTTATTCTACTGTGGCAGTGGACAGCTTGGTACCGTGAGGGAGCAAAGGCTCTCATTTCTTTACCCATTCAGAACTGTATCATGCAGTACATTATTATCAACACCTGATGTTAAACGAATAATACAGATTGTACTTTTCCCAGAATTTCCTCAATGACTATATGGTCTCCCTATTGTTCAACCTCTTTTTCAGCCACGCCACTGAAATGCCTTTCAAGAGCATCCTTTCACTACTGTGATATTAGATTTTATTCAATTCTGTGGGCACTTTGAAACCTCTCTTTAAATACTTTTTGGACAAATGAGATGTAGTTAGGCCGTGGGTCTGCTAAGCACAAGAATGCATGATGTGAAGGCAAAGGTGGTGTATTACCATTAAAAAAAAAAAAGGGTGTTTTTTTTTTTTTTCAGGAAGCAACCAAGTTCTGTTCCTCAGCCCAGTGAAACAGCCTAGCTGCTAAACCTGAGCAGCCCTTGCATCAGCTGCCCAGGATGCCTGCAGCTGTAGGGCTGAGATGGTTTACTAACACTGTAAAGAAGTTGGAGACCTTTGCCTTTCTGGTGGTATTTGCAAGCGAAAGGGAGAGAGATACTGAGGATATAGTTTTCTGCACGGGTCTGCCACTGAGTTTTTGTTTAGTTAGCATTTTACAATGTCTCAAATAAGAGTTCAGCCCTCACTTCTTCTGTCTTCTTACTCATCACCATCACCAGTCCTTTGTAACCTTTGTCAGCCACTCCAGGCTAGGGCTTAACAGCTGGAAGGAGTGAAACGTCCTGAAAACCGAGGGGTTGTCTTCCTAAAGCCTTGCAGAGCAAAAAAACCTGAATTCCTTATGTGTATTATTTTCTTCTCCTGAAGCTCACAACTGCACATTTCACACCTGATTTATTTCTAATATCACTTGCTGTTAGTGTTTTTCCTTCCCATTGGAATACAGCTGGCATTTTCCCCCCTGAAATGTATTAGCTTGTATTTTTCTACATGGAGCAGTATTTTAGTGCCTAGATGTAACATTGCTATAACAGGCCCCTCTGTGTTGCCTTTGCTCCAAGCGTTGGAGAAACAAGTGCTTGTTTACACTGAGGTTGCCATTCGGAGACACACCCAAATTTTCTTTGAAGCTTGCCTTTGGAAACTTAAGAGAAGTCTAGCTAGGCTAGTGAATCTGTGGTAAAGGCTGAGGTAGCCTTTTGTTGCATTTCTAATGTGAAATGAGGGAAGATACAATCACCTGTCCTTGGGTATCACCTCTTGCCTTGCTCTATTCTCCATTTCCTTGCTGTTTATGTGCTTACAACTCATTTAATCCCTAATGAAAAGATAGACATTCTTGAAACATTGTACTTGGGGTTTTTTTCTGTGGCAGGTTCGTTAAGCTTCCCTGCATTCCCAGCTTGTCTCTTGGGGGAGTCTACATGTAAGATTTAGTGTGGTGGTGTGACCTAATTCAGGACACAAAAATGGAATTTGTGTCCTTAAATGTACAGCTACCAGGGATCGTGTTTCCAAATGAAACACCTTAGTTTTCAGAAAAATACACAGAATTATATTCCAGCTGGATTTTACTTTTCAATGAGGGGTTATAAATATTAACAGAATACACTTCATGGAAAGCTTGTGCTACATAATAACCTTTGTGAATAATTAGACTGTACTTTAAACAGAACTTTGTCGATGAAAAATTTTCAAGGAGACACAGTTTTCATTTACAAGGCTTCAGCGGGGATGTTTCTGAGAAAATCATTACCATTACAGGTTTGACACTGTTTCCATTTGTGTAGAATGCTTCTTCTCTGTGTCAATATTATCTAAATTATTGCCAAATATCACCAGAAAACTGTCTTCCTGTAGTCATAGACAGATTAAAATCACCTTTTTGGTATGTAGATGTAAAAATAATTTACCTAAGCAAGAGAAAAGCATCAACCATTCCAAATAGCTCTTTTAAATCGCTTTTCCTTCCCGGGTTACTCGAGTAACACAGTTCCTCACGTTTTCATTGCTGTAAGCACAGGTCCATCCCAATGTGACTGCATTCACTTCAGCTGCTTTACTTGGACACGGTACAACCCAACAATGGGACAGCAGTTGCACTGTAAGATATGAGGGAAAAAATTGGGAGCATTTCCACCAGCAAACGCACTCATTTGGCAGCAGAGCTGAAATGTGGCATCTACAGCAAAGTTAAAGAGAGAAAAAGAGCTGCTCTGTGGAGAAGGTGGGTCTTTGTACATGTCTTGACTAAACTCACCTCATGGTAATGTTTGTAACTCTACCTAAGCTACATTTAGCATGAGAAGACCATGTGAAAGTCAGCTAATCTTGTCTTTCTTCTTTCTTGCTCTTCTGTGAGGACTGCATGGTCTTGATGTATTTTTAGCCAATTGTCTGAAAGTAAGAGGAATGACAGCTTTGCCTATATCTGTTCTATGCACCAGAAGCCAGCTTTCCGTGATTTGCTATTTGCAGTCCCTCATCTCATGCTGGAAATTTTCAGGAAAAGAGCCAAGTCACAAATCAGCCCTTATTTCTATCACAGCAAAAGCAAGACATCACTCGCTTCCTTCTCCTACCTCACCTCTGCATCACACGCAGGAGGCTGAGAGGATGGCAGGAATGAGTCAGTGTTCCCAGCTCTGCAAAAATCATCCTTTCAAGAATAATTTTTGAGTGTGAATCTCCTCTCAGTTAATGTCAGATAATAATGCCTTATAAAATAAGAAGTCGTCTCTCAACTTATCCCTGTGCACACACAGGGTCTGCAGTTCCCTACGTCTTGCTGGGGTTTACAGTACTGCAAGGAGAGCTGTGACACAGCAAAGGCAAGACCCCCTAGGGCTTTTAGGTCAGCCAGCAGGACTAAATAGAGGTAGAAATGGAAGCAACAGTATCTAATGTGTCCATGAAGGTCAGAAAAGCCTTTGTTAGTGGCTTTGTTCCTTGCCAAAAGGACCTTGTTGTGAACATCTACTTCTGGAGGGAGTTTCTCTAGTATTCTGACAGAACAGTATTTTCCTGTCTGGATTAAGAAGTAGCCTTAAGGGGTAGTTGTTGCTCATGTTGCTTCAGAAGAGAATTAAAGCAAGTGTCAATAAATCTGTGTCCCCCAGGCTCACATTCACATGGTGCTCAGCAGCTTTGATGGTGGTGCAGCTTTCATGGGGCCACGCCGGTGCAGGTGTCTCGTTACGCCAGTGTATGGCTTGTTTGCATCAGCACAGTAATGCAGAGCTCACAGGGTACCCTGTGGAAAGCAGGTTAGAAAACTTTTGGAACCTGAGTCTTATGCCTAAAATGATTTCTGTTTGAGAGATATATATAAAAAATATACCAATTTTCCAAAGTTCTTTGTATACATTGCATACACAATATATTAAGATGTCTCTGATAAGGTATAATTTAGTTGCTACTACAACAGAACTGTGTGCAGGCTATCCTCTTTGCATGAAGGATCAGCCAGTGGAGAAGGTGGAGCAGGGTAAAATTCCCTGTGCCCATCCTAATCGCAGTGGTACTCCTTGCGCATCGGGTTCACTTAGGCAAATCCGAGCAATGCTGTGGGGCCTCTTCTGGCCTTCTGTGCTGCCTGGTGAGCGTCCGAAAATTGGATTCAGGCAAATCTCCTGTAAACACCCACCCCTAAGGAGCCCTAGAAAAGAACTGCTGTTCTGAAAAGATGTATGTTGTTTCAAAGATGCCATTGTTCTAGAGTTTTCCTTCTCTTTGTGAAATAGTCTTTTTTTTTCCAAAGAGGAAATACAGTCCTTAAATTAGATCTCACAGGGATGCTGGCTCCAGAATTGTGAAAATGAATATACAAGCAATTAAATTTGGAAACAAAACAAAAAAAACCAATGGAGCAGGAAAGAAGTCACTGACATTAAAACCAGGGTTATGCAAATTAGGTCATAATCTCTCAGCCAAATTTAGGAATGTTTTTGATCTTTAATTCACTTCACTCTGCCGTCTGAATCCTTCTTCCCCATTTTCGCTCAGGATAAAAGACGATCATTAAATAATGGATTCATAAAATCCTCTATTTCTTCCTCTAAAAAAACCTCTTTATAGCAAATAATGAGGGGGAGCAAAAATTGAAGATGAAAAGAAACTACAGTGATGGTAAGTGACAAACAAAGCCAGGGCTTGACAGATTAACTTCATTCTCTAAATTACACTGATCTTATTTGCAGGGTCATTCCATGCATCTTTGTTTTAGACTGAAGAGTCCTACACGTACAGAAAGGGGTAAAATAAAGGAGTTTTCATTTGATGTGAAGTACACAGGGGTCTGATTTACTTGCTTTTTATAAACAGCTGGACTCCTGCAGTACTAGCCTGCGGAATCAGTAAAGCTGTCGCTGTTAACAGGCCCCCTGCAGCTACCCCATCCACAGATAAACAGCCACCAAGGAGCATCGAGACACAGTGGCCTGCAGGGAACCCAGCAGAATTGGTGGTATGAAACCAAGGGAGAACTGCAGCTTCACGGAGTGGCTGGTGGGCTATGAAAATTTTACCTCGGGGGTATTAACACTGTGTATTTTTAGTTATCTGTCCAAAACATGAGTGATCAACATGCACGTGACAACCTGGACCGAGCTGCTGAGGGAGGTAATGCTCACCATGGGCATCGCCCTGCTCTGAGCAGACCTTCACGGCTTCCAGGCAAGATGTTCCCTTCTTCCTGGGGACTCAAAACAGTGTTGGAGTGTTTGGTATGAAAAAAAAATCCTGGCCCACAGAGATGTTCACAATTATCTAGCAAGTCTATCTACAGCTATCGGTGTAGCTAGTTAGAGGTGTTGAAGGGCAAAGTCCAGCAGCTGCAAATTAGAAATAGACACCAAAACCCCTCTGTTGTAATCTTCATTCAGCTTGTCATTGATGTGATGTAACCATATCTTTGGCATTATGTGTGATGAGCCCAGCACCATGGTTTTTACAGCCAGTTCATTCCCAGGAAGGTGGTGGGGAGAATGGGAATTGCTGTCTCTTCAGCAACAGGGCACTATTCAGAACAGTGCTAAAGCTGTTCATTTTGTCCCCAGGAAGATCTTTATACATCTCAGCAGCTCAGCTCTAATTAAAAGTAGTAACTGATAGGTGATTAAAGGCTGTATCATAAAAACTACTTGACCCTGCTAGGACAGATTATGAGATTACCAAAGGTAAACAGGCACATTCCAATAAACTCTTCTCTTCCAGATTATTCCTGACAGCTCCTGTAATGAAAATGTCATGATACCTCTGTCAAATGCCTTTGAGTTAAGAAGGCGCATTATCATGTTGGCACACTGTTACCAAATTACACTCATCAAAGGGGCATTTTACTCCCCTGATTGTTTCCTCACAGTAATACATAACAAAAAGCCGAGAGATGGGCGTACCTGTGCAGGGGCATTTCTGTCATGGTGTCAAATTCCATTAATCTTCCTGTGGCTCTTCTGTGCTTTGAAGTACCTTCAGTATTACTTACATATCTGTGTATTCTTTAACACGTATTAACTGTGCAAGCCAGAGGTCTTGAAAATGGCATTCGAGTTACAGCCCCCTCATAGGGGAGCTGAAGGGACTATTGCCATTCATTATACAAAGGGATTAATTAAAAAAACTGCTGAAAGAAATGCTTTAAGAGCCTCTTAACAATGACTGAGCATAGGGAGTCCTGCGTTAACAACAGACTGGTTCTGCTAGACCAGAACAATATCTAGGCTTCTTTTGGTTTGCATTTCTAAGCACAGCATGAGCATCAAGCATTGCCCATTCATAACATTTTTCACAGCCTGTCCTATGGGATGGATGGATGGATAGTAGATAGCTGCATAACAAAACATGTATCTCATGTGAGATAGCTTTATAGGTTACATAAAAAACTTACAAAAATAAGTGTAGATATATATATTAATTAAAGCTCTAATTTGGTGTCTGAGACTTGTATGAACATTTCAGTTTTCTTATTAAAAATATTCCTGGCCCCTGCAGTCAGGAAAGGAACCCAAACACTCCTTCTTTGTCCACAATAAATGGAAAAGGTGAAACAGATTACAAATAAAAGAATAAAATTTCCTCTTTTCATAGCTAACTATCTATAGATCAATCTCACATTTTTTAAAACATCTTTGCATATACAAAACTCAGTGTGCAAAACTGGCTCTCAGCAGCAGAGATTTAGTTACGTACAATACGTGTCATCTCTTCAGCTTTTAGCAAGGAACCCAGGAAAAACGAACTCCCAGTAAACTTTATAATGCTGAGAAGGGTAACAGTAAGAAAAAAGCATAACATGCTTTTTTTATCTATAGCAAAGCAGAAGTGGGAGCTGGAGCTCAGAGACACAGACTAGAACAGAAAAATATACTGTTTGAAGCACCCTGCTAGGAAACTTCATTTAAGGAACTAAAACTTCACTTTTCCTGGTTAATCTGACCTTTGGAGGTAAGGTAGAGCTTTCTTCAGACATGAAGTTGACATCAGTAGGAGATACGCGGGTTGAGCTCCCGTCTGCCAGCTTTCTCTCCTGTGTGCAAGGTTGCTTTAGATGCTTCTCTTAAGAAACTCAAGATTGAAATTGCCTTCCTGTGCCAAAGTTTGGACACAGGAAATCAGATGCATCATTTCGCAAGTATCACTTTTTTTATTACTGCTTCTAGAGGAGCCTGGATGCTCCTAGTGAACAGTTACCCAGCTATGCGATGGCTCTCGGTGTGAGATACAGCGAATGTGTGGGTAGCCTTGCACGGACCTGGGAAAAAGTGCAGAGGGGTACATGCACCATTAAGTTCATGAAAGTAGTTTCTTCATTCATTCCAGTTTACCTTCTTATTCTGTAAGCCTGGAGGAACGATGTAGCTGCTGCAGTACTGCAAGGTGTGCCTATCTGCCCAGTGCAATTTATGTTCCAGGCTGTGGGCTCAGGTTTGCCATACAGTGCCTGAGAGAAAACACATAAATGGAGATTATCCGAGCCAGCATGTTAATCAGGGAGCAATGTTTTCAGGCAAAAAGCAACGATGGGGATTGTACTGCCTGCCCTTCCCTGTCTGGTGCATTCATTTGCAAGGAGATACTTGCTACCTGGGTTTCACAGCTCAACACCTCCATGCTGGCAGGAACCTAAACCCAGTTCTCATTCACAAATCACAAGCCAAACAGTAAGGAGGAGCTGCAATGACCATTTTTTTCTTTAGCAGACAGTTCAGCTAGGTTAAGGGGGGACCTGGGATTGGTTCCCCCCCCCCAGTGCATACTGTACCCCGATATATTCCGATAGCTACAGGTGCCTTCTCTTGCCCTAGGTTAAAGATCTGCAGAGGTTTGGCACAGAGAAAGGGAAAGATTCAAGTGCCGCTCCTTGCTGACAGTGTCAGAAATGTTGAGGGGTTTTAATAATACTATATCAATTGTAAGGACCGCATAAATGGACCTAAATAGAAATACAAAAAATCACCATTTCAGCTTGATGTGCGGGGTCTCAGATAAGAAGCCTTTTGTGAAACTCTGCCATTCACTCCCAGACTAAATGCTATGTTACAGAATTTCCAATAGCCAGGTTTTATAAGACATTTCTTATCCCCATCCCCTTATTTTTGCCCTCTATTTTAAAGCCCCAAGAATGCCACTTGTTCTGTAGCACCTGCATCCATTCTGCCAGCACCCAAGCAGAACGCAGCATGCACATGTATATAAACCGAGTGGAAAATTCCACCGAATGGGAGCTCTCACGGTACTCTGCCAGGCTTGCATCAGCTTCTACGAGACAGGGAAGTGGAGACACTCACTTGGAATGCTGCACGTGTGTGGCTGGTAGTGCATTTGTCGTTCACCGTTCCTGCCCTCCTTCCGTATTCTGTGGGAAAGCTGCACGTGAAGGCAGGCAGGACTCCTATTTCATATATGTCTGTGTTTATGAATTAAGAGCCCTGGTTTATTCCTTGACACCTACTGTCCATGGTCTGATCCAACTTTCTCTCTCTGTTACAACTACACCCAGTAAGAGATTACCCCCCGCTCATCCCACCCCCCTGCCAGTTACAAGGCATATGATCACACCCTGACTCATGGGGCTCACTGTGGCCACCGAACACTGAGGGATAAAAATGACCTGTTTGGCTGGGAAGGGAGCAGACTCAGCAAATGCCAGAGGAAGGGATGCACCGCGGCAGTGGTGGTGATGAGGAGCAGCTAGCAGCCAGGACAGAGCACTCAGGGATGCAGGTGTGTACTCGCTGTCCCCACATAGCTGACACCGCTTGGGTTTTCATTTTGAAGACCTGAGGAAGTTCCACAGCTGAGAAAAAAAAATGCAGGAAACGAATCCCGAGTCAGTGGAACACTGAGGTCGCCCAGACGTACCTGCAAACTACTAGAAACGCTGACATTGCGTTAGTCTGCAGAAGTGTGATGTGATCCTTCTGTACGCGTGCACAGCAACGTGGGTTTGAATGTTCTGACTGTTGACGACCACTCTGCCGGATTCCTGCCCTCCATAAGCCCCTGCTTTAATACTGAATCCAGGCTGAAGAGTAGGAGGAAGGGATGGCCAGCTCATAAAATAGGCTATATAGTAAGCATAGCAGTGCCTATTAAAAGCTTCTTCATTCTCCTCCTTGCAGTACACATCCAAGCAAAGAATGTGCCTGTAACACCAATTAATGGTAACAGGAGCTACCAACAACATGAAAATAATCTGCTTAAAAACCACACCCAAAAAGGGACACAAGCTGGCTGCTGCTCTGTGCTGTGATTACACACAAGTACACAAACTGATGCCTGACTGGGCTGATGGGCAGCTCCAACTGAACATAAACCCTAAAGGAAATTACCAATGCCGTTCCGAGCCCCAGTCAATGCAGATGGTAGCGTAGCAGTGCACGGGCACGAGGGGACTCTTATTGGAAGCTGGGCAGCTTAGAGAAGAGGAGCCAATTAGTAGTGTGTGGTACCTTTGCCACGACACTGCCAGGAAACACAAAGAGATCCAGCCCAAGCCAGAGAAAACATTCCTGAAGAGCAGCTTCTTCCACGCTCCCCACTGCTGCGATGAAACCCAGAGCTGCCCAGCATTCCCAGGCCTCTTTGAATTTACTTGCACAATTTTCTTGTTTAATCGTTCATCCCAAGAAAAATGCCCCAGGAAGAATCACAGCACTGACCATGAGGGGTATGATGGCACCAGCAGAGTCTCACCCATTGTGCAAAACAAGACATGGCCTGTCTTCTGGTCCCAAGGCACAGCGAGTCTCACATCCACGATGCCAGGCCCATCCCCACCCCAAAAGAGGGTGGCCTGCTCCAGGCAGTTCTCCAGGAACAGCCCCTCAAACACATCGTGTCCTGCCCCTCACACTCCCATTTTCTGTGAGACCCTGCTTGGTACATACCAACACACATCCAGGGCACACAGTCTTGGCAACTGAGGTTACACTAACGTGGCTCGCGCTTGACATCAGCAGTGCTTGTAGTACTGTATCCAGCAGCAATCTCTTCAAAGAGCTGCTCTGCCAGCGTAGGACGCTTCGCAAACTTCTCTTTGCCTGCCTTGGTATGAGCTTGCAAGAAGAATTACATTGTAGTCTGTTTATGCTCAGAGAGTTACCCTGAGGGTGGTAAATGGGAAAATAGTTTTATAAAATCGCATATTTCAAAACAATTTTGAGGTTCCAACTGTTAGACAAGGTTCTGGGCCAATGCTACAGCTTCCAAATATACAGATGTTCACAGCAAATGTGTGAGTTTTAAGACTGACCTGTTTTGGTAACAGGATTTCGGTCCCATCAATTTCTGGACAGAACAATGCAGCAATGAACATTGTCTTCTGGAGCTTATTCTCACCATTCTTTTTCCTACACATAGAAATGAGAAAATTCACAGAATTTACACATCAGAGAAATGAAATCTTGTTCTCTATCTCTCACACATGCATTGAATATCTTGATCCCTCTTGAAACACAGCACACCCTCCCCACAGCCACCTGCGAAGCGCAGTAATAAAACCTCCTCACTTCCCATGAGCGCAGCAAGGAAGCGTGAGGCTACGGTACCGGCAACACGGAAGGATCTAGAAGAACATGAAATCCAAGATGAAACTGATGTAGCAGAGAAACACAAACCAAAAACCCAAACACCAGTAAATCTATAACAAACGGGAATAAAGAAGGGGATGAAGCCGCCGTTGTTATTTTTGAAGGCCATTATTACTTCTGGGTATTATTTGTATTTTCACCCCACGGCTGCACTTCCTGGCCAGCGGTTGAGTGTTTCTCTATTTGGATGAAGACTGAATGATCTTCTGATACAGAGCTGTGCACCAAATTCAGTCAGCTCTATGTGTTGTGTTAACAGCCTGTAGCTCAGTATAATTTTGGTGAAAATCATATTTTTAATATAACAATGGACCCGCTTTTCTTGCAGTCTGGCCTTCTTGCTGGGTTCTTATATAACCATGAGTTAAAGCAATGCTCTCTGACAAATTTCTGATATGGTCTCCCTCTACATTCCTGGCTCAAACTAATTACTGCATGACCCATATCATCATCCCCATAGCTGCAGTATTTCTAACTACGTTTGACACTCAGCTGCAGAGCATTCCTTTTGCCCCATCCTTTTTCAATAATGCGAAAATGGAATTTGGATTAATCAAACCCTGCTGCTCACCACCTGCAGCACTTGCAATTTCCAGCCTTTAAGGCTACAATGGCAACAGGAAAGGCTCATCAGGGCATGGTAACGAGGCAATTGCTTCAAACCAACGGTACGAATACTGGCCACGTAAATATGGAAACATCATCACAGGAACAGGGAGGTAGCTCCATCTAAGAGGAACTCAAGGCTAAATACCATCCCCTTGCAATTACTTACGGAATTACATAACGGGAAATGGGTGTGCAACAGGTCAAGACTAAATGCCCAGAAACGTAACTATGGCTCTGCCAGGTCCGGTGTACAGGAAAACATATGGAGAGCGCATTTTACCAGTGCCACCTGCTACTCAGAGGATCTGCCAATAGACAGAGCTGAGGGGGTAAGCTAGGAGTAAAACCAGGCCAACAACTATGAATTTTGCGGCTTTTCTTTAATGCTTAGTAGGTGAGTTGGTTGTATTTATAATGGAGCCTTCTCCCCTTTCTCTAATCCACTGAAAGGGAAGATAGATGCATAGGAAGTATTAGAGGAGCTCTGTTAAGTCATAATTTTCCAATTAATGAGGAAAGCCCCGAGTTTCACTTGAACAGATGAGCTAATCATTACAGCAACAGAAAAAGAAGTAAGACCATTCTACACAAGATTCTAGGTGAACAAATATGTTCCTGGCGCAAATCAGATGAAACTTAAAACACTTAAAAGATTTAATGAAAGCCCAAATAAAATTACAGCACAGGTCAACTGAAAAAATTTCATTTTGCAAGTTTCAAGTTCCAGCCACTTTTTTAACTACCCTGCATTTCAAGCTGGAGGGCTTTTGATTTGGAAGAGCAGCGATTTTTCTATTTTAGCAATGATGCCATGAAGCATTCAAGGGTGTTGAATCTCACTTATTTTTAAAAGTTTAATGAGAAATTTATTTCACTTGATGCCTCGTTATAGAAGGTTCTGGTGACTACAGATGAGCCCTTCAAATAAAATATCATAAAACGTTTCTCAGCTCTACTTACAGTCTCAAAACAGAATTCATCACAAGTGCGTAGTTTTAAAAGGAGGCAACATTAAACTCTTTGTATAACTCTTCCAAAACATCTGAAATTGTTTAGTTTCACCTGGAAATTGGATTTCAGGTACGCCGGGGGAATACTCGACTTCGGTGAAGCAGACACGTGCTGCCTACCTCTGCACCCTGTAACAAAAGTCGTCTTTCTCTGGTTTCAGAGTGACAGGTTTTTCAGTATGAGAGGGGTCCTAACAAGCTTCACAGCTGGAGACTGAGCTATGCTTCCACTCTGGCTAATCTGAAGGGAAGCTTCCATGAACAGCCCTCTCAATTATCAGGCTCCAGATGCTGTGCCTCTGCCCTTCTCGGCCAGCTACTGAATAAGGATGAGCTTTAGTCAGTATTATGCAAATATTTGCACATTCCCCAAAATCTTGAACACTGGAGAAATTAATTTTTGCCTCTTAGGATGAAACCTCCCCTCTCTTCTCCCTCCCCATCTCTTGCTCTTTCTCTTTTTCCGCCATGCAATCAAAGTTTTCCATCACTGCATCCACACACAAAAGAGATGAGGATGTCCCACTGCATCTCGACCGATCTCAGAAGCTCCAAGCTAATTTATACTAGCTAAAATTCCAGCTCTGGTGGATGACAAAACTCTTCCTCAAATTTAACAACAAACACATCCTTAAGACAGAAAAATGAAATTATCCTTCCTCTGACAGTCTGCTAACAGGAAACAGCAGATCATCATGACAGTTTATCCAAGTCATACAAAACCGAAAGTCAGAACTGTTTCCCTCCAGCATACACACACAGCCACACGCTTACGCGCAGACGCTGGTACCCGCTTGTCGTAAGAGAAGGATTTCACGAGACATGCATATGAAAGCTCTACAGACTCGCAGTTTCAGGGCTATGTGGATATGCCTTGGAGCATTTTAAAGATTTTTTGTTTCAGCCAAGTACAAAAACAATATTGCACTTTCGATATTTGTGATACTCGGTGTCACCTGTTACAGTAAATGCATTTCAAGCTGCGATTACAAACTCAACAATGTCCTCCAGTGTATTGGATTCGTAGCAAGGTTTTGGTAGCAGGGGGGCTGCAGGGGTGGCTTCGGTGAGAAGCTGCTGGAAGCCTCCCCTGTGTCAACAGAGCCAATGCCAGCCGGCTCCAAGACAGACCCACCACTGGCCAAGGCTGAGCCCATCAGCAACGGTGGTAGCACCTCTGGGATAACATGTTTGAGAAGGGAAAAAAGAATACAACAGGGCAAGAGAGATTTCAGCTGGAGAGAGGAGTTCTCCCTCTAGCTGAAGAGGAGTGGAACAACCTCCACTCAACCTCCACTTTTGTACATCCTAGCTATGTGAGAGGGAACAGCCCTGCAGACCCCCAGGTGAGTGGAGAAGGAGGGGTAGGAGGTGCTCCAGGCCCAGAGCAGAGATTCCCCGGCAGCCCGTGGTGCAGCCCGTGGTGCAGCCCATGGTGAGGCCAGCTGTGCCCTGCAGCCACGGAGGTCAAGGGGGAGCAGGGACCCACCTGCAGCCTGGGGAGGACCCCGTGCCAGAGCAGGGGGATGCTGAAGGAGGCTGGGACCCCGTGGGCAGCCCATGCTGGAGCAGGCTCCTGGCAGGAGCTGTGGACCTGCGGAGAGAGAAGCCCAGACTGGAGCAGGTTTGCTGGCAGGACTTGTGACCCCGCAGGGACCCATGCCAGAGCACTGAAGGACTGCACTCTGTAGGAAGGACTCACGTTGGAGAAGTATGCGGAGGACTGTCTCCCACGGGAGGAACCCCATGCTGGAGCAGGGGCAGAGTGTAAGGAGTTCTCCCCCTGAAGAGGAAGGAGCGGGAGAGACAACGGGTGATGGACTGACCACAACCCCCATTCCCTGTCCCCCTGCGCTGCTGGAGCAGAGGAGGCAGAGACACTGGAAGCAAAGCTGAGCCTGGGAAGAAGGGAGGGGTGGGGGACAATGTTATTAAGACTTGGTTTTTATCTCTCATTATCCTACTCTGATTTGACTGGTAATAATTTTCCCCAAGTTGAGTCTGTTCATCCTGTGACGTCCCTGTCCTCATCTCGACCCATGAGCTTTTCATTACATTCTCTCTCCCCTGCCCAGCTGAGGAGGGGAGGGACAGCAGGGCTTTGGTGGGCACCTGGCCTCCAGCCAGGGTCACCCCACCGCATCCAGGGTTTAGTGTTTTTATCTATACAGCATTAAAAAGTTTATCAAAGTCCTATGCATGTAATCTCCTTTAAATAATTCTCGCCCTGCAGGTTATTTAACTCAGAACTGCCCTCTGCAATTAGGGGTCAAAGAAGACAAAGTAGGAAGTGACCTATTTAAGAGAGCAGTACTTGAAGTACATACACTCATGAGCAATTAATTCCCATAATTCTTTTGATTCGGTATCCATTATATTATTTGTAAAGCAGGCAGACTGACAAAAGAAAACCTCCAGTACATCCCTGGGTACCTCGGAACACGAAGTGACACACGGACAGCGATAACGATATCCGCATACTTATGCATGTATAAATCACTGTTCCACACCAACCAACTGAACACAAGCAATTTACAGCGCATAAAGTTTTATTCAATATTTGCAAGACTATGGTACCAGTAATGCTAAGGTCATATTTTAAAATTTAATAAGTAAACAATTCTCACAGCAACTGCACGACTGTCACATACAGCTATTGCTGTTGTGGACTTCAATTGCCATTTCCTTCACCGTGTGCTTTGGCTCTGCAGGAAACATCTCATTTGGATATAAGAGAACAATTCCTTCCTGGACACCAGGATATGAGCAAGGCACCATCAATTAAGATTCAGAAGGGTTCCTTTTTAACAATTTGTGAATACTGCAGGACCAACAGAATAGTTTTACCTGAGATTTGTGGATAGAGGTGTTGCATTCTCTGATTTCACATGGGATAGCTTTTATTTGTTTTTATACATCCTAGCTATTTGACAGACTCTTTTTCAGGAATTCAGCATATTTTCAGTCAAGGCCTGGTAGGGTTTGGACAGTTTTATTTAACACGTTCAATTAGCTGGAGCTATTTTAATGGTGATCCATCTGTCCTTTAAACTAGTGATTGAAAAGGCCTTGACAGATGGTTTGTGGTCTGCTTAGTAAGAGGAAACCCTTGGCAACATACTCCAAGTGCTGTAGGTCTCAATCCCCACCAGGACCAGAAAGAAGGAAATCTTCCAAATTCTGTAACAAGAACCAGCAATGGCAACAGGAGTGGGAAGTTTGGAAGTTCAGGTGCAGCCGATAGCCGTTTCAACTATATAAGCCAACGGGTAAAGTCACGGTAATGCAAGGTGCAAAATTCAAGCTACACAGTTTCTGAATGTTTGCAAGCCACCATGAAGAGAGAATTTAAAAGTACATACGGCACAGAGGGACTTCAGCAACATTTTGGGGCAGAATCAAATAGCCCTGCCAGATGCAGGGTAAAGAAAGAAGGGAATGGCTGCACCTACTTTGACTGACCGCAGCAGTTGCCCATGGATATAACCCCATTTATATGTCTTCAGGGTAATAATTACGGCTTCTACAGGCCACGTGCTTTTAAAGACTTTTCCAAACTTACTGCCGCAGTCATAGCAATCACACAGGTTCTTTAAAGCAAATCACTTAAAGCAGTGAAGGTAGATGAGCACAGGGAAGCCCTGTTCAAACAGGCTTGGCTCACGTATGAGGACAAACTGCTGTCCCATTTGTGCTGGGAATCAGTCAGAGACACCAGGCACCAGCAAACGGTACCAAGACTGCTGCCAGCACAAGCACCGTTCTGGTCACGCCGCCACCAGCCTTCGCTCCCTGGGCATCAGCTGCCATCTGCCTCCAAGCGAGACCCAGATGTTGCCACTTACTCTGCTATGGTTGGAAAGAAGGAGGCTCTCCAGCAAGTGTTTTCCCCAACAGCAGGGACATGAGTTCAGAGAGGTAGTGAGGGGAAGGAAGGTGAATTTGTTCATAGGCAACACTGGCTCTGCTTTTCAGAGCTCAGAAAATAAGCCCCCCTTTCTTACTTAACAGAGTGCCTGCATAAATCCACCCCCTGACAAAGCAGCAACACTGTGGTATGCAGATGTTAACAGGCTGCAGCAGAAACGGGCTTTGCCATCGAGACTCATCAGTCTCTTTAGGTTTTACAGTCCTGACTAATGCAGATACTTTTGAAAGTGTGACAGCAGCGTTCAGGCTCCAGTGCAACGGAAAGGTTAGAAACACTGACCCTTTGTCTGTATCCCGTGCTGTGCAGGCAGTGACATAAGTGCCTTTTTCATTGCGAGCTTTCCTGTATACAGGAAAATATTGACAACATACTCATTCCAGAATTGCAGAAATAGAGCGTGTGAGGAAGCGGGAATTTACCTCAATGCAATGCCAGTGAAAGGATAATGGGTTTCCTGATTAACAGCCATGCTGACTGGCAAAACAAGTACAGACACAGCCCACTCTCTCCACAATACAAGATTATTTTGGAAAGGCCAGGCGTCCTGGCGGACATTCACCATTCTGCTCCATATACCACTTTGGATGGCTCTGCTCTTTCTTACCCCAGGCAATGGGACTCAGGATCCAGAAAACATCTCCTGCTCTCTCTCTAGTAGTCAGCGTAGCAGATAATGACCTTCTTCTCCTGTAACTCTTCCTTGGCCACCTCTTGTCCAGTCTTAGATACTGAATGCAGGCCCAGTATCTTACACTGGGTTTTACGGTATGCAGTCACATCCATCTCACGAACTTTCAGGCTCCAGGATGTGCTGTCAGGAATAAAAGCCTACCAAGAGTGTAGGGAGCAAGAAGGATAGGTATCCTCCATCCGTAAGTATGACAGAGGGAGAAAGAAGTAGCACAAAGGAAAGTTAGGGAGAAAGGTACCCTGCGAAAAGAAGTTTCAAGAGGCTGTGGCTGCGTGCTTTCGGGGATATAACAAGGGAAAACGGGCAGACAGTCCTAGCAACGACCTCTTTAGGATGAAAAACTGAGGGGCTGTAGAAAAGCCCATCTTTGGTGACTAAAATCCATTCATCTTTGGATTCATTTTGGCTGTGAAGTACTTCTTTATCAACACAGTACATCAACATAAAAATAAACGAATTAGAAGAAGAAAAAAATAAACTCATCGAGAGAGAAAACGTGAAGACAATTACACTGACCTTTTATTACAGCCGTGGTTTTCCTCTGTGTCAGTGATGCCCTGCTACAATGCGTGGATCAGCAATGGCAAAGCTTGCACTGTGCTGGCATGAGAAAAACCAGCCGTACAACTTCAAAGCACTTATAGCCATCAGATTCCTGAGGGAGAGGAAGGTTGGGAAAAGATCAAAAGAGCAAGTGAAAATAATTTATATGATTGATTTACTCATCTTTTCCTGAATATAATGTTAGATAAACTGACCACAGTTCCCACTGCAAACGAGCCACTGCCCAGTTGTCTATTCTGCAGCGACTCCGAATGAGGGACAACTGAACGCAGAGTGAACTAGGCACCTGTTTTTAATAGCATCCCGGCTCTTACTGTAACAAGTACTGAATTTATTTAGTTCTTTCTCTTATAAGAATTTTCAGCCTGTGAAAATGCTTCCTATTGTCAGAGATGGGTATCACAAGTCACTGTTTTTTGGAAGGATGTATATGCTGGGTACTTACAAAGTGGCTTCCACTCCCTTTAGGGAATTAAACATTAGTACTGCGTTGCAACCATCTGCTTCTCCCAGTTAAACAGGTTATTCATTAGGAGGGACAGCTTATTTTGTGAACTAGCGCCACGGCTAGAAGAGCTATTCTGAGCTTTAACAGGAAAAAGCGTGCTAGTTTAAGGAGGGGGGATTTTTTTCACTTACATCAAGCAATTTTTACTCCACAGCTCTAAGCTACAAGCAGGCCTGGTTCCAATCCAGCCAAACTTCCACTAACAATGGTACGGTCTCATCCAACAGTAACATTGCTGCTTTTCAAACAGCAGAAGATAAATACTTAAAATTAGTTGTTTTCCAGGTTGGTAACCAACCAATAGCAGCACACTATTCTTCAGGGGGTGTTATTTTGCCATATATTGAAGAGCAGAGAAAGGAACAGTAGCTATTGAAGCAACAACATTTTCCCTCTGCTAATTTATGTTTGATGTCACAGAGCCTGTAGCCTCCGTGGGCAAGGAGAGGCATGTCAGAGAGACAAGATGCATGGAGTCAGGCAAGTGTGCAGCCAGTTGCAATAAAAAGTATGCCGGTGGTCTGTATGTCTGTCTGCTGAAGTGCAGTGAAAGGAAGGCAGTGAACAGAGGGCTGAGAGTAGGGATTTTCACGGGAGGTTGCTCGGGGGGTGTGTGTGTGTGTGTGTGTGTGTGTGTGTTATTGGTTTGTGGGTTTTGTTTATCTGCAGCAGCAAGGAAACAAAGTATGTTCATAGAATCACAGAATGGTCTGGGTTGGAAGGGACCCTAAAGATCATCCAGTTCCAACCTCTGGGCCATGGGCAGGGACACAATGTTGCAGCTAAGCAGCAGAGATCCAACGAAGAGAAGTGATAACAGGGATTGTGCAGAAGATGTGAGAGGTCATTAACCCCAAAGCAGCAGCTGAAAGTAGCTTGATAGTGGAAAGAAGAGATAGCAGAGGAGAGAAGGCAGAAACATGGGGGAAAAAAAAAAATACCCAAACCCAGAATCAACTGTGACAGAGAGCAGAAGGCAGAACAGATGTGAGAAGACTCACACCAGAAAATGAGGAACTCGCAGGTCAGTTGCTGGAGAATGTGGATCCCAGAATATAGGACTGCCTGCCAGGAGAAAGGATGCAAAGCATGAGGGAAGGAAGATGATGCCTGATAATCCCTCATCTGAGTGTGGAAAGATGCTGCACTGGAACAATCAAAAGTGAAGTGGGATGCTGAAGGGCTCAGAGGAAAAGCAGTAATGTGTGGGGATTTAGCAAGTAATTAACTGGTAATAAATTATATTAACGTTCCCCAAGTCAAGTCTTTTTTGCCCGTGACAATAATTGGTGAGTGATCTCTCCCTGACCTTGTCTTGACCCACAAACCTTCTGTTATATTTTCTCTCCCTGCCCAGCTGAGGAGAGGAATGACAGAGCAGCTTGGTGGGTACCTGGCCTCCAGCCCACCGCAGTGCGCCACATCTTAGAAAGAACCTCCTGACACCTGCACCTTCCCCAGGCAGAGACCTTGGACAGGTAGCTCAGCTTTGTAAATCCTACCCCCTAACACTGACGACTGTTTCATGGTTACTGCAATGCAAAATCTTTCATGGTCAGGTCCCGTATAGTTATTCTAAGTAAAAGACAGGGTAGGAAACAATTTCCGAAACGAGAAGAAAACCTCAGTCTTGTTCTGTAAGTAGCGCTGCATCCTGTCATCCTTCCATGGGGCCTTGAAACTGCACAGTGGCAAAGGGGCAGCCCTAGACATTGCAATTTCAACCTGACTTCTCAGCCAAGTTTCCGCTGATGACACTAACGACAAGTCTGCATGTTACGAGGCCTCTAAATAAAGGTGGTGTAATTTTTTCACCCAGGTGGCCTTTTCCTCCTTGGGATAGTTATATTGTTATATTTTAGTTGCATTACTCAGCAAATATGACTGCCCTGACAAGTAATGCATATTGCAAATAGCTTTTCTGGATTAAATGTACAAGCAAGCTCTACACTGCTAGTGTTCCTGAGAGAATAAATCTGATGAGTACTAGGAATACATATTGAATGGGTTATTCAGTTAGGACTATCAATATTGTGTAATCACAAATTAAATTTACTGAATATGGGTCATTTCCCCTTGTTCCTTGACCTGCACTAGTCATTATGCAATTGTCTGGACACTACTGCGTTGAGCTTATCAGCACAGTATCTCATTTCAAACACTTTGATACAACATTATTTTTTAATTTCTGATGCATTCTGAACCGGGATCTGATCTGATCCAACACCTCCACACAAGCCTCTGAGAATATCCCTCTTTCTTTCATGAGCTGCAAATGAACCCAAGTAGAATATAGATGATGTAGTCCATCATCTCATGCAGCAGCCGGCTAACCTCATTGCGCTAATGATGCTGGTCATCAAGTTGCTGGTTCTATAGTGGACAGAGGATCATTATTTAATTGAGCAGTGTATCTTGCTCACAGCTGAACAGAAAAAGATACTTCCAAATGCTTGAAGAAATGTGTGTCACATAATTCTTGAAACCACTGCTGCAGAATGATGCATCACTCCTTCCTTTGGGAGATAATTCAGCCCTTGGTTTTTAAGGGTTGGAGCTTGCTTTTGATCTGCTCTGGCACAAATATGAAGGCAGCATAAAAGATGGCATAAAGGTAAGGAAGGGGATTGGCCCTGGGACAGACTCGCTGGGACCGCTGCCTAGTGTGTTCACGAGCATGTCTGCGTGCCTTGAGGGCACTATCCCACACAAATACACAAGTCGGTCCAAAAATGCAGGAAACATGACAGACCTGAGAATATCAAGTTATACAGAATGCTAATTCTGCATGTGAGCAAATGCACTGCCTTGCCTCACTGTGAGGTCCCAATCCTCAAGTGTCACCTTCTAACGCCAACAATTCATAACAGAGACAATATCTTCTATAAAGTGATATTGCTACTGATATGACTGGGGAAAAAACAGCAGACAAGCTTTAAGAAGTACAAGCCTTTCTTCAGATCTGAAGTAGAGTTTGCTGGGTTTAAAGCTAAATAAGAGTGGAGAATGATTGTTCTGAATTAGAGGATGTTAGACCAGTTGAGTGAGGAGGTGGTGGTAAGATGAAGGTGGTACTACATTTATTATGCTGTACAGAAGAGAGATTGAGGACAGAGACAGGAAAAAAAAAATATGAATGATTACTTGTGAAATACGGGATCGTGCACAGGCATTCATGGCATAGGGGAATGCAGCGTGCCATAAAATGAATAACAGTACTAAGTCTAAGTGACTGACTTTATTAAAGGGATTATAAAATGAAACTTCAAGCATCCTGTCATTGTGTGAGCCTATGTCTTCTTAGTGTAAGCCTTTATTTTTTAGGCTATGTCTTGCTGTGAACTCAAGCAAAGCCAGGACATAATGACAAACCTTCTCAAAGCACAGTCACACTCTGCAGATAGATGAGAGCACGAGTATTGTCTCAGTTTTGGACAAGTCTATTCCCAGTGTAATCCCACTGGATCCAAAATTCAGAATTTTACTTCAAAACGACAGTTAACTTTATAAAGCCATGTAAAGTTACCAACATTAGTGTAAAATGATTAATAGTGCAACAGGGTGTGTAGTCTTCACAGTTTAGAAAGGGTTTTGAGCAGGAAGTAAAACATTCACAGAGGCATTTAAAACCAAATGCAAATTTCAGTCTAAAGGTCAAGACCAGATAACATTAAATATAAACTTTCATATGTCATAAATGCACTGAATATATTTCCATCTATTTTCATATATATAAAGGGGCTTGCATTCACTCACATTTTTAAATTAGTTTTTTTAATGGTAACTCTGTATTCAACGCTACGGCTCTGCCAGCTCTTTTCTATACAGTTTTCTGCAACAGACCCGAGATGTCAAGGGGATGGAATATTTCAGCACTTCATACTAGCTTCAGGAGCACCAGAAAATTATCTTTGTTGTTTTCTGACACCTTTTTGCACTAAAGCTTTAATGTTTACTTAATGATTCCAATACTTTCATTTCCTCAGCGAAGGATAACTGTTGCTGAGCCATTCCTCGCCATGCTCTGCTTCTCAGCCATCCTTCAGTAAACCTTCACTGGCATCGTAACTTTTGCAATCAGGATATTTGAAGGTGGGAACCTGGAGGAAGGAACCTTTACAACTGACATAAAAATGATCCCTTAGCCCAACACCACCATAAAAAAAATGTATGTTGTTGGGTTGGATGGTGTCTTTTTCACAAGCTCCATTTATGACATTATATGGCATATGGTTTCTAAAACACAAGGGAAGATTTGAAACATGCTGCTGGGAAAGCTGTAAACAAACAGCTCTGAAACACCGCACATTTATCAGTCTGTCAGAAGGTATGAGGTAAGGAAAGCCAGGGAGATAAAGCATGGAACAGTCTAAGATGACGCAAGAATTGTTTGCGTTAATCCCCGTTTTAAAAATAGAAAGAAGAAAAGAAATCTGCTAGCGTTATTCCTATCAGAACTTGGTGGAATCAGCTGTCTTTTTGCACTGTAGCATTTATTGTACAGAGCTCACCCAGCAGAAATTGGAATAATTTCTATTGATTGATCCTCCTGTAAAAAGGGGAAAAGTCTTTCTTTTACTATACAGTTGGGCTCATCTTTCTTATATTATGTACATAATTTTTTGAAAATTGATTTAACTATATTTGCATTTTCCAAATAAACACAATCTAAATAAGAAATTAATGTACTGAAATTTTTCGTAGAGATAAGCAACAAATAGCAGAAGGGTTTATTTCATCTTCCACTAGATGACATGTAACACTACAATACAACATGATGAATAGTGTAAACTTGACATTTTTCTATAAGATTATTTTCCTCCAGGGAAACAGTGGTAAAAAAAAATAATCAACATCAGGGTGTCTTTTTTTTGTCAGAACTGCCAAAAAAAAAAAGTATTACAAACTTGTGCCAAATTGCATTTGTTATGAAAATAAAAATATTCTCAAAACCAAATTATTTTAAAAATCCATAAACTCAAAACCAATTTTTTCTTCATTTGGGATTTCCAAATGAGAGAGAAACTTAGCTCACATCATTAAAAGATAACTGAGCATCAGGCTTGGAGAAACAGTGTATATTATGGCATTTATCAGGCCTCTGCAGTTGCCTCACCGACAGTACTCTGTGTACTCTGTCTGATGATTCGGAGGGAGTATTAGGCAGAGGAAGGTGTCAGAGTATTAACCCATTTTCCACCTTTTTTTTTCCTTGAACTTAACATTTACACCCACACACAAAACATACAGGTAAGTTTTAAAGTGTCTGCTGTCCTGCCACTTGTAAAACACAGCCCCAGATCTATCAACATTAAAAAAAAAAAAAAAAGGAGGATGCAGAAACAAATTGCTCTATGGACACGCATGGTCAAGATCAGAGCACCCTCCACATGGCAACTAGTAACTGCATCAAAGCTCTCCCAAAGAGGGGAGAGCTCTCCATCAAAGCTCTGAGAACTGGCAGGCAGTCACAGGACAACATGGCCAGGAGACATCCCCAGCATTAGACTGTTCAGTTTGTGTCCAGATCTGCTCGCTGGAGATCCACTTTAAATAGATTAGGTAGGTTCTGTAGAATTTAATTGAAACTTTTGGGGAGCAACAAGTCAGATTTCACCTGAAAAGACATGATGGGATATTGTCAGAGAGACTTTCTGGTACTCTGTTGATTCCTTCCCTTCCTGATAAGGTCAGGATAAAGGACTAGGCTATGTTGGCAGTAGTATTCCACAGGCAGCGGCTGAAGTCCAGTGAACAGAGGTGTTTCTAAAGCTGACATTTTGAGGAACAAGACAGAGTGGTCTGGTGGAGTTTCCCAGAATCCATTTCAATGATGCTGTGAAGAGGAGCTCTCAAGAATTTACTCCTTCACACTGCTGATGAAACAGCTACAGCTGGTGCAGCTTACACAAGCACTAAGACAGGTGCAAGAAATACACCTCTCTCACTTGATGAATCCATGTGAGCAAACTAAAATATTTACCAGGAAAACATAAAAGAGAATCACCTCACCTGCTAAAATATTCAGTAGAGTTTCAGCACAACTTTTAAAACATTAATTGGAAAGGTTTTTCCAGGTGAGAAAGAAAGACAGAGTCATCTGGCACTGTCTCCCAGGAAATGTATGTAACTTGTGCTTCATCTCCTTTTTCTGCCTTCAGGCCTCCAGCATCTTTTGGACTTGTCTGTCCATGCCATCCCAGCTAGTTTTCTTCATTCCACTAGTCAGAATAAACCATTTAAGTTCACAAAAGAACGGACCCTTGCCTTTATCTATGAGATTCCTGGGATAAATCAATGTATCTGGTTTACAGCATATCAAGTTACCTGGCTGCTATAGGTATATGTATCTATAGGGTTTTTTAACAAGTGTTCTGGTTACTTTCTGCCACAAAGGGAGCTTGTTTAGTGTTTTTTTTTAATGGTCATGTCCATTCTCATTAGTGTAGGACACAAACAAAGTGCTATATACTATGACTGCCCTTAAGCGAGGGAAGAGGTACAGCCCTGTCCAGTCAGCCTTGAGTGCTTGCCCCAGCTCTCCATCATTATACACCAGGTACACGAAACCTTGGGCCAAGTAAAATAGTTGCAGTGTTACCATGGCAACAGTGGATCTATATCTCTTAGCAAGACTCACGGAGATGAAATTGGTCCTGCTTAGACCACCTGCACAAGAGAGCTTCAGCTCTTCTTGCTGGAGAGTGGAGGATAACCAACAACCCCAAAAAAGGCAGGGACTCTGTTCTTTCTACTCCATATACCCATTCAGGTTTGGAAAAGCATGTGCTCCGACTTTACAACACGTTTAACATACAACACTTCTGCACATAACCTAGCAGATCAGCCTGCTTAGCTTCATTATCACTCATAATACATTATTAGCCGTTTTCTCTTTAGCATGGTGCTGTTTATTACAGCCCTTGTTTTGCCAGAAACATAAGCATCTCTCTCTATTTCTCACCACTTGAACAGAGCTCTCCCCGATCTGAATTGGCACAACCAACTAAAAGGGAACAGAAAAGAGAGGGAGCCACAAAGAGGACTATATGCAACTGAAATGAAAAGGGCATTTGTCTAGGCAAGTAACACATAAACAGACTGAGTTGGGTTTTAGTCAGAGCACTGAGGATAACAGAACTCTTAAACTCCCAACGTGTCACTTCACTGGATGACCAAGAGACATCCAGCTCGTCTTAACTCCAAGTCGCCTGTTCAGTGCTCAGAGAACAAGCGAAACCTAAATCTGAACTGCTGATCCCAAATACAAAATTGTCAGCCCAGTTCACTGTTGCCCTGTATCATATCTGTCTGTTTTTAACAATTCTGAATAACAGCTTTGTATAGTTCCCTTGCATTCTGGTCTTGCAGAGTAAGGCTTGACATACTGATGAACTCAGGTTCATTGTCTGATATGCTAAGAAAAGAAGAGTAAGAAGGGACTTAGCAATATGGGGCCGCATGGGTGACAGTTGGCATATTTTAGAAAAGACTGCGCTTTCTCAAAAGGTAATGTTGAAAAACATATTTTCTGTAACACACTTTGCCTTAAATCTGCATTCTGAAGTGATGAATGATCCTCCTACCCCAGCAGCAGCAACAGTAATGCTTGCTAAACTTCACAGTGTGCTACCAGCCACGGACCTGAAGAATGATGGAAAAAGCTCTGAATTTTCCTCACTTCCAGTGAGGAAACACATCAGTTGTACAGGTGGTCTGTGCTCTACACCATAAAGCACTGGATGGAAAAGTCAGGAGTCCAGGTACTAAAACAGTATAGGAGAAGAGCAGCTGCTTCCTGATGAGTGCAATTTCCTTGTAACCACAGAACGTTCATGGAAAAAGCAGGCCCAGCTTGTTTAGGTGAATGGGGGAAGAATTACAAAAAATACTCATACCTCAAAGAAAAATACAATAGCAGTGGTGTCAGAAGGAGGGCCATGAAGTTTGTTTTGGGATAAAGTATTGTCTGAAAGAACAAATGAGCAAACCTAAGGAAATCTGGCTCGAGAGACCACCCACTCCTGTAACAGCTTGCCCCACTCAGACCTAGAAATAGCTGTAGAAAATATCAAGCAAAACAACCAACTATTGAGTGAAACAATACATCCATCAAGCAATTATTCAATAAAATATCACCAAGTAGACGTTCAATAAACTGTTGCACAGGCAGGCAATTACCCTAATAGCATTACAAAGCACAGGCAGTTACTCAATACATTCAAAGGGCAAATGATTGCTCCATCCTGCCACAAGTTACTGCACAGGGCATACAATAACTCTGTAATGACCAAAGGGTGAAGCCCTATGACAGCTTGATTTGTTTTCCTCCCTTCATTCTGCCTTACACTATTCCTACCAGTGAAGTGGTCGTGCGGATGTGCTTTCACCTAGTGCAGTCTTGTGACTTTCCGCATGCTATGACTGACGGCAGTCGGTGATCGCCAATGAGTTGTCCTGGTTTCCTGTTGGGTCATTTAGGCCCAATGTCTGCTGCGCCCACCTTTAACAGCGATTGGCCTTGCGAGCATTCTCACAGCTGCCTAGGAGTTGAATTGAGGAGCTGGTGTACTGCAGACACAACAAAAGGAATAGGCTCTGGCTTAGCAAGCAGTTGCATTTAAAACTAAGAAAATCTTATGAGAGAAGAGTTCTGCCTTTGCTGCCTCACAGCCATAGGTCAGGATGATGAGGGAATGCTGTCTGCCTTCTCTGTGTACCCAGGAGACCAGAGGCAGCACAGCCACTCCTGCTTCCATGGGACGATGCAACCCCACCATTTTCCATGGGACAAGGCCAATTCTGAAGTCTTAACTGTAAGAACCAGAAAAATAGCTTGACTGTATTAATGTGCATCCTGAATTGCTCAGCGACGGAGAATGAAACTGAGACAGAAATATTCTTCTTCCTTCAATGATGAGCCTATTGATACAAATCATGATATGCCTGCATTCAGTTCCCATGGATATCAACTGGGGGCTAGCTATTACATGCCTTATAGGCCTGGACTTTTACCCCCACCCCCTTTCTGAATTTTGAAGGAAAGTATTGGATTCAATGCCCACTGAGGTGCACAGGAAGTCTAAAATGGGAAGAGGATGCAATCCCAAAGCTGGGCTCCTCTGGTACGGAAACAGGCTAGAAACTTTGCAAGGGACAGTGTTATTGATAATGCAGTCATTAAAAAAATATGTGTATCAGGCCTGACACAAAATAATGACACAACTGAAACCCAAACCAGCATATACTCATTTATGCTGTTGTGAAATGTATTTGCATTGTGCTCCTGAGAATTCAGGATGTCCTTATGCCACTCCAACATCCCAGAGCTTAGACATCGTTAAAATATTTTAAAGGAATGATGAATCAATTTTTGGTTGAGACAAAAGATGAACTCTTGCAAGGTTTGTGGTAAGGTGTTAAGAAGTGCCAGCACTGGAGCGTGGTCCCTAGTCATGTCTTGGGTCCTACTTCTAAGATTACAGGAAGTTCAGACAAGATTTATATCCACTTCTATACTCTGGATACTCCCAGATTCATCACTCAACAGAAAGCCATACATGGCTTTTTCCCTGATTGAAACTGTAACATTTTCCACCTGTTAAGAGAAAGTAGCTGCTCAGGTCCAGTTAATTCAGTCTCAGTGGTTTAACAATCATTTTTATCAGCTGGGTCATCTTAACTTAGTGTTTACTAGTAGTATATTACCCATTTTTTTTTCTGTCCAGTCTGAAAAGAAATAAAATCAGAAAATGTCAATATATTACAATTGCATTAACTCAGCTCCAGATCACAGAAAACACGGAACTGTAGTTTACGAAATTAGATTTAACAAGGCAGAGAAGCAAATGGGAAAAAAAAAAACCAAACCCAAATCACAAGCAATGTTACTAATGATGTTTTAATTCTTTCCTTACATCTGCTACCAGAAACAACAGCTAGACTTTCATCTCCTTCTGTGTAAAACAGTACTACTTAGGAAGATGCCAAGTGAAACCGATCACTGAGAAACCAAACGTTGATCAATTTGTAGTAAGATAATCAATTCTCACAGATAGTATCCATAGGCTCAGAGAACTGATAATCTTACTTTATTTACAAGCCACTGAAAATTCATCTGACTGTACATTGTTCAATTCACATGACATTTAAGATCCATGTCCAACTTAGAGCATAACAATTATCGTACAGTGTCTAATTTGCTTTGTTTACACCATGATTTCAACAACAGCACAACAAAATTAGATCTTTCACAAGGTGAAAATCATTACATACCAGGTGAAAATTATTAAACTCACAAGTGCCACATAGCATTCAACTGAATGGATATGGACAGCTCATTTATTATAAAGTATTTATATTTGTCAAGCCTGTCATGAGAGCATGCACCCTTGAGGAAAAATGGCTTTTCCCTTTGCTACACTGTCTCAGACAGATTTTGTCACTTGATAGGCAGGTATTATTACCTGGTCTTTTACACTTGGCCAAGGACCTGTTTAACTTTAGCAACAAATCAGTCCAGTGAGGTTCCCAACTCATTGAAATGGACAGGAAATTCAACTTAAACATAAGAAAAAACTTTTTTTACTGTGAGAGTCATTAAACTCTGTCCTAGGTTGCCCACAGAAGCTGTAGAGTCTCCATCCTTTGAGATACTCAAAATCTGACATGGCTACGGCTCTGAGCAACCTGCTCTAGTTGACCCTCGTTTGAGCCAGCGGGTTTTGGACTAGGTGATTTCCAGAAGTCTCTGCCAACCTCAGCCATTCCGTGAGTCTGCAACCAGTTTCTAGCTCATGCCCGGCACAGTGCGGAGAAGGCCCTTTTCCCCCTGCCCCCACACATATAATTAACAACGTGCACGAGAGACCCCAATAAGAAGATTCAGCAGTTTGCAATGCCTGTGGTGCCTCCATGGCCAGACAGCACAGCTATGATTATACAGTGAAGGAGACCTCCCCCTCTGGGGTACACCTCAGAACCTTCAGGTTGAGTCTTGGGACTTTCTTAGTCTAAAATTTACAAGATTTTAGCCCTTTTTGACCAGAAAAAAAACCCCACAGGGGAATCCAGGGCACTTTCTGCCTTGGCTTCCAGCTTTGTGATCTCATATTAACCAGTTGTTCCTTACTGCCTTTGCAGTTTCTCCGAGATGCTTTCTACCACATCCTTTCTTTTGTCCATGTTTCTCCTCCCATAGCTTTTCTTATCCTACATCTCTGGTGGCCATCTCCATATGAGGACACAGTCCCATTCCTCTCTAGGCCTACTGCCCGGAGCGCACTGTCTCAGTAGAGCCATTCCTGTTTTGTAGGCAACTCCAGCTTGGAAATTGTGTACACACATGTGTGTGTGAATATATGTCCTGTCATAATGGAGGTCTCGTCTGGAGCAACAGTGTAATCTTACTGAAATTAGCTTTTCAGAAAAGACAGCATCAAATTGCTGATTTGACCATTTTTAATCTCCTAGGTTAAGTCAAGGTTTTCAAGAGAACTAGCACTCTGCCCTCTTTTAAGTCAGTGGAGATTTATCACCAATTGATCTCTTTGGAAATGATGATCTTAATGGAGGTTAATAAGAGCAATCAACGAGTGATGAAATCATCTTACTGAGGGATTGCCCATACCTTCAGCATTTTGTTCTTGAAAGAACAAAAACTCCCTCTGCATTCTGTCTGCTGGTTTTGGACTGTTTCCAGAAGCAGTCTGTTTGCTCTTCTGTCAATCAAACTGAATAAAGAGAACAAAGTTGACAAGGAAAGAGCCTACAACACCAATAACTCTACAGCTTCAATCAGTACCCTGTTATCTGGCAGGATAGACACTAACATCCTTCTGTAAGCCTGAATCTCCCAGGACAGAGAAATTCAACATGAGGGAATTTCAGAGGTCCTAGCAGAGAACGTTGCTTTGTCTACACACTGTAGACCACAATAAGGATTTAGAGGTTCCCGTTCAGGTGATGTAACCGATGCAGATGGGAGCAGATACCTGGTCTTGTTGCTGGTTGGAATAAATAGTGACAAAAGGAACTCTTCAAGGGAAGTGGGATATGATGGGAAAAGTGATAGTCCCTCAAATCTGAACTTGCCAGCCTGGAAAAATATAAAAGCAAGAATAGAAAAAGGAAGAAAAATAATCCATTGAGGAAAGCTCTAGAATATGTCACAAGGATACATTCGCTCTGGAATTCCAGATGTTGTGACTCAGGAGTATTGTGGCAGGTCCACTCCAGAAGTCTTTAAGAAAGCATAAAGATGGTCTGACTCCAGTAAATTCTGTAGGAGTTCAGATGGTGTTAATTTCCATGCATTATCATGCAAGAGCCTTGTTTCAATCGTTACTACAGCAGATTCTTTAAAGGCATGATGCCAAGTCCAGGGACAGGGAAAAGGCAGGTTATCCTAAGCCACAGTCTTGGACACATGACCATGTTCTTGCCATTCCTACATGCTTTTATAAATTCCCATACCGTGAAATATCTGCTTTCCTCCTCTGACTTGAAGTCTCCCACACACACGTACCACAGGTTCCAACCTCTGCTCACCCCTGCTCTTGGACATATTCTAGCATCAATGGGACTGCTGTACCAACAATGCACACAGGATTAGGCCCACTTCAGTATCTGTCCAGAAAAGTAGTAACACCTCCGGAATTCTAACCATTGCTACTTTGGGTACTTCGTTTGCAGCCTCTCGACAGGAAACAGTCACTGCTAAAATACTGCAGGTTTCCTAACTCCCACCAAAAGAACCAGCTTGACAAAAGTGCTTTCAGGTGGCAGATCCTGTGCTGGCTCTGCACACAGAGCAAAGACCTCCTTTCTTTTTCATTTATACCCATGTGCCTGGCAAGAACACTCCTGGCCAAGTCCAAAACTGAAACGTGCAAACGATCCACGCAGGTTTAGGGTCAGTCCCAGTGCATGGGTATATACCCATCTTGCAGCCAGTTGAATTTCATATCTTTGGAATCCACAGTCTGTTTAAATATTAAAAAAACCCACAGGCATTTGGCAGATACACCACTCTCCCTAACTGCTGATAATACCACAGTCAAACAGATTGCTTTGGCAAAACTGCAAACATGATTCTTATTAAACTTACCAAGCAGAGACATATATAGTGTTGCTAACATTATTTCTTTCTGCTCCTTTTTTGTTTCATGTTAAGCTAAACAAACCAAGCAGGTGGGAACATATAATCAAAATTAATAGGTTGGGAATGTGCTTTGAAACAGAAGCAATTTCCAAACGATCTGTGAAAAGATTTCTGCAAGGCCTATGTACTTTTACGACAATCCATTTATTTTGCTATTTATTTTGATTGTTCATTCTGATCTCTAAGTATCCTGAAAGTCTGTCTGTGTACAGCTAGATACATCTTGTTTACAAAGGAGCATGTGACTTGGACACCTGAGATAACAGATGAGTAACTTGACAGGCACTCCATGGTCTGTGAGCAAGTGCACAGAATCATAGAACAGTTTGGGTTGGAAGGGACCTTAAAGATCATCTAGTTCCAACGCCCCTGCCATGGGCAGGGACACCCTCCACTAGACCAGGTTGCTCAAAGCCTCATCCAGCCTGGCCTTGGACACTTCCAGGGATGGGGCACCCACAGCTTCTCTGGGCAACCTGTGCCAGGGCCTCACCACCCTCTCTGGGAAGATTTTTTTCCTTATATCTAATCTAAATCTCTCCGCTTTCAGTTTAAAGCCATTACCCTGGGTCCTGTCACTGCACACGCTTGTAAAAAGACACACCCTCCCAGCTTTCTTGTAGACCCCTTCAGGTACTGGAAGGCACTATAAGGTCTCCCTAGAGCCAACAGGTGCTTCTCCAGGCTGAACAAGCCCAGCTCTCTCAGCCTTTCTTCACAGAAGAGGTGCTCCAGCCCTCTGATCATCTTGGTGGCCTCCTCTGGGCTCTTCTACTTCTTTCTGCACTACCTACACTACTTGCCCAAGATAAATCGGATTATATCACAGATCAGCATGGTTTGCCACAAATACCCCCTGGTGCTCTTTTCAGAAACCTGTTATTTTGACTTGCCCTCCATATTTCACAGGTGTTTTTTCTACCAAAATGTAATTAGATGGAAATGCTGATCAGCATTCACACTTGGCTCTTCTACATCACTTCACCTCCAGTGATACCCTTGCTGACACAATGACAACCCTTAATTCCAGGAGATCTGGACAGCAGAAATAGAAGGGACGTAAGAAGTCATAGGGTACTATGACTTTGGGGGTATTTCACTTTTGCGGTAAATTTCATTGTAACAAATTAATGTTTGGTATTAAAATTATTGCTTATCTAGACAGTCTTTCCTCTTTTTGCACTGTGAGTAATGACCCAATCAAAGAGGTAAAAAAGATTCTGTTTTAAACTTTGACAAAAGAAGTACTTTGTCCTAGTCTGAACTGTTCTCTCCCTGGGGGTATGTTATGCCACAACGGCCATGTTTCCATTTGAATTCCCACCAGAGACAACTGCTATAACTTATAGGTGAGGTTTGGTGAGCTCACAGGTGGCAGGGCCTACTGAAAGAAAGCGATGTACTGACTTTGTCCTCAGTTACCTTAGGCAGACTGTGGACAACTCCATCAATTATTCAGTCAGGACTTCAGCTTCTCACTCCCTCATGAACAGAAGGAAAGGTCACGGTGCCAGTGCTTTCTCTCCCTTGGGAACATCCTGTAGCCTTTTACCTGTATGCAACTGCAGGTTTCGTTCTTTAGTTGTAAACTCTATCCAAACCAATGGAGCAAAATTTTAGGTCTTGGCTTTCAATTGCCTGTGTACAATAGTAATGTATTAAAATGTATTTATTTTAATTGTTTAACATGTCCCTAGAAGTTTCACACCATGCTGCATGGTTAAGGGCATTGTCTCCCCATTTCCATTGCCTTGAACTATTTGGTTTAATTCTCTCAAATTCCTAATTACAAAAAAAACCTCATGAAACAAACAGCAAAAATTCCCAATCCTTGAAAGTTTTCTAATGTGCTGTCTATAAGAACATGTACACTAGACTGGGCAACAGATCTGGGGCGTTCCCTATTCTTTCTCTGATAATGGCTGGTAGCAGCTGCTTAGGAATAAGTACAAGTCTTTCACCTGTAACACTCTCCCAGTTTCCAGCAACCAGAAGTTCAGGAACTTTGAGAAAAATTTGCATCCTATATTCTTCATTAATCACCAGAGTTTTGTGCTCTGTGAAAATCTGTTTGTAATTATAGCTTCTCTGACACCTCGAAACACTGAGTTACACAGAATAACTACATGATGTATTGAAAACTTCCACTCATTTGTTTTAAAGTTGCTGCTTTTGTAATCCCACTGGATAGCTCCAGCTCTTTTGAAGTAATGGTGAAAACCACTGATCTTCTTCATAACTCCTCATATTCTTCTTGCTTTTTGAGCACCAAAGAGTTTTTTAGAAAGGTACCAAGAGGAAAACAGAAGACATACCACAGCGTAAATCCGTGTTGTCCTCATATTTTACTACAATATTTAGTTTTGACTACCCCACTGCCAAAACAGATTCAGTAGAAAAACAGAGAATTACAGATATGACAAAGATGACCAAAGTTAAGTCATGAAGAGAAAAAGCAAACTGCCAAGTTTTCTGAAGTAAGTTACACATAGGAAGTGTAAAGAAACCCACACCACTTCTACAAGTGTTGAGAGGACCGTGAGTTACAAAGATTGAAAAGAACTGCTACGGTATTTGTTAAGCTTTCTGCTTTGGTGATAGCCTGCTACTGTGCATGCTTTAGATGTCTCCAATACTTCTCTCTACTGAAAGCACTATTATTGTCACCCTTTTTAACATTTTTTCAATTTAAATATAATAATACTGGGCTGACTTCTACCCTTACTTATGCCTACATGTGCTCACTGAGTACAGAACTCGGACCTTAGGCCTCACTTTTACAGTAAGCTCTGTATAGCAATGCCATCTCATGCACACTTGCACACCAACACACACAGCCACACTCTGGGCAGTGCCTAGATTTATAGCAAGCCTCTTTGTCATTATGACAACACACCTGAAGATCTGTTCTGCAGAGAAATCCTTTTCTTTTTTCTGGCTTCTCTCCAAACAGCTTGATTTAAGATAGTCAGGACCAAACAGGAGATTGGAAAATCCATACAAAACCCAGTCCCTTTTTACACGGGTGGATTTGAAGATATGCAAGCTAAAGGCTAAGGCCAAAATAAAGTGATTTAGTATGTAGGTCTTAACATCTGAAAAGGGAAGACAATGTATGCCAGCGTTTACTGCTTAATGGCTTTGATCAGTTTGGCTCAATCCTCAGTCCTCCCCTGAGTGACACTGCTTGTTTTCAGTGAGTTTTAAAGCTGAGTTTTTATCCTGTGAAGGGATCACTGACATCAAGAGCCATGGCACTAGGTATATCTGTATTAGTGTGTTTTTGAAAATGTGGGTGTTGTCTTTTTTTTTAAACAACATCTTCATGAGATGCTTGTAAACACTAAGCAGTGCACATCCTTGCCCTAATCTTCATTGATATCTGACTATTTCCTCTGCTGTCTTGCACATGATGCATGTTGACATTAGGCTGCCATAAACAGTTGATGATAGCTTGTGAAATTAATGGGCCAGGAAGAGAAGGCCATGTAGTAAATTTCTTCCTCGTTCTGGATTACAGGTTGATAAATGGCACTGCACTGTAGCTGTCCCTATTGATACAGGAAGTTCAGGATCCAATTAAATACATTTTTTCAATATTGGCTGGCACTGCTTTGTTTTTTCAATACTTTCTGATGGATTATAGCCACTGCAGGATTAAGATATGCTATTTGAAACAATGTAGTGATTGAATCAGAAGGTTTCTACAGAAAAGCATCTCTTTTTCAAGAGGGAAATGAAGAGATAGTGCATCTTACAATAAATCGTGCCGTATGTAGTAATGCCTTATAATCTTCCCATAGCCTTTTATAGCATTTGAAAGAACTAAGGAGCCTTCATTGATTCCACTTAGTTTTCACTGGTAACAGAGCTCAGGGTATTACAAGTGACCATGGCATCTGTTCCCTGAACCTAGAGGAGGGTCCCTCTTAGCTGCTACAGAATAAGGTCTCATTCTCCATGAGACAGAAGGTACAGAGTGTGACTGAAGCAGGTTTCAGCCTCTCCAACAACGGCCAGTAATATCCGTACTACACATAGTATTACATACTTCCATTTTCCTTCAAGGCATTACTAAAAAATCAGTGCTCCTAAGGCCTCCTCTCCATAGTGCACCTCTAGTTGTTTCCTGAGAAGGTACATGTCAGGAAAGAGATTTTCATTGTACCCAGTGCTCTGTGCATGGATCCACGTGCAGGAGAGGATTGAGGGGAAGCTCACTGGAGCACAGTAGCAGAATTATCACTTTTTAGAGGCCTAGAAGCTTTTAGGTGCTTCTGACAAAAGACTGTCCTGTGACTAGTTACATCCTGCGTGCATTAGTCTTTGAACAATCTTCCTGGGAAACAACTCTGCAAATTCCTCTGTTGTTGGGTTATTTGCCAAAGTTTAAAACCAAGGCCATATGTTTTCAAAACTGACACATGATTTTAGAAGGTGCTGGCCTGTTTTCAACAGTTCTCCAAGTCTTGCCTTCTGAAAGCAGGATGTTACTTGAAATGCGTGGATTCTCCAGGAATGTAGTATCTAAAGCCTCAAAGCAGCCCAGCCTGCAGTCTATTTTTACCACAAGATTACCATTCCCTACCAACCAGGAGAAAAATGTTCTGTTTTTCAAAAAGCTTTATTTTCTCTTGAGGAAGGACTCTCTGGTGTGTTTTATGATGTGCTTCCCCATTACCATTTGTGGGAGGAATGATTTAGCAGTACTGACTTGCAAATATTGATTGTATTCCATGGAAAAGTAATTAGTTTTGATTGCATCACATTAGGAGGGCAGTTTATAGCACAAAATAGATTAACTGCCGTCATGAAAGCTGTATTGTTACATACATAAACCAGCACTAATGCATAGGGAAAAATGGGGTATTTTTTACACCCGTGTATGCTGTTTTTAAAGCAATATAAAAACTCTGGACAGTACAATAACAGTTATTTTTCTTGTTAGTATTTTATACAGATTTTTTTCTGCTTATTATGTTTGTTGCTGTTAGACTGAAACAGACTAGAGAGGATTGGCTGTCCATGGCAGCTGCTGTGTACATTGCACATTTTCTCAGGGCCTGGCTCTCATGTGGCTGCCCCAGTTTTGCACTGGCTTTAGTGAAATCTCTGCCAGTTCACACTGGTGCAAGTGAGAGCAGAGACAAGCCCTCGGCTTTGAACAGTGTATATCTGAGCACAGAGCTAGACATCCCCTTGATCCAGCTGATGCTGTTAGTACCTTTGGCTGGTCCTCAGCCCCACTCAGCAGTCCCAGCTGGGTGTTTTCACTCCCATGGCTCAGCTGGAGGGATGGAATATGCAAGGCTTCCTTCCTCCGGTAGAAGGGAATCTGGGAGGGAAGCAATGACTGAGATGCTAGCCACCTGGAAAAGCATAGTAGCACATTGCACGTTGCTTTGAACCTGCAGGTATGAATCCTAAATATGAAAGTCTTTACCTTAGCTTCCTCATATCCGTATTAGATTTAGATTACAACTGTATTTTGGCCCAATGACAAATCAACTTTGAAGTTCTAGCCTGCATTTTTGCTTTGGGTCCATTTCAGTAGTCAGGTTTGAGTCCGAGAGACTGACAGTGACTCTCAGATGTACTCATTTGCAAGCTGTTCCTTGGTCTAAACAAACAAGAGCAGAGAAGACAGCAAAGGGGATACTTATATTCTCAGGCATAACCTGCATTTTTCCCTCCCTGGGAACACAGGCACAAAAAAAGCACAATCCATTGAAACAGTGGAAGAGCTGAGGGATCAATAAGGAGGCATGGAAAAAGAAAAATGCACCAGAGACTTGTTAGAGTTTGCATGAAGGATTCCTAAATAGGCAGCTGAGAATAGCGCGTTATCTCTGCCAAAATAATGAAAAACATATTGCAAAATAAATTAATAACAAAGGGCAGCATCTGGGCAAAAGTGTCTGCATATACTTCTGATTTATTCCAAGGGGAAATATGACAAGACTATAGAACTGAACCAGAATATATTATAATTTTAAGTTCCTCCTCTAATGCTAATCAGCCTGCCGAGCTCGTTTCCCTGTACACTGCTCAATAGCAGACAAGATAAACTGATGTGTGGATAAGATTAACCACATTGTGTTAACTGTGCGCCAGTTTAATTAGTTGAAAGGGAAGGAGCCATTCATGGGTGGACACCCACCTTGAAAAAAAGCTTGGATGGACTGATTTCCCAGATCAGACACCAGGAAGTCTGACTTCCCCATTAGGCAAGTTGATGGAAGTGATAATGAAGAATCAGTTAAGTAGACAAAAGGACAACACGTTGGGGAAAACCAAAATCCTTTATGGAAGGTAGCTTTATATCAGAAATTTAGAGTTCTGTGAAGGAGTCAGCACGCATCTAAATAAAGATGGTTTGGTTGATGTGCTTTATAAGCATACTAATTTCCTGAGAAGGTCCCTTACAGACTGCTCTTAAGGACTGGTTTCATTGGGTAATTAAGATAGTCCTCCCTAGATGAACAGTTTATTAAAGCCGCTACCCATCGCAGGGCGGGTTAGAACTAGATGACGTCTAAGGTCCCTTTGAACCCAAACCACTCTGTGATCCTATGAATAATCATAATCTTTGAGAAAGGATAGAAATGCATGATCAACTTTCAAAACAGGAGGTCATCAATGGCACCCATGTTTTGACCTGTGACGTTCGACCTATTATTAAGCAGTCCTGGAGTAACTAGTGAGATAGGATCATTTAGCACTGAGGGAAAGTTATCCAGGATAGTGAAATTGACTGTTCATGACACCAAGTGGCTGGTGACCCCTCAGCAAGTTAAATAATCTAAAAAGAAACCTCAGTGATACATACACAACAATGGAGTCTAGGTTGGCTATCTGTTCTCAGAAAAAGGTCTTGAAGGCAGTGTGGATTAGTCCAGCATTTAAAGGAATAACAATCACAATTTAGAAGTTTTCCACAAGCCTCCAGAGGCTACAAATCACAGACAGCAGCCATTGCTGTAGTAGCATATCTTGAAAAATGGCATTAACAGATATCATGACCTTACATAAGTTATTCAATTTACAGTGGAAAAAAAAAAAATTCATTGCAGTCAGTAGTGGTGAGGCTTGTTCAGAATGAATTCACACTGCCCAAAGCATGCCCCCAGACTTACAGCTGATAAAAACACCTCAAACTGTATACACGGTTAGTAACATCCTTCATCGTCAGAAAACAATATATTCCCCACCACTGATAATGTACACTTCAGAAACCAGCCACTGCCCATAAATAAACTATGTCCACGCTGAAGTACAGAAACTACTGCACAAGTCACAAAGCCAGCAGTGCAGCATCTGTAAGCTAATATTAGATATTAACTGAATACAGTAGAGAGCACTGGTTCCAGAGCAGATGGACCTTACATGGAATGTTTGATACTCACTGTATGTCATCCTAAAAAAATAAAAGCTTTGTTTTGGAAGGACTATTTAATGGAGAAAGGTAATTAACACACTCTCAACTGGACAGAATATTTCCATTTACTTTTAACGCAAATAAATCAAAGTTTTTCCTCAGAGGGGAAAAAAATAAGAAAACAAAACCTACTCAAAACCTGCTGCTTCTCCCACTTCCTTCTTTATTTCTATTTAACCTGCAGAGGATGGAGCTTCTCCATTTCATTCTCAGGGATGAAGAATTTTTTTCCATAAAAAGCTTGTTTTACAAACAGCGCAGCACGACCATGCATGACAGGACAGCTTCAGTTTAGATTTCTAATAGGAATCTGGATTAGATGAGATTGTATGGATTAACATTGGAAAGAATAGTACTATAATTCAGGGGCAGACCCTCAACAAGAATAAAGTGACATTGAACTCTGCTGTGCTAATTTAAAGTGATTCAACCCATTCTTGGTCATCAGAGGAAGTGGATACTAACTTATAACTAACATAACTAAATACAAATGCATATGTCAAAAATAGGAAATGGAATAAAATAAACTTGCATGTTACACAGCTATTCCAATGCTCACTCCCAAGAAGCGCTGCCAAAGATTAATTACACAAAAAATAAATTGATCATTAGGGAGCTAGAGATTTTAGGGTCATATTAAAATAAGCAGTCACCAGTGCTTTTAAAAAGATTTCTCCCATTCTCATCATATGAAGAGTTTTAGGGAGTTACTCAGTTGTACAAAATACCAGATTTTATAGTTATACTGAAAAAACAACCTTCACCCACAGACATACAGGCTGGATAGTTGCAACGTGAGCACTATTCACATATTATTGTCGTGCTTTGCTTCAGACTTACAGCTTTGAAGCATGAGATGAAATGTACCTCTATGAAGCTGTCTGCAGATGCATGTGATTTTTTTTCTCAGACTATGATGTCTAAGTACACTTCTGTGGAAAGGTCTGGGTTGTGGTTTCCTTAAACTGATGTGATGGCAATCCTCATGCCTTTAAGGATGATCTTCCAGGCTATTCTACAGAACAGCCTTCAACTAATGCAATCACATTTAACTCAATAGCTTAACCTACCTTTGGAATGCCATAACACAACTCATATTCACAGCTTTCCAGCTGGAGCACTAACCAACCCTCTGTAAAGAACACACTACCAAAACAACTATGCCTAACTAGTAAATAGGAAGAGAGTGTGTATTATATGGTAAATTAATCAAAAAGGGCACTAGAACTAAATCCTTGAAGCAGCTAGGGATATTGATGAAATCACATAACTGGTTTTTGCTGCTTCTTGGAAGAGACATCATAGTTTTTTGGGGCTTAACCTGATATTGAGCTCCTCAATTTCCCACTAGGTTGTTAATGACACTAGAAAAATCACACTTTTGGCAGAGAAGCTGTGTAATATGGGCACAGGGGCAGTGGTCTCAAACACAAAAATGTTTGGGAAAATCATGTGGTGGCTGGTTTTTGGTTGGTTTCTCTTGCCTAGTCTGGAAACACAAGAAGTAGTTTTCTACTTCAGTTAGATTTAAACCAAAACGATTTTCTTCTTGACCTTTCTCTCGATGACTGCTTTTCCCAACTTGCCTCTCTTGGACATAATTAAGCAGGACTTTTTAGGTACTCAGAAAAGGCTTTTTAAAAAACAGCCTCCCGCCCTGCCAAGTTCTAGAGGTCAAGAGATGCCTTCACAAAGTTGCAAGGTAGAAATCAGCACTCAGGTTACGAATGTGACCTTCTCTATCATGAGCTTGAAACAGAGAAGAGGCAATAACAAGATCAGGGCCAGGATCAGGAAGCAGTAACTGACTTCCAGACAGCCCCTCTGTCAGCTACATTCAGTCAAGTCTGGACACAGCAAAGAATTTGCTCCTTTCAATTTACTCTTGGAGCCTGTAAATTACAAAGATTATTTCACTCTGCGGCAATAAGTGTCAGCAGCTCAAAAGCCATCTGGTTTTCTGGACAGGAACTTGGAAATACAGTATGTTGAGTGCATAGACATTCCCATTCGTGAGGCTTGGTGAGGCTGTTGTGCTTTTCCTTGCCCCAGCATCGATCTACAGCAAACCTCGTGAAGTCAGTGCCACGCAGATGTAAAATCAAGTCTTCCTGTTTTCACGGCATGAACCAGCAAAATCTTCTCAGAAAAGCAGCACACCAAATGTACAGAGCCTGCTGGCTTAAAAGAGGTTAAATCTGTTGATGTTGTGCTGATTTACCCCAAACTTTACAGTGCCAAGGTCTAAAATTTATGAGGCTGGGTCTGAAAAACCAGGGAAAAGACACCTGACAGCTTCCCTGACAAACATCTCTGCAGAGTACTCTTTCACAGTGCAAATTTAGAAGCGTTAGGAACAAAGCATGCACACTCTCTCCACCTGCTCTTCAACTTGGCAAGTCTTACCTTTGTTCTCAGCTGCTGATCTAAAAGAATTTGTAAAAATCTATACAGACATGGGATGAACTACCCCAGTCACACCACTTCTGAATGGCAAGGCTCTCTTGCCCCTACCTCTTGTACAAGAACAACAACAGCACTCCAGAAAACAGAATGGTTTGAGTGAAAGAGCAATTTTAGACAAACTCCTGTTGCTGTTATTACTCTCTGCAACAGATGGATGAGAAACCATTTTACTGAACATAATTTATTTCACAAACTCAAGGGTATAAGCAATCCTCTTGTGCCTCTTCAGCTGTGAGGCTCATCCTCTCTCTCTGGACAATGATATAGAATCACAGAACAGTTTGGGTTGGAGGGGACCTTAAAGACCATCTAGTTCCAACCCTCCTGCCATGGGCAGGGACACCCCCCACTAGACCAGTGAAGGGTGTATATGTATATATAGATACATTATTTTTGTCGGGGAGAGGCTTGATTAGAAAATGCATTATTACCTGTAAATAGGATTCTGGCCCCTAAGGCAGTGGACCAAAAGCCAAAATACTAAAGACTAGCAGTGCAGACACATCATAACACAGAATATTGGTCAGGTTTTGATGTCACTTAAGTCTGAGTAGAAAGAAAGAACCGACAGGTGCAGATCCCATTTTGCTGCTCTTCTGCAGGCATTTGAGAAAAACAAGTTTTTGTTGTGGGGTAGAGGGATAAATATTCCTGTTGCAAATCAAAGCTGAACCTGATAGACTTTGAGCCATGTCTTCTGGTATGTAGAAAAAAGGGATTTTCATTATTTTCAGTGTTAATGTTACAACCTGTAAACTGAATACGTGGCAAACAGGATAGTCCTGAGAGAAAACAAGGATGGCAATCACCTTATCTACTACTTCCCCTGTCTCTGTAGGCTGAAGACAACTTTTCAAGAGGTCTTGACAAGAGAGGAGCTCTATGGTAAACTAAGATATGCCATTATTGCACAGAAAAGGTCCCTTGAAACAGGGGATTTCCTTGGATCTGTGGGAACTGGATCCTACCCTCTGCCTTGAAACAGAGGGAGAATTCTAGTTACATACCTATTGCCTCTTTTAAATTAAAACTGTGGATTCCATAAAAAAAGAAAATTGAAAATGGCTTCTCACTGTAAAATGAAAATAATGTCCAGATAAAAGGACTCTTAGGCTACTCTTATTGCAGAAAAACTGTCTGGTGACTGAAGTCACTAAGGTTTATTTATGCTGTCCAAGATGATGATATTCAAGTTAGCTCTACATGAGTCCAGATGATGAAAACTGATGTTTTCTGACTTACATTCCTGTTGAGAAATGCCATTCTGTCTTTCACATTCCTAAGAAACTTCACATGAATGTGGATCTCAGTCTTGTGTCACACTCTGGAGAAAGTTGAATTAGATCACGTATTCCTCTCCCTCATGTGCCCTTGGAAACAGTCACTCTCTGCTCCATTCTTCCTATATTTAGTACAGGAATACTAGTACTAATCCAGCTTACAGAGAGACATGGGGGGAAAAAATGCGTTCATGACTGTGAGGGTCAGATACTATACTAAGGAGGTAAACATACAATCAGCCTGGATTTTAGCTGATTAAAAGGTATGCTGCATATTGGATGCAACAGTGCTACTGAACTTTAAAAGGGAGGTTTTGAGGTGAAATAACCATTTGTTTCTCCACTGTTCCTTTAAACAGATCCTTTTTTCCTGCCTTGTCCTAGTGTCAGCAGTTGACTTGGCATTGCTGTGACTTCATCTCACACAGCAGTTAGTTTTTGCTTGGAGTATCATTAGCAGTGCAGTAGCAGCAGCACACAGCTCAGAGACTCCTGAAGCCACCTGAGAAGATGAAGAAAATACCTATGTGGTTGGGCTGCACGGAACTTCGTGCTGTCGTTACTCCACAGCTGTCTGCACCAAGCCAGCTACTTCTAAGCCATCCTGAGCGTGTGCACACTAGATATAGTCTGTGAAAGAAGTGGAAGATTAGTAAAAGCCAAATTCCACATTGATTTACATCCTATGCAGTGCCACCAACAAGAAGAAATTGCCTTGTATTGTTTAATTTGCATCCCTGATCATAAGTAGAACGGACATCTTTGGGAACGAAAGGAAACATGTTTTGTTCCCCTGCCACTCTCTTAATTGGCAATTTGCGATAGAAGTCACAAGAATAATGATGGATGTGATTCTTTCCCTGCATCCAATTTTCTTAGCCAATAACTAGGGAAATAATAAACCAAATTCTACTTCAAGTTACACTCGGTGAAATCTCATTAGGTTGAATTATATTAAAGAACAAAGTTCCTGTAAAGCAGCCACTCTGCAAGCTAAGAATTCAGATCCAAGATTCTAAGGCTCTATGATCTCAGTTTTTTTGGTACAAGTGTTGTATTTTCAAAGTAATTACTACAGCTCAGAAGTTTATAGAGCAAACGAACTATTCAATTTAATTCTTGTAATTTTTTCCCTTTTTTCTATTTTCCTAAGTATAGCAAAAAAATCACCTTCCGTTCCCATTTGTTTTCTTTCCCCCTGTGCTCTCATTATGTCTTTTCATTTCTTTCCCCCATTCTGCCTTTCTTTCATCATTCCTGCCTTAACTGTTTAGCTTTTCAGATTCTGCTACCCAACCTGCTGTGCAATTGTAGCTTGTGCCCTTTTGGATTCAGCTTCTCAAGGGTGAGAAGAGAGGAATTCCCAAGTGTGGGATTCATTTCATCCAAATTCAGGTACTGAAGAGCTGAGCCTGTAGCTGGTGATTCTTTTAGAAATCTATGTGTCATCCATAGAAGAGAAATGAGTATCTCTAATGAGTGATTTCTCCTATCATTAAAAAGACATCTAATGAATTGCCTTCTGCACAAGACTACTACTACTACCTAATCTGTGGGTAGATGTAGCTGAGATGAATTCTCAAAGCTGCCCAAGTTTGACACTGAGAAGCTCTCGTGGCTTTGCACAGCTCTAAGGAAAAAAACAGGGACTGAAGCAGTTCTCTTGCTGACAACTGATTGACTGCTAAGCACCACACAGTAATAGCAGTAAAATGGAAGACAACAGGCAGGTCAGTTTAAGATTCCTCAAATTAAATACAGCTGCAAAAAGTGTAAGCTGCATTTCATTTCTACCTGTAATCAAGGCAAAAACACCTAAAAGGAAGAAAATCCAAATTTAACCACATTTTTAGCAACTGCTAGATCTGGGATATACTGTTAACTCACCCAAACAGTAACAACTATGAAAGTTATGAGAAAGGTTCTGCATTTTAACCCTTCATACAGAACCAAAATTGGAGAAAAACTTGGAAAAAGAGTCAAAACGCAGAGACACTGAATCCTTTAGAAGAGACCAGACTTCAGAACTGCAACAGAGCGCTCAGCTGTAGACCACTGGACCCCAAAAGACGGCCATTTGGCAACGCAGTTCAAACTGGCAAATCAAAGGCATCAACCCCGTTCCAGAATGACACGTGAGAAGGGTGTATATGGAAAGCACAATAAAGCACCCGAACTGCAACAAGAGCTGAAAAGACACCAAGTGCTTACCATCTGTCCCTGATGCTATCAGGTAGCTGCTATCAGCTAGACACTTAGTATATGGTTGGGTGAAGATTTTTTGAAGGGTGCTTTAAAATATTTACAAGGGCAAAACCTTCAGGAGCTTATTTTTCTCAACCTTCCTTCCAAAGCTAAACAGATGGTGAATGTTTCTTAGCTAAATATTCCGCCAAACACTCTGGCAACGTAGCCTGATACATCACAACTGTTCTTTACCTTCTCCTCGTGCACTCTTCCACCACATCCTGAAGAACGATATGCCAAAAGCAGCCTCTCTAGCTAACAACCAGCTTGAGGATGGAGCTTTCTACACCATCCATAGTTGGGTGTACATTTTTTATATCACAAATAAATTCTGTCTTGGGGCAATGGAGGAGATGCACATTAGAAGTGCTGTAAAGTTAGAGCATAAAACAAGGATAAACAGCATGCTCTACATTTAAGATTTTTTGGTTTTAGCACTCTGTCATCTTGGCTAAAAGGGTGCACAAATTAGAATAACCCAGGGCCCAAAGCTACAAACAGAACTACATGCTGTTTACTACTGTGAGAAGTTCAAGCGATGCCAAGGAGACTTTTGCATCATGAAGTTGCTATCAGAATGAGGCCTAACAAGTATTGGATCAGGCACTGAACCTTAACACCCTGTTGATTTTTCTTGTTTTTGCCTATGTATCAGGTGTAGGTGGTTGGGTACTGGCAGCCGGGGTCAAAGGGTGGCTTCTTTGAGAAAAGATATGGGGGTGCTCTGTGCCAGACACAGCATTTCCAGCCAGCTCCAACAAACCCACCATGCAGCTGAGCCTGCCAGTGAAGCTGATACCACCTCTACAAAAACCTCTATTTAAGGACAGGCAGAGGAAGAGGGGAGAAGGCATTAGAAACAGCAGAGGGAACACCAAAGTCAGAGGAGGAAAAGGTGCTCTATGGCAGAGCAGGTGTTGCCATGCAGCCCATGGAAGACCTGTATCAGAGCAGGTGGATATTCCTTAAGGAAATGTGCCTCATGGAGAGCCAATGCTGTAGCAAAGGAAAAGTGTGAGAAGAAAGAAAGAGAGAGAGAGTGCTATGTAGTGACAGTAAACAACACTCCAACTGTCATGGCTCATGGCCTGGCTGAAGGAACCGAGTGTAATCTGCAGCAGTAACCAGGAGGGAGGCAAGGAGCCTGGAGTGAAGATGAGCCTGAGAAAGTGCAGAGGAAAGTTGGCTTTCCTATGTTTTGTAATGTTTCCTGCTACCCAAATAAGTAATTATATGTTTCCTTTAGTTATCAATAAATTAAGTTAAACTCCCCAAGTTGAGTCTGTGTTGCCCCCAACAGTAATGGGTAAGTGATCTCCCTGACTTTATACTGAGTGCATCTTGGTACTTAAACGCTGGAAGGCATCTCCTATGAGGAGTGGTGGAAGACTCTGGATTTTCTAACTGGGAGAAAAGGAGGTTGAGGGATGACCTCTCTGCAGCTTCCTGAGGAGGGAAAATAGGAAGGGAGGTTCTGATTTCTTCATCCTACTAACCAGTGACAGGATGCAAGGGAATGACTCAAAGCTGCAACAGGGGAGGTTCAGACTTGGCATTAGGAAACATTTATTTACAGAGAAGGTGGTCAAATACTGGAACAGGCTTCCTAGGGAGGTTATCAATGCCCCAAGCCTGTCTGTGTTTAAAAGGCATTTGGACAATGCCTTTATAATACACTTGAACTTTTGGTCAGCCCTGAAGTGGTCAGGCAGTTGGACTAGATGACCATTTAGGTCCCATCCAGCTGAATTCTACTATATTCTGTTCTCTTCCCTTGTCCTGCTGGGGGTAGGGAGGAGTGAGTGGCAGGGTGGGAGTCTGGCTGCCAGCCAGGACCAACCCACCACAGCTACCTACCAAATACTCTGAGATTACAAGGGGTTTGGTGCTTTTTGGTTAGTGGGTTGGTTGGTTTTTTAAAAGCTTTTCAGAGCTTTTCTAGAGCTGCTGTTCTTTGGTTTTTCATTTTTACTATCTTGGAATCACCCACTTCAGATATGCCAGTGGATGGTCTCTTCAGAACAAAGTAATGTAACTAGGAAGCATCTTAAGGGCTAGTTAATGGCCCTTTTCTGCTGGCAATATCATAGGAAGGAACTTCTGCCAGGGAAGGATTTTTCCATCAAAAATCCTCACCAGATCTACGTTTATTGCTAAAATGCTGGAACCGCGTGCTTTCTCTCGCCTCCAGGAACATAGTGAGAGCAGGATTATGCTAAGAGGACTCTTAAATAGTAATTTTCCTTGACAATTAATGCAGAGATTGAATAGCACATTTTTAATCAACTTTCTGCCCTGACCCTATGTACTGTGTATGGTGCTCACCCATACACTCCAAATCACCCTGCTTCTGCTTTTTTTAATGTTAGGTCACACAAACAACAGAAAATATTCAAACCAATGGGTTCTCTGCCTGAGGAGAAAATAAAAACAGTGGTCCTTATTTTCCTTCTAGCAAGTTAACTAGCTGCCACAGTGCTGCCTTTGCTACTTGCATTCATTCAAATTGGTTACAAGGAGGCTCAAGTGAGTGCAATATTTCATCAAGCAGTTGAGCAAACACACACTTGTTTTGGGCCACTAGTTCATCTGCTCTGCATTCTTTATACAACAGCATTGCAGCATATAAATCAACAGTGCTTGAAAGTGGTTTAAAATCTGCTTGCACTCACACTGTCTACATCTTAGGATCAGTTTTATTACTATCACAATTGTTATGATTATATTTTTTGCTGTGCACCATAAACCATATTACTAAATTCCCACCAATTAGATTTGAAAGTTATTGAGGCAGAGAAGAGCTTATCCTCCCTGACAGCCATCATAACTCTTTTTCCAGTATTCTGAATAAATGGTCAGCCTTTTGTTCTCTCTGAGCTACTACAACAGTAAAAAAGGGATGAACATCTTCCTTCTGTTACCCACTTGTGGGCAAAATCCTGGTAGGAATATGCTGAGCCCCAGGGTTTTTATTTTAGCAGTCTCCAGGTACAGTATGATTTTTAGGGCACCCCTGGCAACTAATGCATATGTTGGAGCATTCACACCGTTACACCAGGGACAAAAAGACTGGTTGTCTTTTTACTGGGGAAGAGCCAAAGAGTTTCAGCCTTCTGTATTCCCTCTGCTGACTATGCCACATGCTGAAAACACGTCTTGTGACACAAAGATGCATTCCCCTAGGAGTATTCCAATTGTATTCTCAAAGTATATATCCTGCACCTTTATTTCTTCCATTTCAGTTCCAAAGAGTGTGACACACTGTCTTGGAATAAATGTTCACATGGTACACCCACTACAACTTGCACAGAGCAGTCAAGAAGGAGCACAGACTTTGAAGGCCATACAGACAATTAGGAACCTAGCTCCCAGTGAACTCATGTGGGACCTCTGCACCTAACTGTTGTTAATTAGGAACATGCAAACTCTGCCAATTAAACCTTAAATCCATAAACATAATGGTGAGTTAGGCTAAAACCAGAATATCTGAAGGAAAGAAGATAATTATCCTAATGGAACCAGGAGGTGGTATTATTATTAATGTTACTACTATTATTATTTACTACGGCCATCTGGGATGGAGGCTCCATTACACTGCTCACCTGAAGACAATACAGTCCTTTTTCTGAAGGACCACCATCAACATAAACTCTATTCTTTAAGTATTCTACTCAGAATCTGAGTAGACCAAACATAAGGATAAATTGACATTAGTCAGAACAACATTCAAAGGCCTGTTACACATGTTACATGGCAGCTGGTCCTCTTGATTTTAAAAGACATGTCACCAAATGTTGAATCTGGAGCTCGTTTAGAGGTCTCTCACATAATGCTTTGTTGTTCTGTAAGGACATGCTCTTAGGGGAAAGATTAGGAGTCTGAGAAACATCTCATTTCACATCCTTTGTCTCCTGCCATGCACCCACTGTGAAGAGCCTAGCTCCATCTTCTGGATAAACTTCTCGTCAATAGCAGCAAGCTGCTTTCAGGTTCCCTCAAAGCCATCTCTTCTCCAGGCTGAAGACATGCAGTTGCCTCAGCCTCTCCTCACACGCCCTGTGCTCTCAATCCAGCCATCCTGGCAGCCCTGCACTGAACTCGCTCCTGTTTATCACTGTACTGGGGTGCCCAAAACTGGACACAGTATTCTAGATGTGGACTACAAGTCACATGTAGAGCAGGATTACACCTTCTGTTGACCTACTGGCTGTGCTGCTCTTCACACAGCCCAGGATGCTGTCTGGCCACCTTTGCTGCTAGGACACACCATGGGTTCATGCTCAGCTCCCTGCCTAACAAGGCTCCATAGCATTTTAGCAGAGCTGCTCCCCAGCCAGCCAGTTCCCTGATTGTATTGCTGCAAGGGATTATCCCTACCCAGATACCAGACTCTGTGTTTGTCCTTGGCAAATCGCATAGTTTGTCTGCACAACTCCCAAGCCTGTCTAGGACCCTATAGATAGCAGCCCCGTTGCCAACAGTGTGATTGGTCCCCCCAGTTTGGTGTCATACACAAACTTGGCTTGCCTTCTTCAGGTCATTAATGTTAAAGGGGAAATGTCACAGTACAAATAACTGTGGTACTTCGCTTGCTCTCAGCCACTAAGTATGACCTATTAACTACTGCTGGTTTAGCTCAATTACCTAACAATTTTATTAACCTTTTGGTTGTCTGGTTGCTGTATGGCACCTAAAAGTGCATGGGGGTGGGAAGAGTGAGAAGAGGCAGAGGTAGCTCCAATGCTTGCTTTCAGGTTACTCAGCTAGGACCTTGGGAAACATTCACCATCTCCATATACTGTTGCAGCTATAGAGATCCGTAGCCAGAAAGGACTGCTGGATCCTCTTTAACATTGTCTGGAATACAACATTTAAATTTCTAACACCATCTATCAGCAACAACGTCAGCTGCAGGACAACAGAACTGTAAACAATGTGGGTGAAAGAGGCTGTGTATTAAATGTGTCACTCCATTTTCTCCTTCCTTTTATGTGAACCACTGAAGAGAATATGCCTTTGTTGAACAGGAATAAAACACTGCCTTTTCCAGAAAGTCCTATTTGACACACTGCTATAGAGGTCTTCTGATAAGCTATAATAAAAGAGCACCCTGCAGATAGTGTGTCTCAAGCTTGCTGTGAAAGAGCCACATCCAGTATAGCATCACCAGTGCGTCCCCCTGGATATTAGGCTATTGGCAAGACTTTCATGTGGATTCTACCTCTCTCCCTCATACATATTGTTTCATATTTTTACTATTTTCCTCTCAGCTACCGTGCTTCTTCATTTCTACGACCAGATGATAAGCAGTTCTGGTCAAGAGAAGCAGTCTTCTCATTTCACTGTAAGCAGATAGCTCCAAAAGCTCTTTAAAAAAAACAAAACAAAACCAAAAAACAACCAACCAACCTAGTTTTCTATAGATCTTAGTGATAAATGAGACATGTTAGCAAGTTGAGTGCTTATACTGACCATTTAAGTATCTTGAGCCAAGTCTTCATGGTAGTATATATAAATGCACAGTTCCTGAATTAAACTATGCCAGCTGACCAGCCAGCCACCCTCATTGTCACAGTATAACACATCTTGAAATTGCTTATATCTATCAGTAGCTAATGCTAACCTTTGAACTGATGTTTTCTGGTTATAATCAATTCCCTATTAATTTGAGACATTTAGACTGCATGGAAAAATCAATCATCTTTAATTGCTAAGCTGAGATCTATCTGACATGAGAGAAATTATACCCTTCATCCTTGAAAACAGCTAGAGCTAAGATAAGGAAAAACAGTCACGTGAAACATAGCCATACAGCTAAGCATCTTCCAACCACCATTTTTTGCCACATCAGAGCATCATCTTTTCCTAGTTCCAGACTGTTGCTCTTTTACTGTGTCCCCCTAAGCGTTCCAAACAACCCATTCGTGCAGTGCACTCCATACCTCCCTCAACTGTGACACTCACCACCAACCTCCTGCACCCACGAGGCCAACTGCCTCCTGTCTTGCTGTGTTTGTGAGACATGATCAGCCTGGGAAAACAGCCTGAGGTTCTTCATGTCAGTCTCCCGTTGCTGCCTCGTTCTGTGATCACTGCAGAGTACGTGTGCATGGTTCTGAGGAGAGCTGCATACTGTGCACTTAAAAAAATAGTTTGCTAGCTCAGCGCCTTAAGTGTATGAACTATCACAGCAGTGTAAATAAGGACCAGGACCTTTTGCATCTGTAAAGTGAAAGACTTTGAACCACACCTAAAATTAAGAGGGGAAAAAAAGTAAAATGAATCAGATTACAGTTTTATTCTTGGCTCAAATTTATCCTTCTTGTCGTTTCCTAGCTTGTGCAGAATTTACTGTCACCTGTGAAAGTCTGAGGCAAATAACCCAGATTTCCATTTCAATGTGGCACCATAAAAGTATGAAGTCAGGCAAAGAAAAAGCATGATGCAAGCAGCAGAATTGGAAGTAGACAGCACAGCATGAAGGATATCTTGTGTAGTGTTCAGTAAAGCACCTTCCTGAGAACCTTGCTCTTACTTGAAAGATCCAGGAACAGAACCAGATGTAATAGATTTTTTCTTTCTCAACATTTTTGCAAGTGGCTGGTTTAGAAACGGTTGAAAAGCAGTTGGATAGGCAAAGCACAGTCTAAGTGGGTTTTTTTAATTAATTTTTTTAATTAAAAAGTGTGAAATATCATTAGTGTTAATATTTCCAAAGATTCAACAGTGGCTGTGCAGGTGGTGGAAGATGAAGTGATTGGCAATTAAGTACAGAAAACTAGAGAAAGTTTCAAAATCTCAATTGGAACATAAAAAGATGATGCTACCATGGTCTAAGCTACCTACCCATAGAAGAGATTTTTGAATGCAGATCAGTCAGGGGGAAAAAAAAAAATATATATACATAACAACATCTACTGTTTGCAAATTGATGTCACATCAGAGCAGAAGCGAATTGGTAATTATGAGCTGTGATGGTAATTATCCATTGGATTCGTTTACTTGGGGATCTAGGGATTTCCTTAAGCTGTGTCCAGCTGTCTTTCTAACAGATGTACTACGGACTGAAGAGGAGCAGGTGGCTGAGTGCAGGAAGTATTGCCGACATTATTCATCTTGCACCAGTTTCAGACTTGGAGGTCTTTAGTCCTGATGTTTCATGCGATCCTCAAGGCTAGGAAAGAGTGGGAGGGCATCACCTGCTCTCTATGCATAGATGTTGATGAACAAAACTTTCTAGTCTAACCAGCAGGTCACACTTCGCTCACTTCCCAAAGCTGCATTGTTTGGCCGTCAGGTCCCTCTTTAGGGGTGAGGTTTTTGCTTGTTCAAAAAGCCTAGTCACCACAGATTTAGGAAGTCAAAAAGATACTGGTTTTATTCACCACTATTGGCTCTCATGATAACCAAACACATTCCCATCAGGTCTCCATCCCCACTTTCACAGCATTTTGGAGGAGCTCCAAAACAAAACTAAGCACAGATAAAGGAAAAAATGAGAGAGAAAATCCTCCTCCAAGCACTTACTGTGGATCAGAAGCCTGACAGCTGCAATTAGACTGAAGGTCAGTAACAGATTTGATACTCCCTAGTGACTGGCTTATACCAGGCAAATGACAGTACAGTTTCTAAGGTTTATCACATTAAATCTCCATTTTCACAAACACATCTAAATACAGAAATTAGATGAGCTAAAAATACTACAGAAACAAGAGTTATGAATGAAAGCAAAAGGGCTGCCAACAATTTAGTTAGCTCTGCAGCAATTGCTTCAACCATACCATTGCCCTGGGTAACCGACCTGTCTTGCTTTCTGAGGCAACAGCTCGCTGAGTAAAGAAATGTCATGTTTTCATAGTTTTTCTGCTAAATGATGAAGCTGAGACTGGAGAATGTTAAAAGTAAACAATTTTTAAATTTTTTTTTAACACTTGGCAGTCTGCAATGCTATAATCTTTATTCTGGTTTTGTAAGGTAGCTTTGGATTGGTTTGCCTAAGGTTTCACCTAAATGAACAGGTCAAACTGGCAAACGTCTGAGAAAAACCCATTGGACGCGTACATCAGTGAGGCCAGTGGAATAAGTCCCTACCTCAGATAGTAGGGATTACAGGAATACTATTTTCATACTTGTGTTAGTATTTTCAAGAGGTTTTTATATGCTTTATATGTTTATATAAATAATTTAATGGTAAATTAATGAAGTTTTAAATAATGCACCTCAGCTGTGCATTCCTCCTGTGCCACCATCTCTCTGCTTCCATAAAGGAAACTGAAGACTGGTTATGGGATGCAAGACAACAGACTCTGAGCTACAGCAAATCAGAATATAACCACTGATTTAATGATGCTATCTCAAATAGGCAAGCTAATGTTTTAGACTTTAAGATCATTTTAATTGCTTTGGGAGCTAGCAAAGATTTGGCCTGCACAGTAAACATATCCGTTTCCTCTGAGGAGCCTGCCAAAAGTAGAAATTTGATGTCTGATCTTTATTTTCCATGCACTCCTTACATTTTCTACCATAAAGATTAGATTCCCTCTTAGCACGTTTTCCTGAAGCACTGTGCTTTCATGTATCCCAGAAGTGTTAATGAAGCAGTTGGGCCTGCATTTGGAACAGTTTACAGCCTTTTCTTCCTGTGTATCCATGTAAGAAGCAGCACTAGTATTACTAGTAGTAATATAAAGGCTTACTTGCTATTTATTTATTTCTATTTTATCACTTTTCATTTACATTATAGTTATTTACATTATTCCTTTATTTATATTACTTGGATAGTTCGAGAAGGCTGCTAACATTGCCTAAGCAAGCCTTTTATGTAGGTCCAGCTTCCACTCACTCTTCAAAATACTGAGAAAAATCTTAGGAGTTTTATTTAAATTTTAGATGGCTCACATGTACGTTATTATTAATATTGTTACAGAAACATGCAACATTAATTTCCCAGACATTCTATACAAAAGACTTCTGGAGCAGAAGTCTCCCCTTGCAGGTCAACTGATAATTACATTAACAAGTATGATGGGTGGCCCAATGAGCAGATGGATAGATGGATTTTGGTAAATCAACCGTAAAACCATCACTGAATTTTTCAAAACAAAGTAAACGAAGCTAGAATTCCAACCCCATTAAAAAAAAAAAAAAGTGTGTGAAAGGCTAACTTTCAAAGAGATTTAAGCACAGGTAGGTGGCCAAGTTCACAACAGACGCCACTGATATTACAGGCTTAATAAATGTTGTCACTCTATGGCTAATGAATTGCTCCAAAATCAGTAGCTCTGGTTGAAGTCCCAGAAACCCTGAAACAAAGTGAACCTTCAGAGCCCTCAAATCAAGATTATGAGCTAGTCAAGGGTGTGAGGGGGCAATGCCCACCTTGCCAAGGGACCCAATCCCACCAGCCTTCTCCTGAGGACTCCTCAGGCCTGACACCAGTCAGATCTCACTGCAGAAGTGTTGCAAGTAGGCAGCTAGGCACCACAGCATCCACACAAAAAACCCAACTGCACCAAGATGGGGGCAGAGAGGTCTGACTGCTGGTGTTCTTCCACAGCTCACTTGTGAAAGCCTAATCATTGCACAAGCCAAGGGAGAAGTACCATTGCTAAGCACAGAAAACGGGTCATTTAGCACCTCTACACCTCACCTTACATTGTCAGATAGCTCTAGTAACCTCTTGCCTCCAACTCGCCCTTTTCTCCACAGCTTACTTCCCAAGGGCACTGGGAAGACCTGCCCATTCCTAGTCTGAAAATCCCAGGAGCTAGAAGGTTGCTTCCCAAAGTCTGTGCCTCAGTTTCCAAATCCCATGCCCTCTTAAAGAATACCTATTTCTTCCTACCACTAAAAGGCAAATACAAGTTCCTCAGACCGAAGAGCAGGGTTCAGAGGCAGGAGGAAGAGCAGTGTTCACTGAGATGCTAACAGGCTCTCCTCTCACATCGCCGCATGACCTGGAGCAGCAGCTAGAGGAGCCATGGAGCAGCCAGCTGAATAGCCAGGTGAAACAGTTGTTAAAGGATGACTCCAACTTAAGGAAAGAACATCTCTGTACCTTGTGGAGAGAGAAGTCAGGAAAGTCTCAGTTCTGCAAATGTTTAGTCACACATTTAAGCGTAATTTCAATTCAGTTCTGGTGAGCAGAGGGATAGACAAACTCCTGTGGTCACCCATCTGACAAAAAGTAACTCCTGCCTTATTGCGCTGCGATTGAACAGTGCAGGCAGAGTCAGCAAAGTGACCTTGCACCCCTCATTTGCCTGTATGATACGCAAATGCGTGCCTCACAACCAAACCTGGAACATGAGGTGTCAAAGAGAAGTGGGCCCAAGAATCAATGTATTCTGTAGAGCAGGCACCTGGGCCATTCATCTCTCCTCCTTCATCATGAAGAACAGAGGAGACTTCTCTTTAGTCATTAATTCATAGGTAAAGTCTCAGAATCATCGTCATACATCTGATTTTTATTGCTCCCAATAAGTGCCTCCAACATGCCTTTCCCCATGGGTTCTAGCCTATAGATGTACAATTCCCAATGAAATTAAAAATGAGTTTTGATAAAGTACAGTGACTGCATAAAGAGATTGAACAGAATTTTCTCACTTGTCTTTCAAAGGGAGAGACACAATTTTTCTGCTTTTTTCTAAACAACACGTTTTTCAGAGCTCACTAATATATAAACCTTAGTGAACAGGAGAACTAATAAACACTTAAGATACTTAGTCCAAAAATGGCTGATACAAGGGGACGCTCGTAGTCCTTCTCCTGTTGACATCAGCAAAGACTGGTGAAATTTGAACCATGATAGAAATCTCACCAGCCATCCAGTAATTTACTGCAGGCAATAATACAAGTCTGATCCCTCTGCTAATGAAGACCTGCCAGGGTGAGAAGCTTGAGAACGAACATCTGCAACTTCTTTCAACAAAAGCAGCAAGATCTGAATTTATTTTGGTAGATGGCTACTTGAAAAACACTGCACATAATGAAGAGATGTTCAAATGGTGGAAACCCTTCTGGATACAAGCACAGCACTATCAACACACAGTGTTCCCTGCTTAGCAGGCCATACAGAGCACTGGCACAGTGGGCACTGCTGTCTAAGTCAAGGACACAACCACCGAGAGTGCCTGGGGATGCAGTGATTTTTCATGCACATGCTTCATTTTTGGCTTCCTAGTAAATCTGAAGCCTGACGCTCAAGCCCTTTTGCAGCTTCACCATGTGCACCCTTACTAGCTGTGCTCAGCCATGTTCATACTATGACAGCCTCCACCAGAATCTGAAGCCACCTTCTCCAAGCAGAATCTCTACAAGGGTTTATGCCGTTTGTTTTATGAGAATGGCATAAAAATTGCTTGCTGTTCCCTTTGCCCATAAGGAGTCCTCTCTTGTTTTTCTATGCAGAGAATAAAAAGATTTCATTATAGAAGAGATGAGGATGAAGAAAAAGGCCTGAAGATAAGCAATGGACAGCTGGTTTAATATACTGAGTCTGAATCAGTGCTATGCCTTGCACAGCTCTGCATTATGTCTGATACCCCACCACACCACAGCGCACTGACTCCCTCCCAGCCTGCACAACTGTTTTGGTGGAGAATCAAGACTATTTTGAACACTGGGATTTCAAATGCAAATACTTTTGCTCTCTTCAGATCACTTAGTCACTAATAACTCTGAAATCACTACTATGAACGGAGACATTTGAAATAGCTAAAAAGTAAAGGTAGAAATGAAAAAACTGAACAACCCAAAACAGTTTCCATTTCAACCTGCATTTCACCTTAGCAGCTACATCGCTGTTGGTAGATACACCAGAGAACCCCAGTAGTAGCACAATTGGTTTTACTAGACTATATAACCTGTTGTTTAGCTGACTGAACAAATCTGTAGAGTTGTTTTCTAATATTTATAAAGGAAGGAGAAAAAAACCACTCCTTTCTCATATCCATTAATTCTCCAGACACTTTGTTTGCTGTTACTTTGTCATTTGGTGTTGTTAGCAATTTACCCCCCATCCCAAACCAGTCTGTGTAGTTACCTTGGTCAACGTGAAGAATGAACAAACCATAAGACCATCAGCATGTTCTACCTGAAAAAAAAACATTTTACCTGTGTCTCCCTTTGCTGTTTTTTTGCCTACAGTGTCTACCTCGTACCCACATTATGCTAATGCCCCAGTGACACACTGGGTAGCAGTTCATTAGAGAGTGGGTAGAAAAGGAGCAGGAAGATGCCACAGCTGAGCTTGGGTCCCCTGCTGCAAAAACAGAAACACAGGCTGCTTTTCCCTCACCAGCAGTTCCATCAAGAGGTGATCTGCATGAACACATCGGTCCATAAGAAGGAGCTGAAATTGGCAGAAGTCCAATTTCTTTTCATTACAAGTTAAAAATGCATCCAGAGGAAGTTACACCACTTGTTGACATTGGCAGTGGAAAATTTTCTTTTTGGGTCATGTTATATTTAACACAACTCTGATTAACAGCATCAGTAAATTGGTAGGCCATTTTTCCACCAACTTTGAGGTAGTTTTGCAGGCCTTGAGGATGCTAACTGAAACATACTGGCTGGATTCCTACCTGAAATAGTGTTTTCTTTTTTTTCCCCCCTCATCTGTACCTTATTGCAAATTGAATACCAGCCTAATGGTTTCTCAGGTCACCCTGTCCTGCCATAAGGGGCATCATGTCAGAGAGCTTACCATCTTGTCTTTCTAAAAATGTCTGCAAAAATCGGAACTCACTTTGTTGCTATTTTTATCATGACTTTTTCTGGTTACAGATCAGTTTTTCATCCTCTTCCAGAAGTGGGGGCAGAGAGGGGGCATTTTGCTAATGCCTCTTTACTCTCAGGTTTGCCAAGTTCAGCAGTCTTGCTGCAAGGCCTAATTCAGCTCTTAGCAAAAATCAATGGACATGCTCCCGTTTCTACTGATTGTAAGAGACAGGCTAGGGTCACATTTAAAGATGATGAAGATGTGTATTCTACTTCTACCTCTTCAAGACCAGCTTGAAGAATATTAAACTTGTTTGAACCACACTGGGTTTCAACTAAGTGACATTAAAAGTTACCAGTCCAAAGTTTTCTGAACAGTCACAAAGCTACTCTACTTTGTACTCTCCTGATGGGATACATAAAATGGAATTCCATAGCCCCAGGCACCTGCAGAAGGCAGGTTTTGAGTTCACATCCAAAAACTTCCATAGAGTTCCCAGTAATGTTAATGCAACTATCTTGTAATGGATACTGGTGTGAAATCTGTACAGGAGAAATTCAGAAATAAACATAGCTATTGGACTTGTTTCTATCACTATCAAATATGTTCAATATTTAACCTTTAAAAATATAGCCCCCTTATCACTTCTCTGAATCTACGTGTACTCAAAACTCCCAGAGCTTCCAATCCCACAAAATAAGCTGATTTTAAGATTCTTTCCCCTTGACTGAGCTGTAAAACACCTGTTGATATTAGGTATTGCACAAAGTAAGAAGAAAGAATTATTCTTGTTCTTGAGTTCTTGTTTTATAAGCTGAACAGCTACTTCAAAAATCAGGTTCTTTTCACTCCGTTATATCATTTTCCTGCTGGGATTTCTCCTTTACTTGCCACATGCGGTATCATTTCATGACATTTCACTTGAAGTTTTTTGGCAACTCTTCTAACATCTAGTTCCAAAGAAATCCTATCTCCTTGCTTTCTGGCCGTTCTATGCTAGTAGCAACAAAATACTGCTATGTGTTCTCTTCTCCTTCTCTCCTCTCGCGCTGTTCTCATCCAAGTGGGTTACCACTGAATTACCACACTCTACTGAACATCAAGGCAGCTCTAAGTCACTGGTTTTAATTGCCACTGGTTAAAAAAATCTTATTCAGAAATTAATTTAATTCAGGCAGCAGAATCTCATCTGAATGTTGTATATTTCTTTTAAGTTTTTCTTATCACTTTCTTCTGCCTGCTTTGCCCCTCCTTGACCCCCTTAGGAAAAATAAAGGTGGTCCCTGTGGTAATGGAGCAGAACCCTGCACTGCTAATCAAACGGAATAATCATTTACAGTATCTATAATGCAATATTAAAATGGCCAATTAGAACATTACTATCCAAAAGGTTAACTTCTCAGTTTGATGGCATCCTCCCAATCAGCAGGACTTAAGATTAAATGAATTATTCATGTTAAAAAACACCCAAGTCAATTAAGGAGGGAAACAAATTATTTTCTTAAATGAACGACCTGAACATTGTAAAAGCCAAAATGATTCGTTCCCATTCAAAGACATGAATTTAAACCAAATAAAACTAATCAGGGCCACTCTGAAAAGAAGCAGACAAATGAACAAGCAAGTAATTTTAAAGAGAACCAAAGGCACTATTCCTCTAGGTAATAGTGCTGTGATCTCATAGGGAAGCTGACATCCTGATCAGAGGAAAAGCAGCAAGGGAGATTATGAAGGAAATCTATTATGCAGTTGTGATCATATCTCCTGAAGGGCTCCCCTAAACCGAAGTGTAACATACTATTACACAGTTAAGGCATTCTCCCAGCCTCAGGTTTCTTCTTCCTTGCGCTTGTCCTCCTTAAAATCTAAGTGGCTCTTACAAAACAGCAGAAGTTATGGAGTTATGCATCTATTAAAAACTATGTGTGCTTACCACTGCCATAAGATTTGTGTCCAGTCAGGCCAAACAGAGGGCTACGTTACTGGGCACAATGGCGATGTAAATCAGGAAAATTTGGGAAGAGTGCAAAGGAAAATTACAGCCTGCCACTCTACAGGTGATATCAAACCCACCAGACACAGGGATGAGGGAAGCAAGCCTTACAAAGAGCTAGCACAAGACTCAGGATTGCATTAAATGCATGAAGTATCTTCACCCCACCATTAATAATTACACAACAGGGTTGATGCACAGCATCAGCTGGACACCACAGGGATGGACTCTGCCAAAATTTCATCTTGCCCTGATGGATGACTGACAGAGGACAGGATCGCAGACAATTGTGCTGATTTGAAGGTGGAGGGAGTGAAGACTGTGAATTGTCAGACATTCAAGTCTAAGTCCAGAAGTTTAAAAGAATCACCACCTTTTTAACCTCAAAATCCTATACATCATTTCTGTCATTGCAATTTTTCCAACCATAAAGCTAACTTCTTCACTGTACAACCTCCTGGATCATTTCTATCTTTTTAAAAAAAAAACCTCTATGTAAGTCTCTTTACAGTCATAGAAGACTTTTATACTTTAAAAGAGACATTAAATAGATCTGCAAAAGATATCCTATAATCTTTGCCATTTTTGCAATTCATGGAACAATTTCTACTTAAAGCAGTTTAGTCCTCATATGTTCATCTCTCTTGATCATCACCTGTACTCTGTGCCTGATATTCTAGAGACGGCTACCACCTTCTGCTGCCATTTTTGCATATTTTACCTACATTGTGGGCACCTGCCTTCGGCCTCCTTCATTAATGCTTCATGAGGTAAAAACCCTCATTTACATTTGGATTATTAATTGACATTTTTATCTGTCTCACATTGCAAACTGTCATTTCTTGCTGACTGTCTCTCTGACATCTTAGCTAGTTTCAGGTCTTCACCTTCTCTATACAAGCTCTTATTCATAAACATCCAAACAGTAACGTGACAGTTGATAGAATTGCTCTCTTCACTAGGGATGACATGTGCGTCAGCACTGTAGGACTCAGAGACTTAAAGGCCAAAAACAAACTTTAGAAGTATCCTGAATGATTGACCACACAGGAAAATAATTGTTCAGAAGAATGCAAGAACAGCCACTTCAGATTTGTCCAAAGCCTGAGCCTATTACACTGTCTCCAACTGCGGCCAACTTTGAACATCCAGGCAAAAATTCAAGAACCAGGCAAATATACGGGATACTGTGGTTTTGACTAGCTGAAAGCCTTGCCGTGTTGAGGGAAGGGCTATGTTCCCCTAACACATAGTGTCATGGCGTCACTTGTGATTCTGGTTTTGTGACCTCAAATTTGAGAGCATCTTTTCTAGGTGCTCTCAGAGAACAACTACTTAATAGGATTGTCATTTGCTGCTTTTTCTCTCAATTCTATCCTCTGGCCATAAGAATGACAGTGTTAATGGAGAATTCATTCTCCAGTGAGTATACCAGACCTGTAGGTTTATGAAAAACAGTGTTTAAATCAGAAAATTAACTTAAATCAGAAAAACAAAGTCAATATAATTAAAGAAATACTGTCCTTGCCATAGACTCCTCATTTTGATTCAGCTTCAAAGACTATTACTCCCCACACAATTAAAACGTGCAGTCTGCTAACCATGAAAGGACTTGGTTTTCACACCAGTGGCAATTCTCCGAAGATCATCCCTATTCTATTGCATGATCACATACAACAGGACACACAGTTAACAAAAGGAATGCAGAGGACATCAGTGGCAATAAGCAAAGGTCTGAGCTTCCACAGATCTACATTAATTCGGGTTACTGGTTTTGCAAAGAAATCTTTCCAGTTGCTCGTTTGATCACTCAGGCACAGAGCAGTGGAGACTATCAAAAAGGAGTGAAAACTTGAATCCTTCTGCCCTGTGCAGTAGAGAATAAAATCCTTCATGTTTCTCCCCTAACATTTGTCAACATATCAAAGAAAGTTTTAGGTAGATGCCAGGATTCAAGCCAGGCACCCGCTGTGTAGCTGCAAGGAGAATATACATGCATCATGCCTAGAGTTGACTGAAAAAGGACAAATGTCCTTGCAGAGGAGGTGAAGGGCATGAGGAGAAGAGGGAGGAAACTAAGTCCCCTCAGTCAGTTTTGGCATTTAAATCTTTTCTTTAGGGAAATATAAGTTATGGCTCAGTTCCACAGATACCTAAAAACCGTGCTAGTGTTGAACATTATGTATTTTCAAGAGGTAATTAATCGGGTGCCCAAGTTCCTTATGCAAATCACGTCCAGACTGCATCTGAGAACGGGATAGCTCTTTCATAGTGTAGTGATTAGAGCCCTTACCCAAGAATTACCTCCTTTGCTTAAAGCAAGTCAAACTTCCTTTTATGTCCTAAGAAAGCAGGCAAAACTTGGATAAGACACTTCTTATCCCTATGTTAAAAGTAGGTAACATTGAGCTGTTCTCTTTTATGAAGAGGCATTGGGAGTCTTTGAATAAAATATGAAACAATGCTGGCAAAATTGAAATAAAACAAGTGAATATCTCTTCCCACACACACACTATGTACAGCACATCGGATACCAATACTTTCTTTTAAAGAGCACAGCCTGGTTTTTTATAATGTTCCCTCTGCACAAGGGCCATAGAGAACCTGAAATGTTTTCTACTACTAAACAACCTTTTACATCGAATGGGAGTCATAAGCTCTTTTCAGCTTTTGATGTCCCTGACTCAATCCCAAGTCTGAGGACCAATTGGAGCCTATCGCACTACAGATCCCTTTATTTTCAGAATTTTGGAACTGTCTGTAACCAATATATACAGATTTAAATATAGTTGTTGGCAGTTCTTTGGGCCATTAAAGTGTTTGCTTTGGAGAATGCTTCTGTCTTTCCCACTAGGCTCATTCAAAAATTATCATCCAAAAGTGAAACATCACCGGCTGTTGTATGATCAAATAAGTTGAGGGAGAACCCTATGAGAGACTGTTCAGTTAATAATCCCTTTAGAAATGGAGATGTAAAAGATTGCCTTTTACTGCTTCTGAATGTCCCTTAAGAGTAAGCCAACAAGTGCAGCACCCTACCATGAAGGAAACAACAAACTGAGCTAGAGCTGCTGCTGCGGATACATTGCCTTGCGTTATGGCTCTTAGGAATGCTCTGTTCCAGCAGTGTGGGTAGAAAGCAACACGTAGTGATACTTGTGTTGGTTAGAGGGAAAGCTCTGGGACAGATGGCACCCAGCAGTCAACCAAATTCCTGATAGTTCCTTGGAATTTTGTGGGCTTCATAAATAGTGAGTGAACAGGAGAGACAAACTCTCAGCTCCTGTGTGATGAGATTTCCTTTGTGCCACCCTAAGCACACAAAACTCTGTACTGGGTGACACATCAGCCTGTAATAGGCACCTGGGAGAGACAGAAGTTCCCAGTTGGCAAGCTGCATCTTGCCTCTCCGGTAAGCAAAATCTATTCATGTTACTCTACCATCATTCACACTTGTAGTATGGGAAAGAAAACTAGTATCTGAAGTCATTATCATAGTTGTCCCTGATCTCTGATGGTGGTACAGTACTACCTCATCATTTTCTTTCACGATGATTTCTCATGCTCTTGTGACAGGCATTCCCTCCTTTTTATGGGCAAACAGTTCCATAACCTCAGAGATCTTGTCACTAGTATTTTCCTTATTTTTTGCATCCTGGATTTCATCTCAACCCATCTAACATTCCCACAGATTGCCAGGACAAAGGAAAGGTTGGAATAAGTTGGAACTGCAAGGAGCAGGGGAAATTGGTACAGAGGAAGCAACCCCAAAGGCAGATAAGCAGCAGTTGCCAACGGGCAGTACTATTCTGGAAAGATGTTGGCTTTCGTAATGATTAGCCTGCAGCCATGAGCTTCTGACTGAGCTTGGATTTCTATTGTGAAACTCCAGAAGAAGGGTAAATTTCCAGGCCCCTGTCTCTCATTTATCTCAACATCTGTCACAACCTCAGGTACTCCCAGTATGTTCCCAGCAACTATGGACATTTCTGTCTCATTTTTCACCACAGCCCTTGCTGTCCAGCTCCCCACCCCCCAGCTGCTACAGTTACAGTTCCTTTAAGAACACACAGGAACTACAGTTTGGATACAAACACATGGAATGTCTTCGGGAAGAACCCCAGCAGCCACCTCCTTTTTTTCCCCCAGAAAAGCTGCAGAACAGATCTCCCACCAAAACAGTGATCTAAGGAACAGGGAAGGATGGAAATGAGGAAGGAACAGGTGAGGAGGAATGCCTGAAAACACACCTGTGGAAAAAGAGAGAACAGAAATAACAGGGAGACAGAAGACAGGAGAAACAGAAGCAGAAGGAACATTGATCCTGGAGTATATGTTCCAGATGCCCTGCAGCAGGCTTCAGAAGAGGGGAGTCTGAGAATGAATGAGAGGTCAGTTAGAGAACACACCTCCGGGAGTCCTTGCAAGGAACTGTGAGATCAAAGAAAGTAAAAAATGGGATGAGGAACAAAAGTGGAGCTGAGCAAGTGAGCTGAAACCAGGGTTGATGGGAATTGACCTCAGAAATCCCCCAAGAAGAAAATGTTAAGTGATTTGACTATGAGAATTAATCTAGCATGGGAAGTTTAATGAACAGAGTTTGAACTATGTAAGCAAAGAGGATGGGACTAGGAGACAAGTGTAGGGCACAGACCACACTAGGAGAACAAGGGAGAAGAGGATCAAGGGATGGCCAATCAGCAACAAGGTTTGAGACCACAGAGGCACTCACTCCTCAGCTAGTTAGAAATGAATATAAGATTCCTCAGTTTCACTGGTCCTCTCCTGTAAAATATAAACGTATACTTCATCCCTTGCTGAAGGTGACAAGCTTTTACTGTTATCAGGCAATTCCAGGAGTAGAGGCAAATGCAGAGACTCCTAACAAATGATTGTGTGGGTACTTCTGATGAAACAGAGGGATTTCTTATTTGGTTCAAGGTAAGGGTACAGTCTAGGAGATTATTCTTACAAGGTCATGATACATGACATGAATTCTGTCACATCAAGATCCCCAACAACAGGAAAGGTGACAATTAAATTTCTTTATAGACATGAGACATATGAACACAAACATGGCACAAATGTTGCCAAAATTATGAGTGTCTTCATCTGAAACCAACAAAAGACTCTAACAAATGAGATAAACACACAGAAATTCAGACGTCTCACCACAACCAAGTATCAATCGGCCGTTCTTTCAATATTCAAAGATGTTGAACTGCACAAATGCACTAGTGGTATCCCTGCCATCTAAAGGGACATGAAACTTCCTAGATATGGTTAGTCTTCTGTTTAAATTTGATCTGCTGTAGAGTGCCTTTACTTTTTAACTCATCACTTGCTCTCTAATCAATAACTTAAATACTGTTTCCTGAGGAAAAAAAACCCCACATATTATAGTTACATTTGCTCATGCTGTTTATTGGCAAGCACCATACAAGTCTTGCAAAGTCAGCATGAGGGCTTTACGTAGAACACTTAACAGAAAATGGCCATAATTGTACCTTCCCATTAATGAGCACAGACATAACAAACAGGCATTGTGCTGTGCAAACAGCAGGAGTCTTTATTTGTCATCTTTATATTTGCTTATAAGCAATTCATGGAGAGGTGATCTCAGTTTACAGTAAGTGGGGGTATTCACCCTAAATCCAGCAAGTGACTTTCACACAGCTGGTACCTGGGGACCTGGTTCAGAGGCATGCTACATCTAAAGAGTATTGTATAGGGACTGTCTTAAGCCATTTGCTTGGTTACTTCCCCGTTAAGATTCCTTCTTAAAAGAATTATAAGATTATAAAAACTTCTGGCCAGCTTTGGTCCTTACCAAAAGAACAAGGGTTGGTAAGGATGCGTGGCACTTTCTAATCCTCTTAGTACTAAACATACATGTTTTATCTTTTGAATGTGTTTCTAACAAAGCCTTTTCCAGGCTGAGATGAAAATTTGCCAGTTTTCCTGCATCAATAGACAAATTAGGTCAAAATAAACAAACAGGTCAAAGTACTCTCACTTCATGTCAGAGCAAAGGCATCTTAAGTTGCTCATGGTTTTTAAATTGCAAATACATATTTGTATGTGATGATGTGCCAATTATCCATGACTACCTGCTCTATGCAGCTCCCTTAGCACCTTCCAGTCAGCACGACTGAAGAGCTGCCAAAAGTATTTTTCAGCTCATCACTGTATCATTACCAAGCAGCCTTTAATCCTCTCATGACAAAAGTCCACAATTACTGTACCAGAAGCTGATAGTAGTCAGCTGTATTTCTTCACTGTTTTTGTGCTTTGACAGCTCTTTTTACCAGATGAGCTGAGGCAGTTCTTTACCAACACAACTGCAACAGAACTCTGCCTCTTAGTCTTTAAACTGACTGACACAAAGCTGATTTTGGTCAATAAGCATTTTTGTGTATATGCATGTGTTTCAAAGACATATTCCAAGTAAATAAAAAAAAATGAATTATGTTACATTAAAACAAGCCAGCCAATTATAGTTTGCACTGTGCTTGGACAGATCCATGTTACAGAGAGGACATAGATTAATGAATCACAGTACCTCCATCTCATAATTAATAAACATTGAGGATTTCCTAAACCTGTATGTGATGGTGTGTTACTAGATAAACATCATATTAGGCCAGGGAAAGCCCTGCAGACTCAGACTTTCCAGAAAAAAAAATGGGCTACACAGGGGATGAACCATTTGCTTGCTCAATTGATACCCACACCAAGAACAGTATTCAAAGGAGCTTTAGATTTTACAAGCTAAAGAGAAATGGAAAGCAGGTGAAATACAACAGAACATACTGAAATATGTCTTGATCAAACAGAGTTTGAAACTCAGGGAAAATCAGAACTGAAAAAGAGACTCAGTCTGCTGCCTGTCTTCTGACTCTGTCCAAGTTAATTGCAAACTCCTGCTGATTTCAATAGGACTGGATTTTCTGATGACACCACTAGAGCAAACCATAGAAGATAACAGCCTGACTTACAGACACATGTGACTAAAACTTTAGATTAATATCTGTCCTCAAACAGTTTAAGATGAATTTGAAGCCCTATAGTGCTAGGAACCCTTAATATCCGTTACACATCATACCGTAACATGACAGGTGCCTTTTTTGTCATTACATCAGATTAGCATTTCTAGGGCTTATTCATACAAAACAACCTTACTTCACAGGAAGTTTAAGCAGTACACACAAATATATGATATGGCTATAGCACAACATTCTCTCTGAGGTCATGTATAGTTTGAGGTGAATGTTTCTCAAAGAGTATGAGCAGCAGGAGAGTAACCTTATTAAAAAGAAGTTAAAATTCTGGTTTTATTTGTATGCGCAGTATATTACAGCTCTTTCAAGAGAAAGACTAGGAATTTTATTGCTCTAGTATTTATGCTTAGCAACACAGAAAAGTATCAGGTCATTTGAAATCTCTAATGAAAACCAGCCAAAAGCTCTTACCCAGAATAAATTTCAGTACCTCTGTGATTGTTATTTGGCTGGCACAAGCATCAATGATACATTAATAACATTCATCTATGCGAAATAATCACAAGGTGGTACATAAAACAGAGATTCTGTGCAGGACATTTCCAAAGTCTGACTCCCAGGGCTACAAGCAGAGCTGAATTTCTCTTTACTGCACACAGTACATTTTCTCTTGTGATGTATGCTATTTCTATTGCTACAGACAAATAACTACACTGTGATGCAGTTGCCTACTACTGTAGGCAGTACCTCAGTCCATGAGGACTTTAGCAAGGATTCTAACAAAATGATGTGTAATGCTATGAAGTGTGTACAGATTCCCACCACCATTCCCAAACTTTCTTTAAAGCTGTCCTACTCTAACTCTCATGCAATTTCATATACTGACAATAACATCTTTCTGGTAATACACCGGGAAAGAACAACGCTATTTCACATTCCTTCAAGGTCAATATATGTATGCTATGTGGCTTCTTTCTTGTTTCTAAAAGAAACAAATTTCAATCCATACTAAAACTGATCTACCAAAGCTTAGCCCACATGTACATTTATGTGGACAGCCATGCATTTCACTCGTGTTAGCCAGAAGAGTGTCCTTGCACAAGGTTGAACCTCCTGGTGCCACAGCCTCGTTTACTCTATCAGCCAGTTTCATACACCATTATCATTTTATGCAACTCTGATGGCTTAAAGGGACCTTAAAGCAACTGTAAAAGTTAACTTTATTTCTCCCCTGAGGATTCCTTCTTTGTAATAAATGAGAATAGGGCCCATACAACCCACTATTATCTTTTCTCTCCACACCGCACAGGGCCCTAGTTTGATCCTACAAACTTCCTAAAAGGTTTGATTTTTTTGAACAATAAATTACATAGAATTTAAAAGATAAAGACTTTCCAGAAAACAGGATCCCAGAAAACTTGCTGCAAAAGAAATTCCAGGAATAAACTAAAGATAATTTGATACTTCATGGCTGTGCATTGATGTGGGTTTTTCTTCTCCTTTCTTTTCACTGTCATGACTTCAAAGTTCTTTAGGCAAGTACTGTTTCAAAATAAAAGCAAACACTGGATAGAAGATCTCACCTTGGTTTTGGATACTGGAATAAAATGTCAGGGATTGCCAGGTTATTTGTGGGTTATCCTCTGCTCAGACACCATCTGTGGAACAATCAGTGCCATGTCAGTCTAAGGCCCACATTGATCTTCTCTTTGGCTACCATTTGAAGTATATATTAACTTGCACTGAGCAGCAAAAAGGCATGTAAAGAAAGAGATTTCTGATGCTAAATGACATGAAAAACATACACATTTGATGTGATAAAGTCATTGATGCAAATCTTTTCAGAGTTAAGTTTTCTATACAAGTGTATGCCAGGTCCTTTCCAAAGCTTAGGTGAAGCCAAATCTTTACCACAAGACAAAGCCATTGAATTTAATTTTACGGTCGCTAGGTCATAACAGTGGAACCTTCAGAACCAGAGTGCAGCATTTTTAGGCCAAGTTCTTTTCACTTAGATTCAGTCTTAAAGTAAGGAAATATGTCGCGAGAAGCAAAGGTACAAAATACTTTAACTTTTTGGGATACCAGCTTTTCGGTATGTATGAAATTATAAAATTCTGTAACAAACAGAAAATTATGACTAAGAAAGAGGCAGCACTGGTCTAACCACTCTTCTCATTTTCAGTCTTAAAGAATTGGCTATGATGAGTGGGAATTTTCCCTGGTTGATGTGATGCTCAGGTTGTCCTCTGGGCTGTAAGAATTAATTTCTAATATGTTAACAATTGTAACTTTACCACTTAGTAATACAGATCTTCAGCACTTAAAAAAAAAAATAATTTGCAAGGTATATCATTCTCACACAAAATAGTGGCAAAACTTTGAGGTCTCTTAAACTTTAAAGAAAATAGTATCACATAGTTAGAACAGGGAAGTCACACAACTCATGACCCAGACCAGCAGCATGTAGGTCAGGTAACACAGGGCAGCCCCAGAAACTTACAGATTCACAGAGTGTTCAGGGTTGGAAGGGACCTCTGGAGACCATCTAGTCCAACCCCCCTGCCAGAGCAGGATCACCCAGAGCAGATCACACAGGAACAAGTCCAGGTGGCTTTGGAAAGTCTCCAGGGAAGGAGACTCCCCTCTCTCTGGGCAGCCTGTCCCAGTGCTCTGGCACCCTCACAGGGAAGAAGGGTTTCCTCACATTCAAGCTGAACCTTCTGTTTTCCAGTTTACAGCCACTGCCCCTAGTCCTGTCACTGGACACCCCTGAGAAGAGCCTGGCCCCATCCTCCTGACACCCACCCTTTAGATATTGATCAGCATTGATAAGATCCCCCTCAGTCTCCTCCTCTCCAAGCTGAACAGACCCAGCTCTCTCAGCCTTTCCTCATGTGGAAGGTGACACTTCACAGCCAGTCTAGTGCATCTACATTGTCAGCCTCTCTAATAATGATCCAGAAAAGAAACTGCACTTAGAACCCTGCCTGACACATTTGTAGTCTTCCAAAGGTTAGGGAAGCACAAGTGTTTAGTTTGAACTATATTTTATTGTACAATGAAATTATGAAAAAAATATTAAAAGGGATGGATTCTGAGTGCATGCTCAGAATAACTTCACACTTGCTCTGATTTAATCCCAGTGTGAACAGTAAATGAACTGTGACTTGGTGCCGATATTCTGTGCTTGCACCAGGAGTGACTATAACATTTTTAGTATGTCCCCTAGGACAATTATTTTATTTCCACTCTGCTCCATTTTTTAATTTCTCTTTCTGCAAACTTTACAGAAGGACATTGTATGAAATGATGTGACTCAGCCTGTATCTTTTATCCTTTATCTAATTAATTCCTTTAGGAATGTTAAGTTTTCACAGAAATGTCACACTGGAACAACCTTTAAGTACGATCTAGTATAGTACCTGCACTGAGGCAAAATTTAAAGCAAATATGCTGACTGATTCTAACAGGTAAAGACCCAATCCCAGGAACAGCTAGGGTCACTGCAACTTGACCTTAATAGTCTATAAACCTTGAGTCTGTAAATAGTTGTGTCTTCATACTTCCCACTTAGCATTAAAACATAATCCAAGCAGCTGGTTCTATAAATGCTTCACTGGCATAAATAAAGCAATTACCTTTGACACAAATAACCTCAGCAAATCAGATTAAAATAGACCCTTTCACATGCAACACCACATAGGACTATGTCAAGTTATGAGTAACACTTCATCGGTTTAGGTTTGTTTTCACTCAGAATTAAGCATTTTCTCGGTGTGCAATTGATCTTTCAACCCCCACTAAGAATGTATCATCTTTCTAAGTGTCAGGCTCTTCTGAACTCCTGCACATATTATAGCTGAACATGCACAGAAATCCCTGTAGCCTCAAATTAGTGCCTTATTAAGCACACCTTAAGTCGAGTGGGCTTTTTTTCAATTTCCTCTGCACTCTGTCTCCCAAATCCATCCTCTCTGCACTTCCCTGTCACCAGCTCATCAGATGTTCATGACAGCCACCTTTTTCATTGTTCAACCAAAGCCAGTTTCTACTAATTTCTTTATTTCTACCAAGCCACTATGTGGCCCTGTAGCACTCACACTAAAAAATAAACCAAATTCAGACACTTCCTCAGTGTTCCACAAGCATTATTTACAGCTTTTTCCCCCAAAGTTAAAAGATACAGATTTGTCATTACCCACCTTAATTCTTTCCTTCCTGTTTAGATTGGACTCTACCTTGGAACTGAGGTGATTCCCTCAGGTACAATGCTTTTTTTTTTTTTTCCCAGAGCCACTGGAGTAATAGGAGACAGAGATGTTAATTTTTTCATCAATATCAAAGAAATCAGGTGAAGGCTGATGATATCAAACAGTATGGCAGCTATTATTCTGCTCAACATTTTGACTTTGTTTTTCTTAAAGACTCCCTTGGGCTAGCAAATGACATGAGGATTTCTCAACATTTTTTCACGTAGTGTTCTTGCCCTGGTAAATCCTTGCCCCTGTTGAAGTATTAAAAAAAATACACGACAGCTACTCTGAAAAAGGGCATTTTGACTTAGTCACACTGTGTTTTAGAGTGCTTTATAGATATTTTATCATCCTGACTCAACAGGAATGCAAATTCTTATGAATCACACACCGTGATGTAGAAAAATCAAGTGTACACTTGCTCTTGTAGAGCTTTCATTTTTAATTTTAGGACAGGTTATGCATTTTATTTGTAAGACAACACAAACCATTTCTGAAATCGATTATATTTTTTTTTTTTTTTTACTTTCAATATCTTTAGTACATTACCATAACAAAGCACTGCTGTTAACCACATGCCATGCCAATTACTAACAAAAACATTTATTCCAGCAGGACTGTTGGTATGTAGGACAATGGCTACAAAAATGCCTTTTTGCCTTTAAGGTGACCATTGAAAGACAGGCCAAGACTCAGGCCTGGTCTCTTCATTGCAAAAGAATGTGCTCTAATCCCACTCATGATCAATGAACAGGAGGTAAACACAGAAACCAAAGCACCTATGTTTATCCACTAAATAAATCTTATGCTGTCTCCTTCTATAGAATGGATACAGCGCTGGCCTTTCAACTGGGCGCTTTTTTTTTTTTGTGGGGTAGTTCACATAGTGACTAAGAGGTAAAAAGAGAAAACTATTTTCTTGACTAAGCAAAACAAGGCCACAGAAATTCTACCCAACAGCCTCACATAAAAGCAACAAAAGAGAACAAAAGTAAAACACAATTCAAATACAGATGGCCTTTTTCTTCTTTCAAGCACAGCTTTGCAGAACAGGACTTGGGGGTCCTGGTGGACACCACGGTTGAACACAAGACAGGAATCTGTCCTTGCTCAAAGGTGGCAAATAGTACCCTGGTGTGGTGGGTTGACCCTGGCTGGAGGCCAGATGCCCACCAAGCCGCTCTATCACTCCCCTCCTCGGCTGGAATATAACAAAAAGCTTGTGGGTAAGGACAGGGAGAGATCACTCACCAATTACTGGCATGGTCAAAACAGTCTCAACTCCAGGAAATTAATTTATTACCAATCAAATCAGAGTAGAATAATGAGAACTGAAACCAAATCTTCCTCTCACCCCTTCTTTTTTCTGGACACACTGGTGAGAGTCCAACAAAGGGCCACTGTTACTGAGAGATTAAGGATTAAGGGAGACCAGAGCATTTCTCCTATGAAGAAAGGCTGAAAGAGATGGGATTGTTCAGCCTGGAGAAGACTCAATGGGATCTTATCAGTGTGTATAAACACCTGAAGGAGGGTACAAAGACGCTCTGTCAGTGGGGCACAGTGACAGGACCAGAGGCAATGGGCACAATCTGAAACGCAGGTGGCCTTTCCCCCTGAACACCAGGAAGCACCTTTCCACCATGAGGGTGACCAAGCACTGGCACAGGTTGCCCATAGATGGTGGAATCCCTCTCCTTAGAGACAGTAATAAGCCAGTCTGGACATGGTCCAGACAACTGAATCTTGGTGGCCCTGTTTGAGCAATGGGGTTGGATCAGATGACCAACCCCACTTTGTCCTTTTCTTCCTCAGCCATTCTGTGATTCAGTGATATGTAGTCTGAAATTTCCACTAAGCATTTCCTAAAGCAAGTGTGGTATCAGATCAGGATTTAGGTCCTTAGCAGAGATAGTAAAGGATATGTCACTTCTCAATATCACACCCTTCAGTCTTGGTTTCAGTGTCACCAGCATTTTATTCATCATAAGAAATGAAATAACCACAGACAACTCATTGTAACATCCGTTTCTAGGGAAAACTCTAAACAACTCTTTTTATTATGCTATATCCAGACCATTAAAAACAGGTGTTTTATGTTGACTGTCAAGGGAGAGTGAAGCAGGCAGAGTAAAGGAAATAAAAGCAGTTTGGCCTAATCTGTATAGTCATAACACTGAAAAGATGGGTATTTCATAGAAAAGGGAGCATGACATTATCACTGGTACAGCTTGCAGATAGGGCCTTACACAGACTGACCCATACCTAAAGAGCTGGTAGAACTGTCATCTCTTGAAAACTGTGTCTAACGCTGGTTTCACTGAAGACAGTGATTGTTATTCCACAGGCTTACGTTCTGCCTTCAATAGTTTTGTGTGGTTTACACAAGCTCCTCCTTTGAGAAAGAAAGTCGCACCCAACGACATAAATAGTTGCGTTACACTTTGCTTTTGAAGCTGGCAACAGCTATGACAAATGACTGATAGCAACATGTTATAGCACTAGAATACATGAAGTCCTTAACAGAGGTGATTATCAGTCTCACTCTGGTTTTCCTAACCAGCATCAACCTTATCCTTGCAGACACACTCTAGAGATGCATCTGCACTCAGCCAAATTTGCATTCTGGAGCTGCACAGATCATTCTCTAAACTTTCTCTTTTAAACACAGGATCAGTGATTGTAACTTCTTCAGCATATGGAAGGCATACGCAAGTACAGGGTGCTACTCCTAGTTTACATTTTTTATCATTCAGGATTACTAAAATATATAACTCGGAGAAAAAATTAAGCCACAGCATAACTCTCCATCAAGTCAAAACCAAAAAACGTCCCTGACACATTTACCTTTCGAAAGATAAATGCTTGAGAGGTGTGCTAGTGCCACTGACAGTGTTCCTAGGATGGTTTCTCTGGTCCATGGTAGGATTTCTGTGCAATAGCAGCAGGACCTCTGACCACTGTGCCACACAACAAACTGCAGGCTTGAGAAATTTTGGCTGAGTGACAGCTAAGCAGCCTCAACTTTCCTTCCACCTTGCCAAGAAAGAATGATAGACTAGGTAGTCATGTTTGCAGAACACTTTACTGAACCCAGGAGAACATGAACTGTCCACAGACAGATATCTGTCCAAATCACTGGGACTACTGCATATGTGGAGTCTGAGAAAAACACAGGAGAGAAATTATTTGAAAAATTTTCATTTAATTCTATAATAGGATGAACCAAAATACATGGATTTGTTTCTATGGAACTGAACTGCTTTTTCTAACCATCTTCATTTTCCAAAGACTGCAAGTCATATGACTATAAATTTTGTGCCTGAAATAGACAAAACAATTTCAATTAACATCTGACAGAGCTGGCATGTAGCCAACAGATTAATATTACTGTGTTTTGTTAAAACACAGAGAATCTTGGCCTTTGCTTGTGTGACCAATCAATAAGATTGGGTAAAAATGGCTACAATCAAAGTTTCAACATTTTCCTTGTGTATCTTTCCAAGCACTGTCAGCACTGGTGAGAACGATTCCTCCCTCTCTTGGGGTTTGTACTATATTGTATACCGGGATGAATGTTTGTCCATTTTAATTTACTGGGAACTCCTACACCTCTTGTCATGGCATTTACTTGTTTAGAGATGATAAATGACTCTGCCTTAGAACCTTTAGGATTGGTTACTTGCTTTTCCAGTGTGGCCAGATTGATAGCGACACATTCTCACAAGGTAGCTCTTCTCACTAAATCACTGTGTGGGAGGAGTGTTAGAACCAACAGCCAGCAAACGTTACTGTGTTGGTTTCCTTCTGTCACATACACTCACATTTTGACTACACATCGGTTTTATTATGCTTCAATTGGACTTCATGCACACATTTACCTGGCTCACTAGCGATTCTGTCTTTGAGGAGGTATTTGCTGGGAAAAGCTAGAGACAGTTTGCACAGACATTCATGAAATAAAGGGCAAGAACAGGACTTCAACAGTTAGACTGAGACTCCAAAAAGCATGAAGTTTTTATGCAATGCTTGGTCCCAACTCAGACATACATGTAAGTGATTTTCAAAACCATAAACAAGTGCCTGCTTCCATTCCTTCCATGGAATCTACTGGATGTTCAACACTAGGAATTTATCCAACTACATGCTCCTAATTTTGCCAATTCCTGGCCTAACTATTGTAACAGAAATCCAGCTGAGCTGAACACTTTTCCATAACCTCTTACTGAAATTAAAACCTATCTCAATAATAATAGTGTGCAGAAATTTTTAGAGAGCGTGGAAAAAAATATTTCCAACGACATAAAATTATTTTTTCTCTACTTGCAGTGTTTGAAGCACCAAATGTTTCCAAACTTCCTCAAACACCCTTTTTTAAAAAAAATCTTATTTTAAAGGGACCAGGTGGAATAAAAAGACTCCCTTTCTCCTCCCAGTCTGTTTTCTACATTTTGCACTCACCTGAACTACATTCAAGAAAGTATTTTTTCAGCATTCTGAAAGGGAATACTATATTTAAGATTAATAGATGAACAGAGTTTGAGCTGAAGTTTCTTGCAGGAGAAACACATTTTCTGGGTGGTTTGAGGGCTAACTTTGTTGTTTAAACCCAAAGTGCCTCAGAAGAGGTTGTGACTGGCACAGCTCATTTTCTTAAGCATCACTCAGTTTAGACACAGGCAGAGATTTGATCAGCAAATGGCTGCAGCAACTTAAGCCACGCAAGTATCACAGCTTAACTTAAATCATCTCTCTCAACAGTTTCAATTAAGGCAGTCAGGTTTGCACTGAATCAGACAGGGAAGTCTTGGAAATTCCCTTCTGCTGAGAGGCCAAAAGACATGATAAATTCCAGTAAAGGAACAACTGCAAACAAATTTTGATGAGGATTAGTCATGAGAGGTATCTGCTGAGTAAATGTATGTCTACACCTTGGTAAGTTGGTCTCCATTTGGAACAGGGCATAGTAGCACTGGGATCATACTTGGAAAGAGTGCTTTTCCATTGCTTCTAGCATAGACTTTAACTTTAAAGCTGCCCAAAGACTCCAGGGATAAAGGAATCTGATTAAAGGACAGTGCAAATGGGACCCTCTGTAGAAGGAAGTGGGAATGGCAATGATAAATACCAGGGAAAAATTGGCCCTTCACATTCTGGGCAAGATGTTGGCCTTAATCAATTAAAAGCAAAGCCAATTGCAGCTCACTGCATCGCAGTGAGACAGTCTGTCAGACACTCAAACTGTTCTTTCCTCAAACACCTACACATAGTTACAGATCTGCTCAGCTCTCTGGGCACTCAAAACAAAGACTCTTTCATGACAAAATTCTGTCTATGGGAACTTTTGCTATATTGATCAGCACTGACAAAGGTAGAAAGATTTATCTGATGTCTCATGGTGGTCAGCTAATGAGGTTGTCCTGTTCTATCCTCTTTTGGAACAAGTATTCCCACACCACGCAATGTGTTAAAAAGTATGGGGAGAATAAATCCTAGTTAAAAGACGGACTGGTGGGCTACACAGTCTTTCAAGGAGAAACCAGTTCTTAATTCTGTTCATCATCTGTGTCCTGTACCAAAACTTTGCCTTTGAAGCCAACAGATGCCAGTATGAACTCCCAGCTCTTTGATGCATTTGAAATTAAATAGGCAGAAAGACAGTGAATACTTTGTTTTTAGAACATTTCTTCAGAAAGTTAGAAAAACACCTCGGTGTCCTTTTTAGTTACTGAACTCTCCAGCAGTACCAGATAATATGATACTTTACTTAAACTGGGAGAAAGAACAGGCCCTGCCAGTCAGCCTGTCCTTCTGCTCAAAGTTTAATTAAAGGGAAAAGACACCTCTATTGCATTTTGTAGTGTAATTGTAGAAGCCCGTTACAGTGTTAGTTATAAGACTTGCTCTTTTGAGAGCACCATCAATGTTGTCTTCATACTATTTTAAAGAACTGCTTATAGCAGCTTAATAAGAGTAAATCACATTCCATCCTGAATAGTCTGTAGTACATTCAGACATAGGGTGCTTTACATTGCATTTGAGTCCAGGCAGACACCAAGTGAAATGCAAGCTTTTTTGATTTCATTAGAAGTATTCCATTTTTTGTCTCTTTTTTGCTGCAGATTAAAACCTCAAGCAAAAGTTTGTGATTCTTTGTAATTGTCTCAGATTTGAAGTGGTATTCTAGAGAACTGTTAGTCAAGTTTCTTTCCTGTAGCCTGGTTTTTCAGACAAGGTGCTAACCATTGGACCCACTATAGTGCTAGGTTTGTAAAATCTGTGATTTGTTATTGTTAAAGCATTTGGAAATGAAACACCAATACAGTATTAAAACTGAGAACGTGTTCTACTCCACAGAGGTTCCTTCATCCCAATTTCGTTATACCGGTATCAAAGTCCTACCGCTTCATTCCTCATGTTGCCGCTTCCCTCTCTTCCCCTCCAGGTAGGGAAAATGTCTGTCAGTGCAGCATTTCGGTTTTCAGTGAGAATTTATTCACTTCTCTCCTGCAAATCTTAGACCATTAAGAGACAGACTTGGGTTTTTTCTTGCTCAATCTTATGACTTTTACATATGTGGAAAGCCATAGCAAAGTAAAAGCCCCGTCCTTATAACACCATCACCTGTTGCCTTACAATGCTACTCTTAAACACAAGATGGATTCTGACAGTATATGTGCAGATGCAGCTCCCACTGGAAGACTAATGGGCGCAATACAAGTTAGAACAGTTGGCAATTCTGAATATTTTATGATAGCCGTGATAAGTTCACTCCCATCAGCTTCCTCATCACAGGAAGAAGGTAAGATAGACACTTCAATCTGCGATTGTAGTCAAGTTCCACCTCTGTTAAACATAGCCATAAATCACAAAACTGGATTATAAAGGTTGCTACACAGGTAGAATGGCCGTTGTGAAGCATTTGTAGCATTGTACAATAACAGCTTATTTTTTAAAAATAAAATCAGCTATACAAAGACCATGTTATATGAAGAGCAAACTGATTAACAGAGAAACAAAGAACAGTGGGAAGCCAGCCCCCAACAGATGTACCATCTAATAGCATTTTGTGAGGATCAGACTGAGTCTTTACTACAGATCTAAAAAGCACATCTGTTAAACTGTGCGGAAGACAAAGATTAGCAGAATTATATAAAGTGATGGACTGTATTGTGAAGAGACTCAGACAAGCAACTGAGGAGATCCCTTACCCATGGTTGGTGCAAAGAGAGCTTATGTGACCATTAAGGGTCACCCTGGGATCCAAGCAACTGATACAGCAACTGTATGACATCACTTCGGTGATTAGCACTGAAGTTGTGTGTTCTTTCCTTTTTTATTTTTTTAGGACACAGAAGATAAAAATCATAGAATAATTTCAGAAATCCATTTATAAGTTGAGGGAAATTTTGTCTACTATAATGTGATTGTCTGTGACACAAACTAATGACTACAAAATTGAGCATAAAAGCCCAAATTTGTATGTGTGAAGAGTATTAACACCTGGAACAAACTAAAGAAGGAGCCAGACTATATTTCAGAAATCATTCTGACAAAAACTAGATGCTCTTTGGAGGACAAACTATTGCTAAGCTCTTAACTAGTTCAATTAGTGATGATTTATGGACTAATAGAGTCAAGAGGTTAGAATAAACAATCTAATGGTCCCGTCTCACCTTGAATCCTTCACATTTTTCTTCACAGCGAGAAGAATGGTTTCAAAGATTAAAATACCAATGGATAAGACTGTCACAGTCCTTATTTCCTTGTACAAGGATATATAGCCCCATCTCTAACCCTTAACAGCCGCAGTAAGTCTTAATCTGGTAAAGGAATAAGCTGCCTGTCTCTTGCTATGAGCAAGAGAACAGAAAAGGAGAAAAATGTTCCAGCTTTCTTCAGCTCTTCTGTAAGACTGGATGCAGTCACAGGAAGCTGTAAGCTTCCTCCTCATTAACGGAAGAGAACATTTGGGCTCCAGGCAGGAAAATACCCTTCAAAGAGGCAGTCATGCAAAAGGGGGCAGCAGACAGTGCCTCTGCTGCATTTTCCCTTCTGAGGATTGTGCTTTTACAAACCAAACATACCATCTCCCCACTTCAGGTGCCCTATATACTTAGATACTGTGTCCCCACACCCCTAGAGCTCCATGCCGTGAGGTGCTCAATGTCCCTCACAACTCAAAGATGCACAGTGTGCAGCACTGAAATCTAAGGACTCAGCCTGGGTATGCAAATTTCAGCAACAGCGCTCTGCAAAGTTTCCAAAAGCCGCATTTCTGAAGTTCTTGAAACCAAGTTGAAGATACAGTCATAGATCCTATTAGAGCCTTTAAGGGGTAGGTATTAGATTTCTTACAGCACACTAATGACTGAAAACACCACATTAGATTAAGAGAATGTTTTCTTGTCAGTTGTAATGACAGAAAACAAAAAAAAAATCACTCCCTATTGTCAAATAAACGAGGCAGTATATCAAATACATTTATTTTTACACAGTTACAACAGCTAAGGCAAGCACTTAGCCTAGTGCTCGTCCTTCGAGCCACAGTTTAATTATCAAAGGTGTCAGATTTTCCTCTTAGGATGATGTTTCAGCTATTCTGACAAGTCATAGGCACTGACAGCTCAGTAAGCATGTAATTGCCCACTTATCCTCCTCAGTGAAGTGTTTAGAACATTGATCTTTTCCTTTACTTGCCACAAGTAGAAGTGCTTTCCTTATAAAAGCAATTTTAAACCTCAAACTTACACTAAATAAAAAAGCATGGGCTAGTTTGAGGTGCCATTTTCCCATTGCTAGAATGCTACCTGTAAGGTAAGATACTCAGTTAAAAGTATTATAAAGTAATATACAAAAGCAGAGCAAAGGCAGCATTGCTTCATAAAGCTATGCATGTATACACCGCAAGTAAGACACACAGATCACATATGCACTCCTGAAAGACCAGAGAACAACAAAATATAGCCTGTGTCTATCTACTACATCTACCTGTTCATAGATGGTCCAAAATAGCCATGATTAAACATGACTGGGGCTACAAGATTTGCCATTTAACTTCAGCATACAAGAGTGTCAAACCAGAATCTGTTCTTGAGGTACTTTTGAGATTCAAAGTTCTTCCCACCCCGGCCCCTTTCCTGCTTTAATTTTCCACCTCCTAGGTAAAAATGTTGGGAGGAAAAAGAACAAAAATATTAATTGCTTTCATAATGATTTGCATCCCTTTGACTGATGTAAAAAAAAAAAAAAAACACCATACAAACATAAGAAAACACACCAACAACAAAAAAAAAGGAGAGATGACAAGGAAGAAATAGCAATACCCAAAAATATCAGAAATTTTTATTTTAAGTCAAAAATATATTTATGTTCTTGTTCTGTTGCTTTAAATGTCTGGGGATGAATGACTCATTATTCTTATGGAACTCCTCTACAACTTTGATTAAACAAGTGTTTATTTCCAGCCTTCACTGTAGTACTTGAACTTTGTGAGATGCTGAGTATCTGCAGCTTGGAATGAAGGTGGATGTCAGCTCCATGCTCCCATCAATCTTTAAGTGGAACAAATGTAATTGGGGCAATAAGTCAACCACTGAAAACAGCTGAATCTAATACAGTAATGAGGTTTAATTTTTTTAAAAACTACTTCAATCTTCTTGTAGCACACTTTTTGCATCTCTCATTCCCACAGTAGCAAAATTAGATTAACATTAAAATGCCTAAAGATTGAGGTCCTATAGAAGCCGACAGATTCATTCTTACAAAATTCCTAGGTTAACATTAGGCCAAACACTGACTAAAGCTTGCATAACAGTGACACTTTGAATACCCTACAGAGATTTTGCCGTGCTTCTAACTTTGTGTAAAGGCATTCCCTCTCAAGGTCAGGAGGATCAGCCTTTTCTCCTTAAAACAAATAGTCCAGAAGTGTTATGAAACCAAATGGCCATTATTGAAGTGTCTTCATCCAGATGGATGTTTGGGAAAACACCAATTGCCCTTGCTCTGAAGACCTTTGCACTGCATGCTCAGCCTTGTGTTCACCATCCCTGCTGCCAAATCTGTCTACCACATACAGTGGGAATCACCGAATCCTGAAAATTCGGCAACTGTCACGTCAAGCCGCAAGCTGTTCCTGCTACAGAGGCTAAACAGAGCTTTTATGAAAAGCTGCACATCTGGAAAGCATGGAATCATGATTCATAAATTAGTACATCAAAGTTAGGTAGGTTTTAATAGAAAAGCACCGGAGCTTTAACAGAGACCCTTCTCTGGAACTATTGGCTGGATTTTGTATCTGCCATTCTTATGTTTGGGTGATACTCATGTAAACCGCATTTGGGAGTCTTACAGGAAAGTGTAATATACTGGATATGTTACTGGCAGTGCACAGTTTTAAAGCTTTATATGTAGGGATAATGAGTGATCTAAACCACATGTTATGTATCTATATAAATACATTCATTTTCCTATGCCTTTTTTTATTTTTCCTAAGTAAGCTAGATGTTATGGACACCTTTGCCATTGAGGGAGTCCTGTATATATTGCCAGACATTTTACACTCATAACTAGTACAGTATCTTGTTAGCATCCTGACAGCAGACAACATTTGATGCCTATAGAAGGTAAGAACAAGGCAAGTACATTGCTATACTTCTCTTCAGAATTTCTCCAACTCTCACAGTGTGTGGCTTGAATACTTCCTGATCCAGAGGTGTTTTTTAAATATTCAGCTGCTATCAGTGTTGTTTTGCTCAATGGACTTCTCCTGTCTTCCAGTTCCATAGCTTAGATTCACACTCAGTAATGAATCACTGCCTTTCGCTTTGAACCTGGCAACTGCTAGTTTCATTTGATGCTCCTCTGGTTCTTTTACTGAAGAAGGTAATGAGTAACTGATGCCCCTCTTCATCCTCTCCATGCTACCTGCTATGGAAATCAAAACCACAACTTACACTGGCAGAAGGGCAAATAGACATGATCTAAGTCTGACCTCTTGACATCCAGGTTGAGGAACATGACATACAGCTTTCCCCAGATTGTTTCCTGAGCCTAATCTTTCTGACGAACAGCTCTACTGGAATCACATACCCAAGTATCTGTTCCAGCAACCCACTGTTGTCAGCAGCTACAACAGGATGCTTAGGGTAAAGTACAAAAATATGTCCACCATTTCTCTTATGTATTTTTAGCTATCTTTACTTCCAACCTATGTGCTGGTAATTGTGATGACATGAACACGTTCATTGTTCCAGATCCAGAAGCACCTCGCACACCACAGGTTGCCATAGTCAGTTTATGGCACAAAGAACAGACGTGTAGGTGGCAGATGAGAGCAGAATCAGTACTCCTGAATGCAGAGCTGTTCGCGTTTCCAGCACTGTGCTGTTAGCTCTGCACAACTTAGCTGGGAGGGAGATGATAAATTTTGTTTAGAAAAAACTTCCTTGGGCTCATAAATAAAATTTTTTCTTTTGTTTTTATGAAGGGTCAATCAAATCTGAGATATCTAGAAATGTGCAGAATGGGTTTTTCAAACTGCTAACTTGCAGGACTGCAGGAACTAACAATTTTTTTAAATTAATGCATCCTACTTATTCATGTAACCATTTTGTGCACAGGCATAAAGTACACATTTTGAATTCTCATGATCTACTCAAAAAAAAAAAAAAGGAGCAACCCACATGAACTGAGAGTACTGAAGAAGAGTTTGCTAGCACATTTACACTGAGACACTGGTAGGGAACTTGATACAGAATTTGTCCAGGAGAGCATACTTTCACAGGAAGGTTAGTTGCAGTGAACCTCATTAAAAGTTGTTCACATTCAAAGGATAAGTCTTACTTCTCAATTCTAAGCTGCCATATTTACCATCTGGGGTGCATAGCACTCTGACAATTTTGTACTCTATCTACTGGCACTTGTTTTTTAAAAAAAAAAAATCACTAAGTAATATTTTACAAGCATTTGCATTCTCAGCATAGCTGCACCCATGTTCAAAGACGATGTACTTTGTGCACTTTCCTAGAAAAAACAGCTTCAGCATTTTGGCAGCTCTATTTAATCTAAAACGTGTTATTTTAAACCAAAAGTCCTTTTTTGCTACTGAATAGAAAAAAAGAGCTGAGAAATTTTACTTTTTTTTTTTCAAGTTTCTGTCAGGGGTTTTAGTAATCATTATAGGAAGCTTGCAAACTATATCCAGAAGAGAACTCCCTGGAGTTAATCAGAAACAACTCCACTGAAATATTTGTTTGTTTTCATATAAAGAAACAAACCTAAAGATCCCCCCTGGAAGTTGGTTTTAATTGCCACTAATGTTGCTAAAGAATTTCTTTATCTTGCTATTTAATTCTTTCTCACTGCAACTGCCATCCATCTAAAGCTGGCTTGCTACAGCTCATCAGGATTCTTAGGCAACAACAGACATACAGACTTTGTAAACCAGAGCTCACTTTATTCATGCTGTGTGCATTTCTAGTTGTAAAATATTAAAGCAGGACCTGTAGACAGGTAAACAGCTAAAGAAGAAATTTTTAAAAAGCCCAAGCAATTAGACTCTGCTGAAATCACACATTCAGAGTATGAAGGACTCATCTAAAGTTTGCACAAATCCTTCCTTTTGCCAGCAATGCTCTGACCTGAGCTATCCCACTGAAAAGCCTCACGTATAGTCTAATCCACCTTGGCATCACCCTTAAATTCCTGTAGTTTCAGCAGTTCCTTGATGTTCATAAATGTGGTGAAGAACAGTTCACTAAAGAAAATGCTCATCCTTCTCCTACAAAAAAGTGAATCCTCCTTGTTTCTCTGAATCCAGTTTTGATTCCTTAGTGAATATAAAATTCACCTGAACAAATCTACTGCTACCACAGGAAATTTGCCAGTCCAAGTGGAAAAGGTGACATACACAGCAAAATACACTCACACTATGCCTCATACTTCTGTTACAATTCCTGCTGAGTGTTGTCTTTTAGCACTTCTATTTCATCCACCTCTTATTGCTCCAGTCAATTGGAAAGAATATTCAGCTGTCTTAACCTGGGCCTCACCACGTAAGTATTCTCATGTTTTAATTGCCATTTTATTATTCAGAAGAAAGAAGAACTGAAAAATCTCTTCATGCTTCAGTGAAAACTGTAATACTACTGGTATCTTAACATGGAAAAGAAGAATCTTTGTTGCACTCATTATTTGTTCAAAGGAAGAGCATAGTTCAAGCACGCGATTTATTCGGAGCAAACTTTATTAAATCACAGTTCGCTCATTCAAAAGAATGCGACACCAAGAAACACACTGACAAAGACAACCAATCTTCATCTTACCTTCACATCAAAAAAAGCCCCAAACATCTCAGTGATACAGTTAGGAAGCCACTCACCTGAGCACTGGAAGTGTGAGATGCTCTAAGGATAAGGGTAGCGCTAAAGCTGTGTGTTTGGCATTCCATATGGCATCAACCTCAGATCATATAAAGTTGACTCTGCTATCAGCGATGTCTGTGATACGGGAATCAACTCAGAGCACTCTCAGCCAAACAGACACTTTCACATCCTTAGCCTGAAAATTTAAGGAACCCAATATCTTCCCCCCTTTATGCTAATCTAGGCATCTTTTTAAGGGGAAAAATAATGGTTTTTTGGTTTTCTGAAATCACTAAAAGCCAAGTGCGAATTTCTATATCAATAATTACATTTTCTGTGCCATTAAGGCTACCACCCAACAAACAACTGAATATCTACCCTCCTTTGGATTACTTCTGCATGATGTCATCCATTTGTCCAATGTATCCCTTAAACTGTCCTACTGGCCAGAAAATCATGACTGAAATGCCACCTTTGCTAAGCCAAAGGCAGGTTTGCAAACAAATGAAAGACAGGAATGTTTCCACCAAGGCCCAGATTCTGCAGACAGTGACTTAATTCTAACAGTCTCACTCATAGGCAGTTTAATGGGACTACCCCTCACAAAGTCACCCAAGTGAATAAAGGATTCATAAGAAAAGGATAATATCCATTTCCTGAATAATATTCCACTTCCTAGCAGAGCTGGGTGTTATCATTTGTTTATCTATTATTTAACTATGATTTTATTAATGTAGGAAACAAACATTCATTGCATGGGAAAGCTCCCATTCACATTGATAAGCTTTGAGTTTGTCTCTCTTCTTGTCCATTGTAGTTTAACTAGGTACTTCCAAAAAGGCTTTAAAGTATTCAGATGTAGAGTACAGATTTGAAGAACGGACTTGCACAGTCAGAGCACGGCTGAGGTTGGAAGTTGACCAGGTCCAACCATCCTACTCAATGCAGGGTGGACTACAGAAGGTTGATCAGGTTTTGAGGATCTCAAAGGACAGACTCCACAACCTCCGAGAACAACCTGTTCCAGTGCTTGATCACAATTTAAAAGCAAAACAGACTGTTCCTATTTTTAAAGGACAATTCCTGCAATTTCCCAAATTTCAGTTTGCAGCCATTTCCTAGTGTCTTGTTCTCTTGTCCTGGGAACCACTGGGAAGAGTCTTGCTCCATCTTTTCTTCTCCCATCAGATGTTTGCACACCTTGATATGTTACTCCTGGGCCTTTTCTTCTACAGGATAAGTAGACCCAGCTCTCAGTCTCTGCTTGTATGACAGATGCTCCAAGCCTTTATTTATCTTCATGGTTCTTAACTGGACTTCCTCCAATATGTCCATTTATCTCTTGAACCATGGAACCCAGGACTTGGGCATAGCACTCCAGATGTGGCCTCACCAGTGCTGAGCAGAAGACAAGGATCATCTCCGTCAGCCTGGCAACTCAGTTTCTAATGCAACCCAGGATGTTGTTGGCATTCAGCTGCATGTCCGGCATGCTGCCCACCAGGACTCCCCTAGGTCCTTTTCACCACCATGTTTTCTTTTGATTTCACATTCCAAATTTCTGACTTAAAAGGCAACTACTAATCAATATCTGTTCATGACTTGCGTTACCTGTAGCACTCCTTAGCCTCCAAGTGGTTAAAAACTTCGACATGAATTAATTCAGTGAACACGCTTTTAAAAAGCCTAATATAGCTCCAGACAAAATCACAATGATATGTGAGTGATTTTTATTGTATGGTTAATTTTGATTTAAAGTAGTAAGGCCCTCTATACAGTTACAAGTGTATCTGCAGGGTAGCTTTTACATGGGAAGCTCAGGCACCAGGCTGAGTTCTTGTTGCTAAAAAAATCAGGCATACCTTCTTCCATCAGCTAGATACCCATTGACGTAATATTTTCTGGGAAAAACAGTTCCTAGGATTCCCTGCCCCCATCCCTCACCCCTCCAATTTAATTTCACAGATAACAGTTCTTAGCCAGAAAGCAAGGACAAGATTCAGAGAATACAATAGCAAGGTTAGGGGAAGAGGAACATCCATCCTTACTTGCTTCAGTTTTAAAGGAAACCAAGTTCCTAAATGCTTCAATGCAATTTGTGGATGATCTACTTCTGTATATTTTAATGCTCAAACTACCATAGATGCCAACCAAGGAACTGTCACAATACCATCAGGCGAGCTGTTTGGTTATCCAGACATCCTCATTTCATTAGGAACATCTGGAGCTAGCAAACCAGCGCAAACAAATTAGAAGGCATGAAATATTCTCTAACAGATGTTTAAATAGAGAACAGGATTAAAAATACAGATGTCTAACAATGAGGATATTTAATTTAGAGAATAAATATTGTGCTGCAGTGCTTTTGTTCCTCTATTTTTGACCCCCTCCTACAGAAAGTTAAATATTGCTGTATCCATCCACAGCCCCCACTGCTGAATCTTGGAGCAAGTTTAGTATTCACAGCCCTAGAAATCATAGAATGGTTGAGTTGGAAGGGACCTTAAAGATCACTCTTTTGAGCTATCCAGGCACAGCTGTAGCAGCCCACCTTTTCCCCATGACAGCTTGCTCCCTCAGATATTATAGTAATTCCAGAAAACCGATTTCTTCGAACACTTTCAGTATTACAGAATATTTAAAAACCACAGGACTTTGGTTCCTAAGTGCTCTTGAAAATTCTACCTACGCACATTTCTTTGCTAACTTCACAGTGAATAAATGTGCTTCCAATTGCTCAAAGATAAGGGTTTCTCCTGAGTACATACATAAAATAGATGTGAAATAAAAAAAATGGATTGTTAGGTTCATAGTTATGAAACTGCCACCTAGGCACATCTGAGATACAGGTTGATAATTACATTAAATATTAAGACAAACAGTGTGAAGACAAATGCTGACAGATTAAAACAAAGTTGAATACTTTTTTCTACCCCAAGTGTTCTTTTTACTATTAAGTGCACCACTGATGATACTTTCTTTGTCAACAGATCCAGGAGGATATTATTTACAACTGATTTCCACAACTGCCAGGGACTTCTGGAAAAAACATCCGCTAAGAACTTCAACACAGGACAGTGAAGCAATACACATTTATGCAAGTACCAAAACTGACAACCTCCCCATCACATGGTGTTGGCAGAAGAAAAACTACAATCCACAACTGTCAAGATATTGACATATCCCTGAACATGACTCACAGGATTTCATCCCCTGCCTTGTGCTTGTACATGCATACAGGGGCTGCTTTTCCACACGTTCTCAACCGCGTTCTTTTTCACCATCCCATGTCTCAAACTGTGATGTTTGCCCTTTACCCAAACTCCAATTTCAAAATCTGGTTTCCAAAATCAAGAAACCCTGTGCTCATGCACTCCGCATCACAGCTATTTTTTGTCCCTCATATAAGAGAAGAAATTTGTTCCTACCAACCTTCCCAGAAAGGGCCTCAAACCCAGCTTTGCTCTGCTGTTCTTTGTCTTTTCCATAACTGACCTTTCACCTTGCACTCCATAAAAGGTGTCTCCTTCTCCTGCCTAATAGCAGACCCTATGAGGACTCCAGACCCAACCTCACTAAGGATTTGCTGTCATATACTTTAAGCTGTGGTTCTGCTCGCCACAACTCCCCCAACCATTGGTTCTCTATTTGGAGAGTTAAATCATCTTTGAGGTTGCGAAAGCAAATGCACAGAAGACGCCTGGATCCTTCACTGTCTCTCAAATTCCCCCCTTTTCTGTAAAACCAGTTTGTTGCACACCAACCACTCTTGGAAAATTTGCAGTAGAGAAGCTAATACAGACATAAGCCTAGAGACACGATGAGCTGCAGAATACCCTTACACAATATCAGTTTTACTGGCAAAAAATCACAGTAATTGGACTGTGGAGCTTTTCCTGTATTGATACACAGTACAGTCATTGTTAGAAACTCAGGAGTACTATAGAAGCCTTTTGCCAGTAGGAAATAACAGCATTCCTGTATCATTACAGATTCTTACATGCCATAAACTGTACACAGCCAAACTCTGTTTCCCCCCTTGACTTCAGTTGGCGCAATTAGGCTAACGCTAATTATCGCTGCAAACCACTCAGGGCAGGTTTTGGTACAAAGCACCTGCCCTTCTGGGCATATGCTTGTACAGTAAGTGACCATTTTCCTTTTTCAGCTGTGTTTGATCTTACTGTCACAAAAACAGCAGTCAAGAATCTTTGCTATATCCATTCTCTTTTAGCACTTGAAGACTAGAGGTTACTTCAGGAATAAGCTCAGAAATGAGCTTTTGCTACTACTGATATTCTGTCCATCACAAGTTGCAGTCAAAAGCGCAAAAACTGAAGGCACAATCACAACACTGGAAGTACCCTCACTCACCAAGACACGTTCCCAGGGGGTTTAACAAAGTAGGCAGCATGCTGGCCATAACACTGACAGTCCCAGACAAGGCAAGGGAATCAACTAGGTCCAGGGTCTAACTTGGGGGCCCATAGAGAAGATGAGGCAAGAAACAGGGATGGAGATAATGCTGCAATACAGGTCCAATATCCATCCAAAACAAAGGACTAGGACAAGCTATCTAAAATACCAAATCAACATACCTCAAGTAAGCAAGGCCAGAGACTGGGCTAGAGAAAGGCATTCCTGTTACATAACTCCGACAAAGACTGAAGACCTGAGCCTGAGCCTGAGCTTAAATGGAGCTCCTTGGAGCATGTGCAGAAGGTATGGGTGGAGGCCTCAGGTGAGCCTCGTCAGGGTCATTAAGGAATATTAGTACCCTCATGACCCAGCCACAGTCAGTGGCTCAATGTCAGGTTACTACTGGTGCTAATATTCAGTATTTTTCCCAGCAACTTAAATGATGGCACAAGATGCACCCTCAGCAAATTTGTCAGAGCAGTTAATGTGTTGCCATCCCTCAGGACGACAATATTACTCCAGTCTGAGGCTGTGAACACCTGCTTGCACAGTGCTGTATCTGGTGCGCACACTTTACTCATACTTGGAGTTGAGCTGCCTGCACTTAAGGCCAGCTTTCTCGAAGAGAGAGCTGTTTGAGAAGCCTTGGTCAGCCTTGGAGCTCAGCTGCAAGGAGTTTCATCAGAGGCTCATCCCCACCCTCCCAAGACTCCTGCCCCTGCCTGCCTTGCTGTTGTGCTCATTCCCACCTTTTTCACCATTATGGAGAAGGATCAGCCCTTGCTGCTCCAGGGAAACCGAGCTGCTCAAGGGCAAGAATCTCAGTCTACCATGACCATGTCCTGCAAGCAGAGGACAGCTCAATTCTTGACTGTTGTATTGAGTTCACCAATAAGTGCCACAGATGTGGTGCTGTGGCACCTGGGGAGTTTTGCACTGGAATATCTATAGCTCTCACAGATCATGGCTAAATTTCAGGGCATGGCCATGCTTCCCATCTTCAGGATTCAAGTAAGCTTTGGCCATTTGTGGGACGAGACCTAAGTGGGCACCATACCCCCTTCCCTTTCTGCATTCATGATTCACCAAGGTAGACAGGCAGAAGGGAGAGATGTGATGCACTATGCCATGTCTCTCACACGTGGCAAGCAGAACAACACCCCAGCAAATTCAGTGCTCCACAGCTGATGTATGACCACCAAGACTACTCACTGTGAGTGCCCAAAGCTAATTCAGTTAGTAAAATGCCCAGAGAACTATCTAGAGGAAAGGCTCCAGACACAGTTGAAGCTAAAATATATGCTAGATGAGACAGAAAGCGGTGTGGGGAGCTTTCCTATGCTGCATAGGGTAGTATTAATTGGAAAAGGGAATAAAGCTCTCTTACTCCTCTGCAACTTTTGCCTGAGAGAGTAAGATAGGAGGCCACTGGCTGCACTATATCCAGAATGAATAAACTCAGCTTCCACTGTAAGCAAAAATCTGATGTAATATTAGAGGTCACTGAGCACTGCCCTGGACAATCCCAACAAAGGGCACTACAGCTTATTTCTTTTGCACTGATTTTCTTAGAAAAGTAATGTATTTCTGACTTTCTATACTTGTTTTATTTCAAGCACCTTCAGCTTTGTTACCAAAGATCAACCTTTGTAAGACTTCATCAATTTATTCTTGGGATTAAGCACAGTCTTTCAAAGTAATTAGGTAGCACAACAAATGCTTGTGGAATCTGAATGCCCTGAAGGACTTGAGAGGAATGCCAAATGGGTTTGGACAGACTATTAAAATTAAGTAATTTGGGAGTGAATTGGAGATTTGAAAGTCTCCACCATGACTTCTGGAGCATATTAGTGCTTTCACGCAAGAAGACTCACTTTACCTTTCCCTCATTTCTTCCCTTGCCATCAAACTGAGCTCAGTTTCAAGCACTTGAAGCCATTATCTCACACAGGCATCACAGTGAAAGTTCTCTGATGATTTTAGAGCCTCGGATTTAAGGCCTCATTCTTGCTTGTAGCTGTGGAAGTAAATTAGGCAGGACCCTGAAATAAACTGCTTCACTCCCTCATATGCTCACACTCCTTTCATCATCAGCTTTCTGGTCAGAGACACTTGCTGGTAAACAAGGATAAGGCAGTTCCATTCCAAAAAGAAGCCTCTGTTTTCAGCATTTGACAACAGACAATGGCCAGCTAGGGTGAATCACAGCACAGCCAGAAATGGCACCATCTAAGGTACCTCAGTCTGCCCCAGTAGTGTTTAAAGACTATGGACATATTGAGGGGCTGGTCTCCACTGAGAGGGACAGGATCTATAAGCCAGGTGCAGACCTGGTCCTCAGACTCATCTGACTTTCGGCTTTTCCCATCTAAATCACTGTTTGGCTCAGCCTTTAATAGGCACTTGAGAATTCACACCAAAAGAGGGACGTACGCACCCAGATTTCTTTGCCTCCGCAGCTCAGCCTGTCCACTGGACGGAATCCCTTGCTCTGTAATTTGGGTGGCAGATGGAAAGACCCTTAGCTTTACAGACCCTCAGTCTAGTTTGAGCTGATGGGAATATGAGAATGGCAGAGGATATTCTCCCATTTCATTCCAAGACTTGCAAGGGAAGAAGCAGACCTTGTTTCATTAGTTACATACATCTGCAAAACTTATTTTTCAGCATGAAAATCCTGTGATTCAGATACTCGGCATAAGCAACCTGTTTGCCTGGAACACAGTCTCTCCCCACACCAACCAATACCAGAATACTTTTGTTTCAGGCAATATTCCGGCACATCGCCTTTGCTGCAAGCAATGATAGTTTACTGGGAACAGAGCCCCCTTCTAAGAGATGGTTTTCATCTCATCTGAAAAAATTCCACGGCTGTCTCAGCTAAAAGTAGACCGATGTCAGTATTAGCAGTTAATGTGTCAGCAAGCATCGCAATACCAGCACTCAGTGCCCTGCGAGAGAATGCCAAAGAAAGTGAAAGGGGCAGCATTCATTGAGTGCCGGAGAGAGGGGACTTAAGAGATGCATCAGAAGAGGTAGAGATTTCAGCCCAGATAATCAGTTCCACTGTTGCAAAGGTAGACTTCTCACTGAAATAGATACAACGGGTCGAGAAAGAAACCCTTCCACAGCCAGATGTGTCTGCTTGTTGCTCAGAGGTAGACAGGACAACAGAACAGCTGAAAGCTAGGAGTGGGTTTTCAGATTTTACACAAGCTCCAATCAGGTGCCTGAGCCCATGAGCTTCTGTTCATCTTTTCTGTGCATTCGAATGCAGAGTACAAACAAGGGAGCGAGAAAGCATTCATCTTCCCCTGAGAGTCGACCGTGTTTCTTGGTAAATAGTAAAGTAAATCCCTAAGTATGGTCTGCCTAAAAGACTACGAGGGACCAATTTAGGTAAGTGTGGCAGGTTAATCTTGGTTCACTGCCAGGTGCCCACCAAGCCACTGATTCGCTCCCTCTCCTTAGCAGGACAGGGGGAGAAAGTAAGATGAAAAAGCTCCTGGGTTGAGATAAGGACAGGGAGATCACTCATCAATTACTGTCACGGGCAAAACAGACTTGGCTTGGGGAAGATTCATTTAATTCACTGCCAGTTAAAAATACAGTATGATAGCAAGAAACAAAATCCAAACAAAACCCAAACCTACACCACTTTCTTCCCACCTCTGTCTGCCCAGGCTCAACTTTGTTCCTGACTCTTCTACGTCCTCTTTCTGCCCTAAGCAGTGTAGGGGGATGGGGAATGGGGGCTGTGGTCAGTTCACAATACTTTGCCTCTGTCGCTCCTTCCTCCTCACACCCTTCCCCTGCTCCAGCATGAGATCCCTCCCACGGCATACAGTCCTTCACTAACTGCTCCAATGTCGATCTTTCTCAAGGGCTGCAGCTTCAAGAACTGCCCTATCATGGGTCCTTTCCATGGGGTACAGAAACAGACTGCTCCAGCCTGGACCACAGGTCCTGCCAGAAAACCTGCTCCTGTGTGGACTCCTGTCTACAGGCTGCAGTTCTTGCCAGAAGACTGCTCCAGTGTGGGGTCTCCATGGGCTGCAGCTTCCTTCAGGACATATCCACCTGCTCTGTTGGCTGTGGGGGGACAACCTGCTTCACCATGGTCTTCTCCACGGCTGCAGGAAAATCTCTGCTCTGGTACCTGGAGCACCTCCTCCCCCTTCTACTCTGACCTTGGTGTCTGCAGGGTTGTTTCTCTTCTATTTTTCTCACTCCTCTCTCACAGCTGCTGCACAGCGTTTTTACCCTTTCTTAAGTATGTTAACACAGCGGTGCTACCAGTGTCACTGATGGGCTCAGTTTTGGCTGGCAGTGGGTCCGTTTTAGGGCCGGCTGGAACTGGCTCTGTCCAACATGGGGGCATCCCCTAATCTCTTCTCACACAGGTCACCTCTGTAGCCATCCCACTACCAAATCCTTGCCACATAAACCCACTACAGTAAGGCAGATGGCAATGGAGGTAAGAAGATATAGCCAAAATAGGGTACATAAGATCATATATATATGGCTTGTCTACAGCAGAAAAATGCATGTAAATCGGTTAGTGTTTTTCTTTAAAAGTGGTAGAGCTGGCTGAAAATCAGAGTGGAAAAGTCAAAGAGAAAAGGATGTTCACTAACATCCAGATCAACTTGCAGCAGCCTGAAATAGTCATATGAATTGACAGAGACAAACAAAACTATAAAAGGGTCTATAGGTAGGGCAACAATTTTATATGACTGAGACAGCTATGAAGGAAAACCACATTAGCAGGGTGGTGGAGCACTGCAAATCAAACATTCCAAGCAAAGACTGGAGTCTCTGTTGAGGCAAACCATTAGGAAAGCTTTTGGTTGCTTGGGATAATGTCTCAGTAAACCAGACATGAATTATTCAGTCATGTCCTTATATTGTTAATGCTGTGAAAATAAACACAAGCACACACAAAAAAAAAGGAGCCATAATACGCTTGTTACTTACTTCGAGTCATTTTCAATAAACAAGCAGTGTGAATTGCTTCTGTTAAAAATATAAAAAAATCCCCAACATTCAAAACAAAACACAAGAACTCCCCCAAACAGTACATATCGGGACTCTCAGTTGAAAACCAGGTGATACAGGTACTGCAAGCAGCCTGTAGTACCAAATTTACCCACTGACCTACAGTACATTTTTGGCTGCTCACATCACCACATTTCTAATTGCCTTCAACCTTTGTCTAGCACATCTGTTTACCGCAAACCTTCAGAGAAGGTGTTATTTCTGTGTAAGTACTGACTTGGAAAGTAATACAACCCAAGAACCACAGACATGCCTCATCAGAACCACTTTTTTCCTGGGAGGGACACAATTCACAGATAGTTTGTCATAGCAACAAATACACTTGATAGAAACAAAACCAGTCCAAATCTGAGGAGCGATAGGCATCACAATCTGCTATGTGCCTAACAAAGGCTTGGTATAATTCCTACTGAGATCAGTGGAAATATTCAAGGGTAATTATTGACAGCAGTGACTACATTCTGCATAAATTACCCCATATTTAAACACATCAGGAACAGACACTCTGTCGGGTTTTGAGGAGGATAGTTAAAAAATGCAGAAGTTAGGGGACCGACTTTGACCCAAAGGAAGTGAAGTTAGAATGTTCATGTGCTTTTTCAAACCCTTTCCTAGACAAATACATATATTTTTCTATTGTGCAATTATTTATGTAATAGAACCAATAAATATAATTTTCTCCAAAGACAAATAAACCACAAACTCTCAGGTGTACTCTGTGGCATTTTTGGCTCTCGAACTACATCTCAGCATCTCTTGCAGCAGGTCTGGAGTGTGCTCTTGCATGCCAGGTCACTCCCACATTGCCCTTGGCTAAATGAGTAGAATAGGCTGTGGTGTCTACAGCTGTACAAGTAAGACCAGAGGTGGGATGGGAAGCTCATTCCCTTCAAACCTCTAGGACAAAAGGAACTATGCAACAGCAAATTTCATCTCTTGCACACTTTCAGGCCATGCCAACACGAGCACCAGTGCTGGTGACACAGACATCCTGCATGCCCATGCTGCTGTTACATTTACCCAATTAACCCAACTAGGATAGGAAAACAGTAGAATGTTGTCTATTGCTAATCACCACACTGGAGGCAACTGTGTTTTCAAGAGAGTCAGCTATCTTTTCAAACAAGCACACACACAAAAAATAATCCAGTTAGGTAACTGAAGATTCTTCAGGAAGAACACCATCATAGTATAAGGAATATATTTGCTTAACGATACAAAGGTTCTGGTTTAACAACATCAGAGCTAGATGAGTACTGAAATAGTCCCCATCCTTCAATAAAAGCTAAAATATGATGAGCTACCCATACATATTCAGTACTTCTAAAAATTACATAAAGAATAGCTGCCTTGGGAAGTGGGAAGATTTAATTATTTTTAGGCTGCTGTACCTCTCAAATAAAGTTCAAATGAACAATAAAGGTGGTCAGAGTGAAGCATCTTATCAAAACACAGATTCCTAAAATCTTTGCACTAAAAGTGAGATATGTAGAGAACTATTTATTTAAGGGACAGAAAATAACAGTCCGAATGCCTTGGCTCCATCTCTCATGACCAAAGGTCACCACTTCACAGCTTGTAAGCATCATTTTTTCACCACTGTAACGGTGTCTGAAATGATACTAAGCACACACTCTCTGAAGGCACTACTTATCTATGGATCCTCCAGATTTGAACTATGTGGGCAAAGGTGTTGAGCTGATTGTTCTTGGACCAAATGAGCAGTGAAAAAGAGAGAAAGAAGGGGATACCACAAAACCAGATGGAAAAGTAAACTCCAGAAATAGCCTGGATCAGTACTGAGAAAAGAGCTTTTGAACAACACAAGCTGAGTGAGAAGTTTGGAATTGTAAGCAAATACATTGTTTCCTGTTTTCTCATTTCTTGAAAGAAACAGAACTCGCACACTCTTAAAAAACGGAGAACAGGGTACACAGCCTGGGTGAAAATACTGCAGGATTTGTACACTTAGTAAACACTACTGTCATTTTCTCAGTGCCTTGTTGGTGCCTGGTAAAACATGTTGCCTTGTGCAGAAGCTTCTATCCTATTTGCATGCAACACAGGAAAAAAATTCCACAGAATTCCACAAAGACATACATCAGTGTGGGTGAGCTTTAAACATACAGTAAACTACCAAAAGGTAAGCACTATACCAATGCTCATTCTCACCCAGCCTGGCTACACTGGGGAAAGAAACATAAATGAGAGAGAAAACTAGTGGAATATTACCCAAAACTTTACAGAAAAGGGGCCATGTGCAAAGCATATGCAGTTTACCAGGAATCACTGCCAAAACACATTTACACTCAACCTAGTGGGCGAATGGTGCCAAATAACCCTTCTGCCTACTGTCAGCAGAACGCAGGAAATGTTGACAGGGCACTGGGGGACAGAAAGGAAGAAAAACGCTACAAGCTCCTTCTGCTTCAGCTAGAATGCTGTCGGAAGCTACAAAATATGTAGTAGAAGTACTGCAAAACACAAATCTAGGGATGTAGCTGATTACGCAGTGCTTAGAGAATGCGTTAATAGGAAAAAGAATGTAAAGAATATGTTTTCCTTTTCCCCCTTCTTCTCTGTTTCATATGTTTATTCCACCACAGTCTTCTGTTTCTTTTCTTTGCTCTGATAGCCACAGGCTTCTTTCTAGCACAATTTTCTTTCTAGAATATCTCCTTCTTTTTATTCTTTCTTGTGCTCCTTCTGGTTTTGCAGTTATCTTGCTTTTCCATGGTTTCTTTCCATTGCCTGTCTCCTCCCAAATTTCCCCTCTCCCTCTGCAGGAGAGTCAGCAGCTGAGAAGCTGTGCCAGCATTAGCCTGCACCCTGGCCACCCAATTAGGAATGTAATTGACTGACTTCACACCTTTGCAATCAATTCCCCACACAGCAAAACAAACTGCTAAGTCCCACAGCAGTGCTACATAGCCTCAGGTACCTGTTAAGGAAAGGAAACCTTTCAGTAAAATCCCTTGAACAGAATGACGATCTGCGAAAGCACAGGCAAAACCCCTGGACAGGATCAGGAAAACACCAGGAAGCCCGACCTGGGGAGGGGGGGAGCTCAGTGAGTTGTGAGACAAAGCAGGATGCACGATGCTTTTAGTGTCTGTGAATGAAGAGCAAACACAGAGGTAAGAAACCTGTACCTAAAAATCTCTCGGTAACTATGCTGATTTCCTCTAACACGGTTGGAGCACGGAGAATAGTTTTAATAGACTACATTTTTATTAGAAAACCAAATATACACTGACCATAGGCTCAAGCACTGTCCCGTCGTCATTAACACAGTCCAGCTCACCAGTGCACTGACAGGCACAGTTTTGGCCCAGGCCACCTAGTAGCCCCTCTGACCTCTCAGAAGGGAGCATACGCCAGATTGCTCCCAGTACGCAGCACTGATGAAGACACTGCATTGAGGAGGGGGAAGAGAATTTAGCTGTATGGACCTGACCTATGCCATGCCACTGGCCTAAGAGCCAGAGAACTAGCCATGGGCCTTTATATTTACTAGTACAAATCACAGAAGCACAGAATAACAGAATGGCTGAGGTTGGAATGGAGGGACCTCTGGAGGTCATTTGGTCCAACCCCCTGCTCAACCAGGGCTACCTAGAGCCAGTTGTCAAGGTCCATGTTCAGATGGCTTTTGATTATCTCCAAGGATGTAGACTCCACAACCTCTTTGGGCAACCTGTGCCAGCGCTCAATCACCCCCACAGTAAAAGAAGTGTTTCCTGATGTTCAGGGTGAACCTCCTATGTTTCAGTTTGTGCCCATTGCCACTGGTCCTGTCACTGGGCACCACTGAAAAGAGCCTGGCTCTGTCCTCTGTGCCCACTCCCTTCAGGTGTTTATACATCAGTAAGATCCCCTCAAACCATCACTTTTCCAGACTGAACCATCCCAGTTCTCTCAGCCTTTCTTCATAGGAGAGACGCTCTCATCTCCTTATCATCTTAGTGGCCCTCTAATAGACTCTCTCCCGTATGCCCATCTCTCTCTTGTCCTGAGGAGCCCAGCACTGGACCCAGCACTCCAGGTGTGGCCTCACCAGTGCTGAATAGAGGGGAAGGATCACCTCCCTCAAACTGCTGGCAATACTTTGTCTAATGCAGCCCAGGATACCATTCGCTATCTTTGTGGCAAGGACACACTGCCAGCTCATGTTCCACGTGGTGTCCACCAGGACCACCAGGTCCTTTTCTAACAAGCTGCTTTCCAGCTGGGACGCCACCAGCGTGTACTGGTGCATGGATACATACAGCATATAAATGTTTTCATTCCTTAGTCCACCCCATGGGCACTAGGGACCAGAGTGCAGCAGGCTGGCCTTGTGTCCTACCCAGTCCTCTAAGACTATCGTACTATCCACCACCCCCAGCCTTCGTGCTACCTTGCAGGGTGCGTAACACAGATTCTCAGTTTCACGTTTAGAAGCACCACTGTGAGGGTTGCAGCCCAGACCTCCAACATCCACACACTCCGAAGAAAACAGGGAACGGCAAGGCCACAGAAGCATCCAGCAGGCCCAGAGAGGGGTCACATCATAGGCCACAGTGTCAAGTGCTTTCTAACATGCATACAGCCACAAATGACTGATGAGCGAGTTAAAGGAAGCCAAGGGAAGCCAGCAGTCCCGTCCTCTCATCAGGTAGCAGCCCCTCTGCATAATTCTGGGCATGTTTATTTGGATTCCTCAGGCTCATTATTTCATTTAATCTCAGAATAAAACTGATGGCTTGAGGAATTATTATTTCTCCCCAAGTAGAAATCAAGCATCAGAAAGCAAATTATTTTTTTCAGAGCCTATAAACAGTTATTTTGTGTGTTTCTTTGCCAGGAATAGTGTCAAGACCCTGTGATAACAGTTCAACTTTAAAATGCACTCAACTCTTTGCTACTTTAAAAACTGATTTAAGGCAGTTAGTGTTAGGAGCTGTTAACTAACGGAAAACTACCCTATGTACTTCTCTGTCAAGGCAGACATTTATTTCTTTGTTTTTTAATGCTTCTGTTATATGAACCTTTATAAACTGTTAGAGGTTATTGTCTCTTCCTGTTTATTTCTGAGAATATTCATGAAGAATTGTTTCTCCTCCCAGGGCTACATAGAAACAAAAGGAAAGCCAGGATGGTGATGGGGGAGGTCACCTAGGACAACTTCTCTTGCAGAGGATCAGCAATGACCTCAAAGAAGGAACCTTCCAAATCTTTGTTCTGAACTCAGCCATAAAGTATAAAAGAAAGAATCTGTTTCAATGAGAAATATCAAAGAGAAAAAAATCATTCAGAATCAGTATGGAGGTCATAATTACCTGGGGAACAGGAGCAGTTTCAAAAGTGCTTTATGTCTTTCTTTGGTGCAGTGTGGTATACAGTAACTAAAGTATACTTACCACACAATGGAATTAATTATACTCTGAATGATTTCAAGAACAGAGCCACTCCAGTGTTCCTGAAATAGTGTTAGCAGGATTAGTACTGCATTAAGTTATACTCAGTTGGCACACTGGGATGATCCTGTAAAGCAAAAGCCAGGAATGTCCTGATACAGAACTACAGTCAGGCAAAAGAAAGACTTGGGCTTTAGCCCACCATTAATAGAAGAGTTCTCATGTTCCACCTACTACTCTTAGTAATTTGAAGCAGATCTAGTGTGAAGTTTTGGATATCCAATAATTGAGTTTGTGCAACAACTCTGATATTTAAAAAAAAGAAACACAAAAAAACCCCTGTTTTAAAATTAGAACTGTATAGCAAGAAAGACACTGACTTATCTGCCCTAGACTGGTAGACAATCTTCCCAAGACGGACACAGTGTTGGTACCTGCCAACTTGTCAAATAGCTAAACAGAAAGAAACAGGATACATCTATTACAACCTATTAAGCAAAAATCCACGATCAGCCACCACTGGAATTGTTGCATTGTTCTGTGTCAGAACAAAGGTCCACCCAGTCTTGTATTCTGTATCTAATAATATTGTATCTGGGACACAAGAGAGAACAGCCTTAAATAACTGGTGAATCGGGGATTTCCAGAGTCGGACTGGAGTCTTCATATTTAATAGATCTGCACAGATAGTTCTGCAAACTTGCCCATTTGCTTTTTAAACTCAAGTAAACTGTTAGCATCCACAACATCATGGGGCAATAAGTTCCATACTGTAACTACATGTCATGGTGGTGAAGAATCCACTTTCTGGATTTCAAACAGGCAGTGTGATTCTTTCAGTCACATCTTAAATTTTTATAATGGAAAGAACAGTCAATCATTTGTTGTCTAGATATTGTTTCCATACTATTGACTGTTTTATAGGTCTCTAACTACAGAATTCCTGGAATTGTGGAAAGACCTATGCTGTGATCCACCTGCTTAAAAAGCTGGTTAGGTATCCTTATAAAAAAGCTGCTGAAGATCAGCCAAATTGTTTTCTGCTCCAGATTACATTTATAATGATGATAAACTAGCTTTACTCTATTGAACACAGTTTTCTTCTTTATCTCATCATAGTTACTGACAATTCATCTTCCACTGCTTTTTTATGGCTCAATAACATTTCAAAGTGTTGGCAGATAGTGTGCTTGATTCAACCTCTTTGAGAAAATCACTCCTACAGAGCAGCATGATGCAGCTACATGTAAGGTAGCTCCACTTCTCCAAGAACGTATTTGGCTTTCAAAATTACTCACAAACTGTCCCACTGTGGTCTGCAATCTACACCACGGTAAAATATTCGTGTTGAAATGAGGCAAAATAACAATATACACCGAATAGTGTATGAGCATAGTCATCACTGAAAGACGTACAGTCATCCATTTCAATGGCAGCAAATTTGTTTTTTTCATTTCTCCAGTCATTTCTCCAAGGTGAAGAAATAACACAAACAGCAGTGAGAATAGAAACTGCCCCAGTGGGAGTTTTGTCAGGGACTCTCTGTTTCTAGCTTGTGCCTTTTCTTAAGAGACTGAAAAAATCCTCCGTCTTTCTTGCCAAAACCTGGTTTTCAATGGAGGTCTTCAGACTAACATGCTCACCACTATCACCAGGGCAGAGAAGTGCCGGGGAAAGAGAAAGGCTCAGGTACTTGCTGTTATGGCTAAAGGTAGAGTTTGAGTTAACAAGGCTCTTTCCTTTTTCTCCAGCTGTCTTCTCATGGTCTTAAGAGATTTATTTTCACTTTCTGATCCACTTTAAATCTTTTAAAAACAGTTGTCCTTTGTCTGCTCATTGATTGATTGGTTTTGATCTCACACAAGCTAATTCCTTCAGAATGTGAACTCCACGTATTATTCAGGACTCTGTTTAATTCCTGATCTCTGAAGTAACACAGACTGCCTTCATAGTCTTGCTCTGAGCTCCACAGACCATTCATTACCCGTCTTCCATGCATTTTTATAGGACTTATCAGAATAGCACTCTCATCTCAGTAAGGGGTCTCTAACTACCTCCATAGCACCATCACCATTTTATTGGACAAATAAAGTATTCAGCATTCAAACAAAACAGGAGCTCATTCCCCTCATCAAAAAGACCCATCTATGAACCCCTTATCTATGTGACTTCCAACTTCTCCCTCTTCATCATCTCACTTTATTTAAACAAAGTCCTGTGTGTGCATGTATGTGTTTAAGTCCTTGCTAGCAAACATACTGGTTCTACATTCGACCCTAAAAGATGTACCAGCAACATAAGATTCAGAAGCATTATTAGCTAAGAAAGGGAGGTCTCTTCTGTATGACACTGATTTTTTTGCTAAATACCCCAATTTGTTATGCAAACGAGAAATGAATACAACAGGTAAAGGTTGGTACTTTACAGCAGGAGTGCTAAGCTAAGCAGTCTCCCTCTTTAGATAAGAGATTGAGAAAGCAAGTTCCACTTACCTCTCATTACAGGTAAAGGGGAAGCATTCCCATTTCTGCACAGCAGTCCCCTGAAAAGTGCCCACAAATCACAGCCATTAGAGAACATCAGATGCCTCCTTCCATTGTCATTCACTTCTCTGGCACCATCTTCTCACCTATCAATGAAATGCAACACATAAATTTTCAAGTTACCATTAGTTTCATTTGCAAAAATGAGGGAAGAATATTACTGAGTTGAAACACAAACTAGAAAGATTTATTTTGTCCTTGAAAACTTCTTCACACAGATAGATTTATTAAACTAGGCTAGGGGAAGGTGTGCTGTCATATGAAAGCAGGAAGGACACAAATCTTGCTTCACATTTCAGTGGCCGATGAAAAGTTTTCAGTGTTCAAAGATATAATCAAACCTTTTACAATTAATCTTGATATTTGTGTAAGAGACTGGAGTCTAACGAGGGGTTTTGGTGATTTGTGTTAATGATCCTCCCTTGTTTTGGCGTAAAAATATACTACCACAAACCAGATTTACATGAATTTAGCCTACTCTTGCACAGAACAATCATCGAGTTCTGTCTAAAAACACTTTTCAAGGCATAAGCTGATTTGCCTGTGTGGATATTCATGCCATATAATTACTTATTTCTCTGAATCTGTAGTGAAGATAACATGATTATCTGTTTGCTGGGAAAAAAGAATCACCTCATGCTCTTGTGAAAAGCACTGCATTATCAGAATATTATAGGAAGGACAAAGACCCTACACAGAGGCAGAGATACAAATAATTGTTGTAATTTTGGTTTTAATAAATCACCAATTCACTCCAGTAAGGTTAACCCTGTGTTCTCAAACAACCTGTTCATGATCAGATGGCATGACCATTTGGGCAAACTGCTGAAACATGGGGATGCTTCTGATGTACAAAACATGATAGTATACTTATATAAAAATTATATAATTATTATATAAATGTAATTTTATATAAATGTACATTACATAAATATATACATGAAAAGCAACAGCTGGAAAACTCAAAAACCCACACCCTTCCAATCTCATCTTTTAGTTGAAGTTAGAGGAGGTAGAAAGCACACTTGGCAGTCTTGAAAAGCCTCAGATTACTAAACTGCCCAAGCAACAACTTCCAGCTACTACAGAGAATTTTGATACCTGATGCCAAAGCTACAAATAATGTATTTTTTAAACTGTATAAATGTGCACATAAAATAATCGAAATAATTTTAATTAGATTTAAACTTCTATCCATGTTTTTCTTCACACGCAAAGTCAGCACTTCCTGGTCACAGCCTCAAATTCATGCTCAGAGACAACACGCTCTCTCCATATCCTTCACATGAATCATGAAGAACCAATTTCACATAAATTAATGTAGAAAAAAATACAGACACATAGTCCCAGGTTTGTGCGTGACACTGGTCCCTTTTCTGCATCCCCCTGCCCCTGCATCAACCTTGACAAATGTCTTCTCCTATTGAAAAGCTGGTAGCTCTAAAACCTGAAAGAATGCCACACGCCCCCTGTGCCTGTTGTAACGAGGGGTATCATTGCACCGCAGCGCAGTACGCTTGTTCAGATGCACAACAGCAAGGAACAGATTGCATTAAAATCCTGCTAGCACAGGCCTTGTATGGGCATCCATCCGAGTGCAAATCACAGCACTCAGCTTTGGCTGAAATATCCACCATACTTAGAAACTGTAAGTAACAAAAATGCATAAATGATAAAGAAAAGACAAGAGAGTGGGAAAACTAACATGAATGAAGAGCCATACAGGAGAAAAATACGATCTTACTTGGTTGCATTTCCACAATAATGTTCTATCTTTGGTTTACACGAGACCTTTCTCCACCACATTTCCACAGTATTATTCTATCTCCAGTTTAAAGACACTTTCTACAGACCTGGATAGTCATATAAATGATCCGCTGCTAATCATTTACTGCTTAGCAATAGCAATTGTATATGACTTGGTAGAAATTCAATAGCATCTAATTACAGGATTCTATTCTGTACAGTTTTTGCTGGTTGTTTCTTCATCATATCTGTTTAAGTTTGTTCTTTTTTTTTTTTTTCCTTTTTCCATGAAATGTGAGTGTGTTTTCATTCCATTCAGCCAAGTGATTGGAACAATCACAATCAGGCTGGAATGCTCTTAGCCTGAAGACTTTCAGAAGTGGTTTAAGCAATTGCTGTAACACAGTCCAGATGAAATTGCATGTGAATTGGGTTTTATGAGGCCATAATAGTATTTAGAGACCTTGACGCATTAATCAAGAAACTATACCAGCAAATCGTAAATTAACTGCGTAGTTGCAAATGCCCAGGAGGAGAGCATCTCCCTCATGTAACCACTTGCACACTGCCTATACTATGTTCCATGGATCCACATTTGTTCAAAGTCTTTTTCCTTTCTTCTTCTGAAGTGATACCAAGCTGGCTTGTTTTGAAAATTATGTGCAAAAGAAACAATTCCCACGCCAGCGGCGGTTTGGTTACAATTAGAGCTCATACAAACAATTACAGCTATAGTGTATAGAGAATTACTTCCCGCTTACAGAGTTACTTACTTCCCACAGAAGAATGATGTTCTGTCAAAAACGAATGCCAAAAATGATGTTTCCAGAAACACTGATTTTAATTAAAATGCATTAGATCCAGGATGGAATCTGGAGCAGGACAAAGTAACCCTGCAGCCAGGTGAGAATGGATGGAAAGTAGGTTCCAGTCCCTGTGGTACTTGATTTGAAGCTCAGGCTGAAAAACACAGCTCTCTCAGATCTCAGGTAGATAATCCAATCATGGCATTGTTCACTTTTCTCATCATTTGGAATACTCACTCTCCTAGGATAACCAGTTTCTCTCCATTTATGTGTCTTGGCTTCATTTCATGCTAACATTTACATTTTCTGTGAAATGGAATTACTGTGATTTTATGAACTGTGCTGGATAAATATTTTTTTTTAATTGGCTTCTAAATAGTTAATGACATCGGGAATTTGTGAAGAGCCAATACTCAGCTGTTGTAAATCAGTGTTGCTGCAAGTTTCACTGGACATCCATTGATTCACAGCCGTTGATCTTCTGACAAACATATCTCAGAGAATTGACAAGACAACGTAGGATCTTAAAACAGCTAAAAGCAATAAAATCACATCATGACAAAGTCTAGTAAAAAGATGAATCTTGGGAAATGGCTGGGCAAACACTATAAACCTCCTCTGCTTATTAAATAGAATGAGACAGCTATATCTCAGGCTGGAAGGTCATGTGGTATTTATTCTTTAATAAACACTGGTTACAGGCTTGGTGGCACATCCTCTGTTCAATATCTGATATGTCAATGCAGATTTCCCCTTTGTGTATGTTTCAGTATTCTTTGGACCCCCACCACCACGGAAAACTGAATATGTGCTACTGAATGTGGCTGGCTAAACTCTTTCTGCATTTAAAACAAAGCTGGAAATACTTAATATGAAATAAACACAAAATCACAGAAAGGAGAAATTCTCCAGTGAGAGCCTAATACCTTGGTCCTACACAAGACAGTCCAAAAAGCTTGTTTAAAGTACCAGATGAGCATTCTGGTTGGCTAATCTGCCACTCATTTCTACATCTGTAACCACAAGAACTTTCCCTGATGCACATGGGCTAGAAAGCTGAATTACAGGGGTTGCTACAACTAAGTATTGATTTGTGCAGAATCAGATCCTGGCTTGCCATTTTACATTACACTCGTTCTACTTGCATTTGCAAGGAGGCAAGGGGATGGCAAGAGGGGAGAGGCTTTTACTCATCCTATTACTGTCTAGGTTTTAACAAAATTTTATCAGAACCAGTACTTGTTCTGGAGATTAAAATTACGCTATAAACCCCCAACTTCTCCTGTCCTCCAACAAGAGAAGCACTAAATTTAGTTTTATTTCCATCTCCTGGTATGTCCTCTGTCATTCACGAATCTTCACGATAACTCAAATAGCTTTAGTTAGTTGTTCAACAGAGACAGAAGCTGTTATTAACATTAAAATATCAGATGCATCTAAGTCCTGTTTGGTCTGGTGCACCCCCAAAAGGTCTTCATTTGTCATTAACTGTGAAAGATTGCCATTGAACTTTAAGTGAAGAGTGATACAAAAGAAACACCTTTTAACATATTTCTCTTCAGAGCTAGTCAGTAGTGGACAAACTTTTCTTGTTCTTTGTCTTATCACCAAACTACTTTTTGAGTGATTTCCAGCTACTTTCGATGTCCCTCACGAGCTACATCCCATTTTGTACACTGACCTTCCTGATTTTTTTCTCTGCCTACCCACATTGCACTTTGAGACTTGTCCCAGCTACCTGATCTGCACTCCAATTTCTGTAGTCTTCTTCCTTGTGCTAAAGGTCAATGAAAAACTTAGGATTTAGCCAAGTTGGTTTCTTCTTACACTTGTCTTTCCACTGTGCCCTTAATATTATCTGATCAAAGAGCTGTGAGCTATCTTCACCTCCTTTTTCCTTCAGATCCAACCCTCACAAAACATCTATGAACTCTCAAAGATAATTGAAATCTACCCTCTCAACAGCAATGTTTTGATTTTCCTGTTTCTCCTTGGCCCCTTCCTAGAGGATGAGAAATACTGTCATTTCATGATCAAATCCATACATTTGATATATGTCTTAATTTCCAGTTACTCAAAAAGCAACTGCTGAAAAAAATATTTTTACCCATTTTGGTTTTGAAACACACCTAATACTAATGAACTCCTCTCTCGCTCAGAGTACGCCTACACTGAGAAACTCCTTGCACGTTGCTTGCCAGCTAGCATTCATATTTAGCCTCTGAGAGGTCTTTGAATCTTGTACTGACTGTTGCAGCCAATCCCTCTATCTGCGGTACAAGAGGAAAGCAGACTTCCAAAGGGAAAGACAAGATCAAGTTAACACACTTCCTTCTACTTCCACTGTTACAGACTTGGCACCAAAAGAGTGAATTCACAGGGCACTTGTAGGCACACTGAACTTTTGAAAAATGGTGTGATCTTAAACAGCCACAGGCTTACGTCGTCAGTATGAGGGAGATGGAAAAAAAGAAAACCATTAAGTTCTGTCAGATATTTCAGAGCATTCTCAGACATGGGATAAATTCACAGCTCTAAGAATATGAAATATTCATGTAGATACAATTACAAGAGATTCCATTATTTATCATATCCAGCCATTCATATCCTGTTACAGGAAAATATATATATATACATTTTTTTTACTATATTGTACAGGCACTATCACAAATCAAACAAGTCAAAATGCCTGTGTGGATGGGGGAGCAACTAATCTTGTATTAGCTGAACTTCAATCTTGCCCAAGGATCACCTGTTGACTGCAGCCTAGTACAGTATTCTTGACCAGTAACAACTGAATTGGGTAACTAAAAATTATGCTTCAGAAGATTGTTTGACTAAAAGGCTACTGGTTCCTCAAGCAGAACCTAAAATGCTCAGTGAGACAACTATCTTTCATACAGAGCTCACAAAGAAAGCTGTCTGCAGCAACCAGAAAGTTGGGAATGCCATCTGAACTCAGCACTGTGTTGTCTTCAGCATATGAACAATGCAATAGAAAAGGACAAGGATGCCTTTTAAGTTTTTTCCTTCTCAGAGGTGGCAGACAGATGTTTTCTGTAGCTTGGCATCTAGAGTCCTTAGCCTGCTCCTATGTATGGGCACCTCAAAGCCATGAAGGGAAGTTCATACTTCGAAGCACATTAGGAGGGGGAAACATCAGTGACAGAGGTTGTATAAATTTGTATGTTCAGAGGTTGTATATAGACTGGATGTGGCAGTAATACTCTTTCTTCTTAAACTTTTACTCACAAATCATTCCAGATACATTAAGCTAAGGACGGAGAACACAGTCAAGTGTTTTGCTTTGAAGACTCTACCAGGGACAAAGCAGAATACTATTCATGGACAGAAAACAAGACTAGAAGATAATATACTGCTTTTCTGGGAGAAAAAGACGAGCCCTAGCTGGCTTCATCATCCTTGGGCTAGCAAGCAAAATCAAACTGATCTATGACAAGCTTCGTCCCATTTCACTTCCACTTAGTACATTTCACTGTGTTGGGTAATTATATCAAAAACTATTTGTCATTTGCATGCTAATTAGCCTGCCTTTAATAAAGTTAAGTAGCAAGTCAAAGAACCAAGAAAAAGGTGAAAAAACCATTACATTCAATTTTAGAAAAGCTTCAGGGGTAACACCAGAGCTGTTACAAAAGCTCTACAGCTATGCGAAAATGCACTAAGGCCGTTGTGAGCACAGGTAATTTAGAGACACAGAGATTTTCTCCTGTGGCTCAGGACCCCCATAGTCAGTGGTGCTCAAATCTTTCCTGGGACGTCTGCAACATCTACAGCATTTTGTGACCTTATGAGGAATGCGTATGAGTAGATGTGCCTTGCAGTGTAAGGTCTGGCAGATAACTAGTTGAGTAGGACACACGCTTAAGGTGGTTTCTAAAACGGCAGAATGAAACACCCTATCCATTTCCCACCTTTTTATTGAGCAGTATATTAGACAAAAATGCATAATGCATGATACTATTTACACCGTATCTATCTTCCCAAGGAATTATTACTGTTACGGGGATGTTTTACGGTTTCTTCTGTCTATAGGTCCATCCTTTGAATACTGAATGCTTGTTTTTCTTGTACAATTTTGTACTTGGAAGAAAACTTCCTAAATCCATTTTAACAGTAAGTGTCCTCAAGAGTATGGAAGAACAGATAGAGCTAAAAGCCCAGCAAAACTTTTACAATAGCAAACAATGATGAACTGCAATATTCTCTCTAACATCAGTATACAATGAGGTTATTAATGGCCTCCTTCTGGTATTGTGGTTTTCTGGCTAAGGCATAAAGCAGAGCCAACGCTATGTTCAAGACAAAAACTGTTATTCCACTGTGTAAACCACTTCAGAGACAATGCAGTCATGCTGCAAAAATCTTATTCCATTTTGGAGTATCTGTTATTCACACTCAAGCTTTGTGTGCAGCTTCTCATAAAGCATGCTGGAACCTTGTCAGCATTTAAAACACTTCAAAAATTAAGAATGCCTACAGAGGTAGGGTTTTAGATAAGATCTGTTTGTAATTTTTAACAGTATGATAAACCAAATCAGGCAAAAACGTTTAGGAATCTGAAGATTCAGAAGCCTCGGATCTATCCATCGGCATCAAAGCTCCAACACGCCTACATCACCGTAGTTAATGGCTTGTAGGGCTCTGATTCATTGGGTCATTCTTGAAAATAACTTGCTCTAGCCACGTAGTAGCAGGCCTCAACAGGGCAAAATATCAATAGTTGAACAAAGGCCGGTTGAGGATTTTTCCTTTCCTCTAGTTTTGTACAAAATATTTAATACCAAACACCACAAATTCTGTAAAATAGCAACCTGCTTTCCAAACTCTCATTTCTATAAACCTTTCCAGTGCATTTTAATGTGAAATATCATGTACTCTCTGTATAAATGAAAATCCATTTTGGCATGGAAATAAACATATATAAAATGTTCTGCTTAAAAAAAAGGATGATGAGAGAATCATTTGCATTAATGCTCTCATGGACTCAAAAGAAAACATGGTGCCAAGGAAACCTCAGTTACCACCTTCCTGCACACCCACACGTAGGTGCACACCGTTGCTTAGCCTTAACAAATTTCTATTTGCCATTATTCAAAAGGAGCAGGACTCAGCCCTTAATCAAACTATGGTCAGATCTTACATGCAAATTATGTTAAGGGAAAAACAAAAAAAACACATTAGCATAAAATGGCACATAGTTCGGCTACTGCACAGAGCAGTTTGGAAGGACCTGTAATACTGTGGTTGCTGCCATCCTGACTAGACAGGTGGTACAGAAGGCACCAGTCTGCCTGCTTAGCTGTTAACTCCGCTGAGGAACGCCACACAGACTGTTGGTCTCTCTGTGGAAAGCTGCTCCTCATGCTTCTAAATCAGAGAAATGCAATCTGCTTCTGCCTTCAGGTGCAAATCTTGGCTCTCTGCACTTAGGCATTGTTTCCTTCATCAGAGGCTCTTGGATATTACCCACAATGACTGGCACACTGTCCCACTACTGCTAACTGTTACACTACATGGATTAAAAAAGCTACTGAACTGCTGAAATAGGTGAGTGTGGCCAAACACACAGATGTCTGAAAAACAATTTAGTTCAGCCAAAAGTGAAGGTCTTTCGATTCAGAAATATTCAGATTTATGGAGCATATAATGAGCAAATAATACACTCACTATGTCTGTAGTCCAGTTGCTTCATACTTGCACACTCCCTGTGAGCTTCCGAGTCCTCACAAGGACAAAACACAGCTGTGATACATATGATGAACCAGTTTTTCTCTCCAAGGAGAGAGGCCATCCAGGGAGTTAAATAAATGACATATCCTGCAGAGAAAAACAGAAGTATAACTCACCCGAACCACAGCATTGTTGAAGTATTGTAATATGTTTGATCCATGCTTGGGGGCTTGGGCTGAAACACTGTTCACTGTTGAATAAGAGTAATGAATCAGGCGAATCATAATTAAGGGAAGCAATAGAAAAATGATGAAAAACAAGGTAAAACATAAATAATGAATTTGTACTAAAACACTTAATTTTGCATTTCCAGCAAAATAACATGATTCTAATGAAACATGATCGTTTGAATTTCTGTTAGCATTATGAAAGGTTCTTTGCACTTGGTTTTGGTTAGTAATGAAAATATAGAGAGGTGAATATTCACCAGATAAATGAATATTCAGGAGTTATTCTCTCCCACAAATACAAAAAATAAATACATTAAGAGCTACATTTCTAGTAACTATTTTAATAGCATTATTTAAAAATGAAAGGAATGGATTAGAATAAATTCGAGATAGTGATTCAAACTCATAAGAGGGAAGAGTTTTGAAGACAAAACCAACAAACTAACCAGATTTCATCTCTCTATTATGTTAAAATATGCCTGAAGTATTAGATATTGATTAATCTGAAGTGTGGACCTTATGCTCAGTCATGTCCTAGGATTTGGTGGCTGATTCCACTTGAAAATGTTTCGCTCAAACAGTTTATCATCATATTATTTATGGCTGGAGACGATAGCATCTTTTCTGATGGTTCCATGCAACCAGCTTGGAAATCTCTGCCCCTCACTGAGTCAGAAGAGATTTAACACAATTTTACTGGATGCAAATAAGGATTTGAGAGCATGTTGTTCATGCCCTGAACTTTACTATGAGGGGAACGTCACAGAATGCCAATGTATTGCAATGAGCGGGATCTTCAACAAGAGCATCATCAGATCCAATACCGCATGGACACTGATGAGTATTTCAGGTACGGATTATTCTGATCAAGTAGCCAACAACCACTTAGCCGAGCCTACGTACATCCGAACAGCTGACACTCTGGTACATTGCCAAAACAAGAGGTCAAGGTGTACAGCTCTTATAAGGTGGTCAGTTACAATGTGTCTGTTTTCCTGTCCTCCCACTGGCATTATCTCCCAAACATGCTTGTTCCCCCAAAGGTTACAATGGGAACCCCAGCATCCTTGTGAACTATGCCTGAGGCATGTCACTGAATGTCAAAAAATGACGTTGTGAACATATATCACCATGCAGGCAACCACCATGCCAATGGTGGGGACACAGGTGGTGTGGCTGGGCTACAGGACACAGTCTGCAGGTTCCTAGTGCTCTTGGCTCAGAAGCCTGCTCCACACAGCGCTTACCCTTTCCCTGGACCTACCTCTCCAGTCTCACCACTCCTTCACCCCCACGCTCTGCTTAGGCTTTGAGCTGGAACTTCTCACCTGCCTTGACTAGGCACCGCCAGCCCACACTTCCCTGGGCCTCCTCCCTGCGGCAGGTTATACCGACAGCATATCCCACCGACGCCACGACACGGCGATTTTACTGACAGCACACCAACGGCAGACATCCTCTTTCAGCCTGGATGGCTTAGTTCAGACTATGACGAAGTAAAGGGAGGAGGGAAATCACGAGAAAACAAAAAAAAACCAGTGTGCGTTTCCGTAATACCTGGAGTACAAATACACAGAGGAGAAGAAAACGCCGTCGCTGCGGTTCCCCTCCACTTTACACGCTCCTCAGTACCTCTTGACTACTGCACCATGGCCTCAGCAGACTAAATAAACAAGTCACCGTGTTACACCAGTGAAGTCATCCGTAATCCTGCTCTTTCCTTCCAAGAGGAAATTTGAGCCAGAGATCTCAGAGCCATCACCCTTCAACAGTGTTATTCCTGCTTCCACCAGTATTAGCTTCCACCGGGGCTGCTAATTAGGCAGCCCTGCGAGAAGCAGGGAGTTGGACTCAATGATCACTATAGGCCCCTTCCAACTTGAGATAGTCTAGGTTTCTATGGTTCTAGGGAATTATCCCGGGAAACTTTTGATAGAGCTCATTCATTTGGCCTAACGGCAAGCTAAATAAAAAGGAAAATTGATAAGGTGTTAAATAGCACATATATTTGTATTATCAAACAGAGAACCTAAGACATCCTTACCATACAGAACAATCCTACTAATTAGTCTTTGTTAATTGTCGGAAGTCAACCTGAAAACATACTCACCTAATTCCCTCATAAAGCTGTCTTTTTCATGCCATGCAGCACTGTCTAGAACAGCTGATTTTAAGTAATTCCAGGATCTACTCTGAATACAGTAAAACTTTTTTTTTATTTAGAAAAACCTAATTTAGAGACAGACAGCTAGAAACAATAAAAAGTGAGCAGTATATATCAAGGTTTGTCTGCTTCCAAAGAATTATTCCCCTTAGACTTAGTTGTTCTGGCTGGGTGATAATTCTTTTCTATCTTGTGTGTTCTTAGTTCCCAGCGCTTTCAAAATACATTTATACCTAATAATTCGGTAAAATATCTTAATTTAGAAGTCTTCCTTCTGCTGTTTTAAGGGAAGGCTCACTCGCTAAGCGACAGCTGAGAGGTATTTAAAGTAGAACTCTGAGTTAACTGCCTCTTTTTCCTCAGCCTTTGAATAAGTAGAACAGGTTGAATCAATCTGATGACCTGGAGGCTGTAGTTCAGTTGCAGGGGCTTCTGAGCATGGAAATACCAAGTCACAACAAGTTCAAACTACGGAGCCTCCTGGCTAATGCTTTTTTCCTGCCCTTCCTCCAGTATATCCATGAGATATTGCTGATCAATCAGGAAAGGAGCAGCCTCATAAAAAGCGAGGAATATTGACTTCATCCAGTGGGCAATCAATCCCTAGGGCCTCCAAGTATCTTCTCTACAACACTCTCACACCAAATTCCTTCCATCGGCTCACTGCGGTGCAGTCAGAGTTGTCCGAAGATACCATTACTTTTCCATTCCATTCTAGCCATTCAAAACTGCATCTACACCTTCCACAGATGTTTCTGGCATTTCTGTTTAAATAGGAATTGTCAGAATAACAATTCATATTTTGCACCCAGGTTAGTTCAATTTCCTTCCACATTATGAAGTATAATTTAACAGTAGAAGTGAAATAGCAAGACTCCAGCTGTCCTACCCACTTATGTATCAAACCGAAAGCCACAATCTCTTCTGAAGGACACTAAAAAGCCCTTATTGGCTGCCCAGTCTGTTCTGTGTCAAATTACTTTGCTATTCTTAAAATCTGATTCTAGTTTTAGCATAGATGAAAACATGCGAATGTTTGAAAGACAAGAGGCTAATACATCGTACTTGTTATTTATAGAACTTCCTTTTGGGAGATTTTAAATTGTTTGACAAATGCTGATTAGTCAGACATTCCCCTTTCACAGGAGAGGACTGTGGAGCAAACAGGATCTCCTACCAGATTCCGTTATTGCCACACAGTTGAAAAGACACTTTTCATCTGGGTCCCCGCAGCAAGGCGGAGAGCGCATCTGAAACTTCCAAAGGAAAGTGCAATGTATTTCCCTTCTGTGCTTGGCTATTTTTATAATAAATGAATATACAGTACTAGTAATACACACTGAAGTATGTCGGACTGGTTTCTCCTACACAAAAGGAAGTATTAGTGATGGAATAAAACACAATTACTTAATAAATAATCCCACCAGTGTAAAAACTATTCCGATAGCTGTGAATATGCAGTTTAGTTTCATAGGCGAGTGCTATCACAGCTACCTTCTCAAAAAAGTATCTGATGAAGCAGATACTTAAGTCTGAGTGGCAGACAACACAAGGTCTGTTAAAAACCTCTCCTCTGAAGAAGGGCAAGGACATTCCTGAAGTGTGTGACACGCATCTAAGGTACCAAGAAGCAAGAGAATCTGAAGGAAATATTCAAATTCATACATAAACTGTGACACAGTGTGGGAGATGGCAGCCCTGTCTCAAAACAGCAAATAACAGATCAAAGAACAAGCGGTCTCTGTGAGTGTCACGACAGAACATTTAGAGACATATTTAAAGGCATGTCATCACCCTCTGGTTTACAAACCACATGTATAGGGGCTTAAGCACATGCTTAATACCTCCCAGGAGTGGGGATCAGAAGCACACCATTAGGAATAAATTCCCATGCTTTAGGCACAGCTAGCATAAGTTGTCATTTCCAACTTCCACTTCAGTTTCCGTTGCAGAGCAGTCTGTGAGTGTCCGATCGTCCTCAGCACCAGCTCTGCTGATCTGCTTCTATTGAACCCTTCTTTAGGTCTGATGTATTAGTCTGGTATCTCTTCAGGACTAACACACTCGTTCAGGCATTGCTCTGTGAAAGGAGGTCGGCACTCTTCCAGCAGAGGACACAGATTCCCCATCATTTCAGGCAATACTGCTGTTCACTTGCCCAGGACCAAAATTTTTCCCTCGATTTCTGGGTTGACTCCAAGCAGAGCTTATCTTCCTGTCAAGTGGGATGCAAATTCAGACTAAAGAGACTCAAGTGAAAGCATTTGTGCCGTTTGATAGAAATTACTGAATTAAAATTCAAAATATTTGCTAAAACGAAATACAAAAAATTTAATGTCTGAACCCTCACCCGCAGACATAGCGGCAAAACAATACGCTGTCTTAAAATATACTCAAGACTCCGTTGTACACCCACAGTCCATGCAGTTGGTCCAAATAATATATTTACTAATTTGTCCATTAGTTCCAGAAAACTACACCATGTCTTTCCTTGTTATGCTCTGCCAATTATTCCTACTTCATTGAAAACCTTCAGATTGCCGCTCCATCAGTTTCACAGGAAAAAACCAAAACAAACCACATTAATTTGCCCCAACACAGCAAAGAATGTTACCCTTAAGTATCAGGGTCCAGAATAAAGTAAAAAAAACCCTGCACAGTGATAATCAGAAAAGGATATAATACTTAGAAATAAAAGACATTTCTTATTGCTGTCCTGGGTATGAGCCCCTCTAGTTCCATCTGGCTTTATCCTTTATCCTCTAAAATCCCAACGTATTTATACTGCTCCATATTTAATATTCAGCCTAAATGCCTTGGAATCCAAAGCCATGCAATAACAGAGTTATGTTTTATTTCTGGCTAAAAAGAGAAGGCATCAAACATAGGCATCATAAATTGCTACACTGTCCAGATGACAACCATGCTATCACAAACCATATATGATATTGCCAAGAAAAATACATTCTGTAGAGACAAAAGTCACGTGCAGGTGGACAGAAATGAAGTATTGAACAGCTCTGGCATGCTTACCGCCTTAGGAAAGAGCGGAGCATTTCCAAGCGCGTTGCCACTCTGACACGGACAAACTCTGCTCCAACTCCCCGCAGAGAGACATTGAGACGTTAGCACAGTGCCTGCTTGTACTCCAATTACTGGCACCAGCCACCTGCACTGCAGACATAAGAAAACATCTCCATCCCTCTATTCTCACGTTGCCTTCTTGCTCCAAACCCAACTCCAAGCTTCGTACTGGAGCAGCACAAAATGTATGCTCAGCCATATATTCTCTTGTGCCACCACAGCTACACAGGAGGAAACTTTTGACAGATCGAGAAAGCAGCTGAGGATAGGTGACAGGGAAAAGGTTAGAGAAACTCAAATCTTCTAATACACTTGATAGAAAACCAATTTTTAAAAGTCCACAGCCTTTAAACTATGGTATCATCCATCTTCTACCTTAGGGATGCATCTCTATTAGCATTTACTGCATTGCAGGGTTCACTTCAGGTTTAAATTTGTTCTGCATCTGTACTTGGATTCCTGCAACCTTGCTCAAGCTCTGGTGCAGTCGAAGCACTTTCCTTCCTGGTGAACCAAGGCCGAAGTGATGCGTTAGCGCAGCACCTGTCTCACCCCAGCTGTGAGGGTGGCACAAGGCCCTCCTGTGGTTAACACTCTACTGATGAAAACACTGGTCCTGGAACCTTACAGGTCACTGCAAGTCCAACCCTGATTCTTTCCTCTTTGTGCCACATCAACCTAAGTTTCCGAAGCCAACTCGCCTCAGAGTCCCGCTATGACACCGCTCAAGCTTAACAGGCTTTCCAGTCTTTTATCTCTGCCCGAAACAATTCTAAAATACCATCCATTAACATGTATTTACCAAGGACTGGAACTTGCACACAACTGCAAACTTTCACTGAAGAACACACCAGTAAGTCAGAAAATTATCTCCATGGACTAGTACATACTAGTTTTAAGGAATTCAGTGAGGAAAAGCCGTTGTTCAAAAGCCTATAACCAGAGTTACAGAAGGTGCAGACTGCTGACTGTAATGATCTGACACTGTGCTGTGGCCTCACTCATGTTCTCCATACGCTATGATGCCTAAACGGGCATTTGCAGTCAGTGTAGAGATCGTGTAGGTAGAACGAGGCAGAAAACTTTGTGCTGTTGAGTTCCTGACCCTCTCGCTTCAAACACAGCAATTTTATCAGTTCAGGGGTACACTGGAAAAGCTAGTATATGATCTTACAAAAGCACAGAGATCCCATAAAAATACATGCAGGTAACTGTCCGGCAACATTCCCGTCTTCCCTATTTGATTTTGTGAGCTGCTGCCTTTCTGTATGTTCACGAACACAAACAGTACGTATGGCTGCCACGCGTGCGTGCACACGCGCGTGCACGCACACGCTCTCGCTTCATTTGTGCGGTCTTGGATACCTTTGTAAGTGAACTCTTTTCCAAATCAGCTCAACGTAAATGAGCTCCTATAGCGTGTATTTGTTCAACCAGGCAAACGTGTCTGCCTTAAACGCCTGCATTTATATTTATACCTCTGTGATATGAATTATGCATACGCATACATTAGTAAGCTCTCTGCCTTTCGCTCTTCTGTTAAGCTTTGGGCTGGTCCGTTGGGAACTCATTATCTACAGTGAGTTCCACAAGGGCTTGATGCGACTCTCCCAGAATTGTTATTGCATTGCACCTTCCCAGAAAGATCGTGGTACTTTTCCCAGACACCTAGAGTTCAATTCGGTGTTGACTATTTAATTGTCTAATTTTCCCACCAAGCCAAAACAGTGAAATTGAATTATCAGGAATACCACTGGCTTTTTTTTTCCGGAGACAGCGCCATTAAACTAGCACTTGGATGGGTACTGCTGGAACAATTTCAATGTGGTTGCTCCCCCTGGCAATCTGCTTCAACTTAACTTTTCTGTTCTCAAAGTAGGTTCTGGTTTTGCCTTTTTTGCAACTGCCTCAGGACGGCAACCCGATGCTGGTGCCGATGTGGAGATGAGAAGCGGCCCACGGTTCAGCCTCGAATACCCTGGTGAACGGCCGAATGGCGGCAAGAACGCTTGCCCATCGCCACCCCCATCACCTCCCAGCCTGACCCCCGCACGGCAGCAGGGTGCGGTAGGCCACAACACCCCTCTCACGCCAGTAAAGCACCGGGCCCAGCCAGCGGCGCCTGTGGTGTGGCCGACCCTGCGCCCAAGCCCTCAGCTCGGGAGCCATTGGGCACGAGGCACCGTTGGGCACGAGGCACCGTTGGGCACACGACGCCACCGGCCGCGTCTCCAGGCCGCGGCTGCCCGCACGCTGAGGAGGTGCCGGCAGGTTGGCTTTTTCCCACTGCCGTGGGATTTCACGCCGTTTCGGTGAGTTTCTTTCCCCCGTGAAGTTGGCGGCCCCGGGGCGGCGGGGAGCGGGGGGCTGAGGTATCGAGGCTCGCCCCGTGCGGGGCCTCGGCGCCCTCTGCCGGCCGCCGCGGGGAGAGCAGCGGGAGCCCTGGCGGGGCGCCATGTGCCCGTCGGGAGGCGACGCGGTGGGACAGGCGCGAGGTTCTCCCCCCGGGAGCCCTTTCTTCTACGGCCTGAGGATACACACGCACACACACGCCCTGTCCTGGAGGGATGCTGCCGCTTTGGCACTGCTCCCGCATCCCCCGCACGGCGCACCTGGCTCCCGGGAGAGCGTCGGTGCCTTACGGGAAAGCCGGGCGGCGCGGCTCCTGGGAGCTCGCCTCCAAGCCGTAAGCCTAAAAATTAAGGCCCAAACTGGGCACGGTCTTGCCCGCAGCCCGGCGCCGACAAACGGCAGCTCCCGGAGGCGGCCCGGGATACCCCAGAGAGCGCTCCCGGGCGTGGAGAGCGCCCGGCCCGGCGCGGCAGCCCCGAGCTTGCGGAGATACTTCCCCCCCCATCTCCCCGGAAAGGAGGCGGCGGAGTGGGAGGACTTGAGAGCGGCGGGGACCGGGCGGTCCCCGCAGCGGCCGGGGGAGACTCGGGGGGTCGGTGAGGGAGAACCACGTCGAAGGCGTCCCCGTCCCTATGCCCCGGCTTCCTGGGGAAATCGTCCCTGACTTTGTGCTTGGGGTCAGGGAGAGCCCCCGGGAGGCTGGAGGTGCTTCTCGTGCCCACCGGTCCCGGGTCGCCGCGCCCCAAAACTCCCAAACCCGCCCCCCCCCCCCCCCGCGCCCCCTCCCACCGCCGCTGGACGCGGCCGGGCTGAGCCCGCCCCGCCCGCCGCTCCCAGCCCCTCCGTGCCCAGGGCGGCTGGTTCCCTCCGGGGGGAGCCGGCAGCCCCGGGAGAACCCCACGGCGGCGCCGGCCGGCGGGAGGGCGGGGAAGGAGCCCCGCTCCCCCCGCGAAGCCACGCACCCCCCCGATGCCGGCGACCGGGCGGTGGGCTGAGCGGGCGGCGGCCCCGGCCTGCGTCAGAGCTGTGCAAACACCGCCGCGGCGCCCGCCGCTATTTAAGGGGCCGGAGCTGAGCCGCCCCAAACTTCCCCGCCTGGGTACTCACGGGCCTCGCTCCCTCCAAGGGTCCGGCCTCGGGAAAGCGCAGCGCAAAGGTAGGAAGCAGCTGGCACCGCTCCTCCGACGGCATCCCGGCGGGGGGCGAACGGGGGCTGCCCGGCGGCGTACCCCTGAAGCGGCTCGGAAACCATCCCGTCCTGGGCCGGAGGAAACCCTCCCGGGTCCGGCGGGGTCAGAATTCGGGTCGCTTCCGGCCGGGATGCCGGGCGGTCCCCGGCACGGGGCGAGCGTCCGCGGGCAGCGTCGGGCGGCACCGGCGCGCGGCCGGGGGGCGGGCGGTCCGGCCGGCCCCGCAGGCTGGAAGAGAAAGGACAACCGCCGGGGTGAGGGTTTGTGTTCCCAGTCGTCGGTACGGACGTGAACATGTAGATATATGTGCTTAAAAAATACAGGGATCGGGGTCGGTTAAAAAGATGCCTCCGCGGAAAGGATGCAGCGCACCTCCGGTGTCCGGGTACCGAAACCTGCACGGGTGCATCGCGGATAACCGTGCTGGAGTGACATTTTTCATTCATCTCCTCACAATACTTAAAAAAAGCCGTATTTTGTGCATTGCAATTGCTTTCCATCTACCGTATGTGATGGGCACGTAAACTTAACTTTCTCCTCTTTTAAAATTGAAATGTTGTGTTCAGCTTACTGTTCAAAAACTCAAGTGATTCAAAAATTCTCAGAGAGCTGAGATATTCATGTACATTTGTAAACGGAAGCTGCCCCGATAGCGTTAAGTACCGGGTAGCTTGTTTCTCCTGATAACCGAGGGTCATTTCTCCGTTTACAGAAAAATACTATTTCGGCTTATACGATCAAACAGTCTAATAGAGCGACATCGTCGTGTCTAGTGCTTGTTTAAGGAGACAGTAAAGAATTTATTACATTTGAATTCACAGATACTGTGAATCTGTAAATCTGTGAATTCTCTGTTTTATATGAAGATTATTGTTAATTTGCACATTATTTCTTACAGCTTTTAACTAAACAGCTGTTACCACCTCAGCTATTATAATATAATAGATTACAAATATTTATTATGTTAGATTTTGTTTTTTCTTCCCTTGGGACAAGTTTTTGTTTTTCCTTTCTGCGTACGATGAGATGAAACCTCTTGAACGGTGAAGTTCAAATCAATACAGCGTTGATAGAATAAAGGCTCTTCATGGAACTTGTCAAAACAGAGTATTTGTAATAACGGCGGGTTTTAGTACGACAGGAAAATACTGAAATGTTTGAAAGCTGAGATTTTCCACAGAGCTGGATTCATCTCCCTTAAGTTTTAATGAAATAAGCTTCCAAAACCAGAGAAGCAAATAAGAATTGAGTCGATCAGGGAGACATAGCACATCCTACAGTGAATTAATTTTGTGCCTTCCAGTGTATCTTCCTCTTGCCAAGGGATATTTAACTGTTGATGTACATGTTTTCCAATTTAAGACAGATCCCACAGCTACCTGCATTAAAAAACACCCCAACACAACCCTAGTTTGCTCCGAAACCAGCACCCCCAACGGAAGATGGGGGGAGGGACAACATACAGTGTAGTAAACCTGGTCATTTTAACAGCCTATCGTTCCTTTTCTCCCCAGCGATGTACAGCAGCATATGCATCTGCGTGTTCCTTGCTGTGCTCTCAGCGAGCTCTTTCGGGCAGCAAACTGCGGGCTCGCACCATGGGAATCCACTGGCTGCTGAGCTTGAGCAGAGCCTGACAGAACACCACCGGCACGTCCGCACCCCCTCGTCTGCTGGCCCGCTGAAATCTGTGCCGCGGCTGGATGGAAGCATTGACCAAAGAGCTAACATCGGCGCTTTGTTGGCCAAGTATCTCCAGCAAGCCAGAAAAGGTACCGGTTATAGCCTACTTACTGGGCTGCTTCTGCGTCAGGGGGATTTCCCACAGGGAGACCTAGACGTTAAGATAAACCTGTCATCATCAAACATGAATTCCTAGAGAAGATAGGATGTAGACTTTGCCTGGTTGTTCCTGAAGTAGAGAGCATTCTCTTATTTACTGCCAAACTCCTCCAAAAAAGGAGATTTGTACATTAGCAGCCACTGACTGGGAGCTGCGTACAGGTAATAGAAGAAAATATAACCTACCTGCCAGGTCACAAGTCAGCTTTTCACGTATTATTTTCATAGCCTTGTCATTATTCAGTTACTATTTTCAGCATGTGGTGTCTCAGGTAAAATACAGTAATTGCATTTTCTTGAAACTTTTTCATTTAGTTAACCTCCTCCGTCCCTTTTTTTAAGTTAGAAGAGCAGGAAAACTTTTCTGAGGCTAGATACAGACCAAATAGCTAACCTCACCTCACCCAGAAACACCCATACCAGGGAAATCTTTACAAGAGCCTGTAGTGACAGGACAAGGGGTAATGGGTTTAAATTGAAAGCGGGGAGATTTAGATTGGATATCAGGAAGAAATTCTTCCCAGAGAGGGTGGGGAGGCACTGGGACAGGTTGCCCAGAGAAGCTGTGGATGCCCCATCCCTGGAAGTGTTCAAGGCCAGGCTGGATGAGGCTTGGAGCAACCTGGTCTAGTGGAGGGTGTCCCTGCCCATGGCGGGGGGGTTGGAACTGGGTGGTCTTTAAGGTCCCTTCCACCCCAAACCATTCTGTGATTCTAAATCTTTTGGGTGTTGGATGTCCCGTGTATTTGCTCCCAGAGGAAGTTACAAAAGTGTGAAAGCTTTTGAAGGATGAGAACTCACATTTCTGAACACAATAACTAAAAGCAGTGTTACATAAAAGCATATTTGCTACAAAACATGTCAATTCCTGTTAGGTTCTCCGTCTCAGGCAGCCTGGGAACGCAGTCTTGCAGTCACTGAAAACCTCCATGGCACTGCGTTGGTAACAAAGGCACGAAGCACTGGTGGAGTAGTGGAATTAAAGGGCTTCATTCTTGCACTGTGATTTATTAGTCCCTTGAGGAAACAATTGTATTATCTATACGAGGTAGCAAAAGAGCAAAGCTGTCCCTGTTGACATCTCACAGCCTGTGTTTTACACAGACACAAACGCATGCTGCCTGTACCACCGGTAAAAAGGATGGGTCAGGGTCACTGACCACTGAAACGCCTCCCAAGAAAACACTTTTTCCTTTTCAACAGTCTCATCCCTGTGGTACTTTGTATCTCAGTGGAGTAACACCATGGGCAGCCTAATCGTCGTGGCCTTTTGTCTGCCAGCCTCAGCAAAAGCCACTCCACAACCCCTGTTTGTTTGAGACGGCTTCACTCCGGTGTATCCACTGTACTGCAGGGAAAGAGGCCATCTGGGAAGCAAGGAAGGCGCGAGGGGAAGGCGGTAATGAGGATTACCTGGACATCTAGACATTGAGAAATTAATTCACTCCCAGACTGTGCTTAGGATAAAATTCACTTTATGTAAGTAAGAGCTTTCCCCCTTCTGTCTCTCCGCACAGCCTTGTGCGGATCACGCAGTCCTCCCCTCCCGACAGCCGCACTGCTCGCCACTGCGCTAGGCAGAGTCCTGTCCTTGTTTTTGATGGCGGTCTGCAATTGAGAGACGCCACGTGGATTTTATGCATTACGGATGCAGCTGTACACGTTCATCTGTGTACGTGGAATAGAGCCAAACCAGGAGCAGAAAATGAAGCGCTTTTAATACAGCCTGGGAGACTTCATCTCATGTTACCAATTGGCACATCCGTTGAGGAACTTGGTTTAGCTGTTCACGTAACCTAGCGGAAAAAGGACTCGGATACAAAATTCCACGATTCAGTGCTACAGTTAAAGCTGTTACTGAATAAAAGTCTTACGGCAGGAGTCTGTACAGCAGAATCCTCATTACCTTTCCCCAGTATAGTCATCCTCGCCCACCTACACGGCAACCGATCTCCTCATTCTGGTGTATGTAGCCATTATACGCTCTTAAATATCTGTCTGAGATTTCCAAATAGCTTAACCACACGGAGTGAAAAAACAACCACTTGGTATTTAAGGTGTCTGTTTCGTAAGTATTACTATGAGGGAAAATTTCCTGCGTCCATGTTAACTGGCATCTATAATTAACGCTACAAAGTGACTGTTAGCAGGTGATGGCATTCTTGTGACGTGACTAGGCTGGTTAGACTCCGGTTTGTAGATGCGGTTGCTAGTTACAGAGGAGAAGATTCACAGGGACAAAACAGCGTTTACTTAACTTACAGCGATACATACAGCGATCCCCTGGAAGCATCATATCCTCATTTAACATAAAGGATCTGGGCAGTACTTCACAAATCTCTGCAGAACACTCACATGTGCTGAATTAGTCACTTCTAACCTGTCTAAACCATAATACTCACTAGAAAAGTCCATCTAGGGGGAAAGAGAGTCTGGGCCTTTGCTAGTGTTAGCAGTCACCACTGATGGCATTTGCCCTTGCGATTGATAGAAAGGCTGATTTTGGGCAGCATTTCCAGTTAAAACAGTGAGAGAGTTAAATGCTCTCCAGAGGTGGGGGCTGGAGGGCAGCCTCGTAGCCACACTGCCCCGGTTTTGAACCTGTTTGTTGTGCACGGATTCTGCAGTACCCATGGGACATCTCCGGTGTTTGAGGCAAGGTAATTAAGGTGCTGTTAAGATATTCATTCTAGTGTTTGTGACCCCTAGCTTTCAATTAGCTTCATCTGCAGGCTTTCAGCATGAATCTGGCACCGTGTAGGAGAGACACCGTAGGTATCAAGTCAGAGACACGCACATTTACTACCCTCTAAGGAGCCCTTGCCAGGCCAGACCATAATGGCACCAGGGGAGCCATTACAGCCCACAGGTCACTACAGGCTCCCAAATCTCTTAAATGCCAACATCTGAGTGATGGTTCTGCGGTCTTAGCCCTGCCTGATTATAGTGCCAAGAAGCCATTCTCATCAACCTAATTACGCAGTTTGAATTACGAATGTGAATTTCATGGATTTTGAGCATTTAACGGTAGACAAATATTTTTTCAGTAGGGATAATTAAATTGCCATTTTGTATTAGGTAAATGTCTAAAACGTGGCTGGTTTCTTTTTTTTTTTTTCCTTTTTTATACCTTTAACTCTCCTACCCCTCTGCAGCCACTAACAAAACAACATAGTTGCTTTTGGTTTTAATGGATCATATTCATTATAAAGCATTGCATGAGGAAAACCTTGAAATGGAAGAGCACAGAGTCGCCAAGGGTTCCTTCAAAACACAAGAAACCATGAGTGAGGTAGTTGTGTGGATTTGGATTTGTGGGGTTACATTTGGGCTTCTTTTCGATCAGTTCAGGCATTTGTCAAGCCTCAGTCTGCACTGAACACTAAGATATTGAGTCTCTTCCCTCCTCAGTCAAGACTTGAGCTCAGCTATTTGCGTAGCTGGTCAATATTAGGGGTTTTTTTAGGGAGCACAGAAAGAAGTGATTTACCTTTCTCTACATTTTTTAGTTACATAATGTGATGATGTCAAAACCAGGGATGGCATCCCATTTTTCAAGGCATAAATTCTCCTTACAAATAATTTGCATCTTTCTGGTGCCCTAAGCCAGGATGACAGAAGGGCTAAGGCAAGATCAGGGTTCAGCATCCAAACCTGCTGTAAAAGGAATTCCGAAAGCTTTGGATAAGCAATGAAAACATCAGTGGCATAAGCTCTGTTTAATTCCAGCAATCGACATCCCTAGCTCTAAATCCCAGACACAACTTTCTCAGTTTCAGGACCATTCCCACGTGTCTACAAAAGCTGGGATTCATAACTCTGCCCGGCTTTGTGCTGAATTTACACTGTAAGAGCTCTCGCACTTAGATTTGCGGCTCTTCAAGCAACACGGGGCTGCGGTGGAGCCCTGCCTCAGGCCCGAGTCTGCTCGCAGAGTTGTCTCGCCTCTCGAGCGACGCTCCCCATACCAGCACGCAAGGGTGTGCTCTGGTAGGAAGAGTGAGAAATGGTCTGGACTTTCTCCCTCTAGTGAAATAAGGAAGAAAAAGGAGAAATGCACCCATATTCCCTTCCTGGCAGCCAGGAGCATTCGGCTCCTGCAGCAGGATGGCGAAAATTATCTGTTTATTTTACAATCAAGACCCAGGCCACATTCAGGATGTTGCACGTAACGTCTCTGTGACATATTTCCCCATGACTTGACGTTAATTGGTCTGCATCAAGTCAAACGGTTTCAACTCTTGCATACAGCTGCTAGCGAGTACGAAACGGATCAGAAAACGGATGAAGCTGAACAACGTTGCCGCTAACTCTCTGCTCTCCCAAACGCTTTTTGTTTAGGTCCCACTGGAAGGCTCTCAGTTATGGGGAACAGGGTACAGAGCATTGATCCTACGCACAGGATAAATGACAGAGACTACATGGGCTGGATGGATTTTGGACGCCGCAGTGCTGAAGAATATGAGTATTCTTCCTAAGCAACAGCAAACTGTAGCAACAGGGAAAAAAAAAATCTCACACTCCCATGTCTGTACAGAAAGAGAAAGATTAATTTGTTGTCCTCTTCGAATCAGTGTTTTAAACTATATCATGTATTTGATGTAAATTTGTCTGTAAGATTATACAATGCAATATAGACATATGCAGAATTTTCCAGAAAATGTTTTCTTTCTTTTGTGGTTTCTCACACATTGATATTGTATTAAAATGATTTCACTTATCCCTTCCTGTCACCGCCTGTTGCTGGGTGCCTTGCTATAAAGAGAGGCAGGAAAAGGCCTCCATTCTGCAACGTAACAATATTCCATGTGGTGAGTACTCACACAAACGAGCCACTTCTCGGAGACACCTTGTGTCAGTCCCAATAACTGCGAACTCTGAGGGGAACGTGCCCGAATACAAACACAGCGGCACAGTTCCTCCAGAAAAGGCCAGCTGCCTTCACGGTGACCCCATTCGTTACACACCAAGCCCACGCGCTTGCAGGGAATAGTCAACAGTGCTAAAACCAAGGGAGGAACGACACCAACGTACGTGTTTCCCCTTCCTGCCTCGTTTATTCTGTGTGGTGAACTAGATGTTTAAGTCCTGCCGACGGCTGCGAATCACGGCATAAACAGAGCATTCCCTGCCGGGTGGGAATGAGCCAAGCCTTCATTCGGGGGGGGGCGAGGGGAGTTCCCTGAACAGAGCAGAGGATGATGTGCTAAACCAGCACCCCGGGGGGTCCGTCCAGCGAGTCCCCTCGCAGTCATTCTGCCAACTGGTGTACCTGCCCTCTCCTCCTTCTCCCCGGGGAACCCCTCCTGCCCTCCCGCCTCTGCCTCAGCACCTGGTTATCGCATCCAAGGAATGCCCCCAGCGGGAAGGAGGTGATTTTTCACTGCGTAACTCCCAGAATTTCCCGGGAATGTGTGCATTGATAAGGAAAGCATTTCTCACGTGCTGAAAAGCAGCTGCTTGCCAAAGGGAAGAGGCAGGAGAACAGCAATTTCCACAGCACTTAACAGGCAAAACCAATGCATGGAAAATAACACACTGAAAATAGTTGTACTGAACCAAAACGCTACCAATACCAAGAAGATCGGGAAACCAAAATGGCTATGCCACGGGCTGAACACAACAGCCTTCTGAGGAGTTGGTCCCACCAGCAGCTGGGGCAGCAGACAGCACCACGGAAACCTGCCGTGAAAGGGAGATTTCGGCAAGCAGGAACAGGGAACTTTCTCCTCTAGTTGGGAGCCAAATCTCTCTTTGCGGATCTCACCTTGAAAAGGTGGAACTGCTGTTCTGCATCAACTTTTCTTCCTCTCAAGCTCCTCCCGGTCAACCTGTTTCCCAGTCACCTACTCCGGCCTTTTTCGGTTCCTGTCCAAATGTAGCGAGTCCCTAACCACCTGAATCCCCTCCTTAGTTTTGAGTACTGCCAGCAGGAAAACAGTCCAAAGTGCCCATTTTCCCAAAGCTTTCAAATGAGATTAAAACCAGCTAGCCTGATGGTTTTTTTTCCAACTGAGGAAAATACAAATTAACCTAAAAATGAGTAAAATAAAATATTTCCTACCAAAGTAATGTTTCTTTAAAAATAACTTGGGAGAAAAGGTTCTACTTTGCTGTCTTTTTAATTAATGACAGGAACGTTCACACAACACTGAATAAACCAGGGACAGAAGCGTTTTTGTGAAGGGTGGCCTGTTACAATACTGCAGGCGGGCTGGGGTGGGTGATGGTACAACTCTAGCCTTAGTACCGCGGAATACCGTGTCGTGGGTGAGCCCCAGTAAGCAACCAAGTACCACACAACCACACGCTCACCTCCTTACCTCTCCCCAGTGGAATGGAGGAGAGAATTGGAGGAAAAAGGTAGACTTGTGCATTAAGAACAGCTTAATAATTGAAAGTCAGTGAAATTATTATACTAATAATACTAAGAATAATATGTGATGATAATATTACTATTACTAACAATAATAATATGTAATAAAACAAAAAAAGGAAAAAAAAGAAGGAACATAAAGTGATAAAATCACTCACCACCGGCTGACCAACACTCAGCCAGTTCCCAAGCAGCAATTTTCCCTCCCAGCCAATTCCCCTGCAGCTTATGTACTGAGCATGACGTTTGGTGGCGTGAAATGTCCCCTTGGTCAGTTTGGGTCAGCTGTCCTGGCTCTGCCCCCTCCCAGCTTCTTGTAGAACACAGGGGCAGTATCAGAAACTGAACAAGTCCTTGTACTGGTGCAAGCACCCCCTAGCAACAACTGAAAACATCAGTGTTGTCAATATTCTCAGCACAAATCCAAAACAGCCTCACACCAGCTACTGGGAAGAAAATTAACTCTGTCCCAAATAAAACCAGCACACGTGGCCATTAAGAAAAAAAAAACAACCAAACACCAAACCCCTTTTTTTTTCTGCTCTGTCTCAGTTCCTCCAGGCAGGGGGATGGAGGGACAAAGACACTCCTCCCCATCCCTCTCTCTTCTGAAGATGTCTGTGAAAGCACGTGACCCTCGGCGCAGCCCGGCGACGTGTTTGAGGGCTTTTACAAGTCGCTCCCCAGCACAGGGCCATCTCTTCATTGCCTGCCACACATGAAATGGTTTCACCACCCAGCTGCTCGCAAGGCTCCCAGGTCAGGGGAGCCCCACGGCTCTGTCCCCTGCGGTGCAAAACCGCTCTGTGAGCAAGACCATGGTCCCTGGGGCGGCTGGGGGGGCTTCACTGCCCTTGCAGTTACCAGGGTTGTGCCCTTCTGTACCCCCAGCAGGTGAATAACTTCCAAGGCACTGTTCCCAGGCACAAAATAACACTTCCACCCCTCCCAAGCCACCACCACCGTTGCCTCTGACCAAGCATTTGCTCATTTTTAAATCACAAAAATGCCAGCTACAGCAAACCCTGCTTTCTCCTTGTGACACGATTGCAAGCAAAGCTCGTATGGCTTATGAAAGTGATTAAGAGAAAACGCTATTTTTCATTGCCAGCCCACCACCAGCGTGGCATGCGGCAGCAATCACATCTGCCACCTTCCCTGGATGCCGGGGGGCTTCGGACAAAGCTTGGTCTAACTTTTTTTATAGTCCCTGCACACACTTATCTTAATATTTAAGCTCTACCAGTGCTGTAAAATAGACCCAGGGAATAAAGGGCCCTGCAGTGATGCCGTTGGCATCCAAAGGAGGGTTGAAAACATAAATCACTTTACCTCTTTGTATTTTTTCCTATCTCCAGGCAGAAGGCCCTGGCCAGTCAGGACTGGTAAATGGGAGACTTCTGACTGGGCACTGAAAGGGCTGCCAAATGGAAGCTCAGGACCAACCTGGTTTTTCAGGTGTCGCCAAGATGCAAATGTGTAGCTGCAGGGAAGATCTCCTCTTCATTCTTAACACTCACGGGGATTCTGGTTTGGGGGTGATTGCAGTAACCATCAAGGTAAGAGGATCTGTTGCTGTAGGACACGGCACTGCTCATGGAGGCAAGGAGGGGTGGCTGTAAGTGGTTTAGCAACACCCTCCTCCTCAAAACATCCATCACCTGCTCCTCTGGGAGTAGAAGAAATTCCCCGGATGGGAAAGGGCTGTAAAGGCTGCTGAGCCACCATTCAGCTCCCAGCTGACCTGGAGGTGCTAACCGGACCTGAACAGCCAGGTCAGCAAGTTTGGGGAAGTCAAGCAGCCCTGGTAGCTCCAATGCTCATCGCATTAGTGAAGATACTCTCCAGGCTGCTCTGTTTTAACCCAAGGGAATCTGCAGCGTGGTGGATGGAGCCCCTGCAGACGGGTATGAGCCCCTCGGGTCTGGCAAAGGCTTTGGGCCGAGAAGTGCCCCGCAGGTTTCATCCCCCACGAAGTGCATTGGGTGGCAAGTTTCAAGGCACTGCCAACACTCAGCGTTTAATTTAGCTTTATTCGAACACATCTTCATGGAAGTGCATGTGTAGGGGCTAAATTAACGCTGCCAAAATAGCGAATCAATACCTTTTTGCATTTAAAGACAGTTTGCTGTGCGCTTGGTTCAATTAGTTGTTCCAGCTTCATTAACTTCATTCCAAACGGGTGCTGGGCAAATGCCCGCGAACAGGGCAGCTTACTGCAAACTCCACGGGAATGAGCAGGGAAGAGCCTGTAGCTTTGCAGGGCCTGGCTTATGGCAGCCACGAGAAGAGGGTGGAAGAGGCAAGTGCGCCTCCCTGGAGCAAGGGGGAACCCAGGCAGCCCCCTGAGAGCAAGGGAGCACCCACGCCTCGGGAAGGGGCTGCTCTCCCCGGGAGCTGGGGCAGCGTGGAAGAGAAACCCGCTACACCAATGCACCTGATCCTGAACAGTCTCACCTGCCCTGGTGTTTCGCACAGGGATGCACGCGGATCCTGCTCTGCTCTCCCACACTTCGCTGCATCACCGGCCTCTCCATCCTCGCCACACGTGGGACAGCAGCCGGGCAGCGCTGGGGACACGCCGCAGCCAGATGTTCCCAGCTGCAGCCCAGCTCTGTGTGTTTCGGCGAGCTCCAGCGCCCCGAGCCCAAACCAGGCAGACCCTCTCCACGGCCTGAGTGGAGGAATTTGCAAATCAAATAAAATCTGAGCATTATGATGTCCTAGCCGAGCCGTGAAAGGCTTTTCTGTGTGTTTGATTTTTGTATCCCCTGAGTTCATTAAAATTCTCTTACAGAAAGAAAAAACTCTGGCTGTGGGCTTGTTAAAGCTTTAATCATTCCTAAGCATCTGTGTCAATTGAACAGCAATTGGATTCAGCATAGCTTGAAGCCTATTTCAGCAGGACAAAAATCTCTATGATCTTTTAAATACAAACATTATCGGTTTCTTGAGCACACGCCACCCTCACATGAAAGCCCGCTGCCTGCGTTAGAGCTAAGGACATTGCTAAACACCGATAACTTTCAGGCCTTTTATTATTTTTCTTGCTATTCCGTGATCTCAATTGGCTTGTTAACTGAATCGAAGCAGATCTGAACGGCGCCCAGCGAGATGCCACAGCACAGCTGAATAATGCCAGTTCTTCAATGTGAATACGAGCTACCGGCAGCGGATCCTGTCTGTGTATGGGAGAAAGGCAGGACACGTCCCACCGGAGTGGCTGGGCTTTCCAGTGTGATGGGGATAGCTTCCAACAAACATGGTCAGGAAGTTGGGAGCGACTGTTAAACCGCTGTGCACTAGAGCATTACATTGTGGGGCCATCCAGGGCTTTGGAGACATGTAAAAGGAAGGGGGAGGAGGCTGAAATACCAGTTTTGGCTCGCCAAAGAATATCCTGTGTGTCCACAGCCCAGTCTCGGGTGCACAGTGCTCAGCACCTCACCTTCCTCTCACCCGCGACCCAGCTTTCAGAGGTGGATGACCACGTTCCTTGCTGTGGTATGGTGAAGACGCATGCAGTAAAGTTTCTGAGATACTTGGATATTGCAAGGACAAAGGACCGTTTCAGAGTAGAGGCACCAATTCATCATCCATTTGGCTGCCTGGTGTTTAGTTTATGCAGCAGTTCTGTTCTGCTTCGAAATAGTCTGAGCGCACCAAATACGTCGGCCGAGTTGCCCGAAGGCTCATGCAGTCTTTGTTACCCTGTGGCCTCCTTTGTCAGTGTGGGTATGTCATCAGTTGTCCTTGCCCAGGGAGATGACCTTGAAGCCCAGTTCTTCTGTAGGGCCTTCAGTGAACACCTCTGGATTTTCATGGTTGTCTAAACCCAAGTTTTCCTAGAGTTCCAAGCCTTTGGGAAAGCTGGGTTTGTAATTCGCCTTCAGAGAGGTAACAGCCTGGGAGTCCATATATCCACACGCCTTTGCTTGCTACCCACCATCACTGTTCACGGAGACGCACGTGTCCAAACAAAAAAGTGAACAAACCCAGCACTATGCGCATCCTTCTGGATACTTTTTTAAAAATCAGAAAACAACAGTAAGGCATGCACAACAAACCCCGCGTGTTTATTCCTTCCAAAGCCAAGGATTTAGATCACTGCAGGAGCATTCATGCACACCAGCAAGCATAAGTTAGGGGGAAAAAAGCTATTAATTCTGTAAGGAGAAAAGATGTAAAGAGAGGATGCCCAAAAAAGATACTTCCTGTGTCACACAAAACCCATGCAGGACCCTGAGTGTCACCACAGGGCCACAGCACCCAGCGCAGCTCGGCAAGAAGTGACCGCAGCCAAGAGGGCTGCGCAGACGCACCCAGCACCCTGGTGAGACGAGGAGCGGGCAGGAGGCAAACCCAGGTCGGGGGTGCATGCCAAAAGGCTGCTGTTGCGGGAGAGAAAAGGGCAAGGGGTGAGCAGAGCACAGCAGAAGGGCAAGCCTGGCAGTGTCACAGTGGGGATTGCCCGGTCTCCGGGGTCAGAGCACGTAACAGCACAGAACCTCAGCCAGAAGCTCATACCACATCCGAGCAGCAGCTCCGGTGCGGAACGGCTCCCACCCCAGCAGTGTCTGAGAGCTCCCCGCGAGCCGTGGGAAGTGCTGGGGAGCACTGGGGTACCCTGCTCCGGGAAGCAGAGAGAAGCCAGCGGCTACTGCAGGTACAGCAAGAACTGCCAGCAGTGGAGAAGTGCCACCACACACAGGGCTTACAAAATCGGGGACAGCAGGCTACCTGGGGCAAGGCTACGCTTCACACAGAATCAGCAAACCTTTGTTTTCCCGTTTGTGAGAGCTGACAACCGATTTATTTAAGCTTTGAACGATCGCTTGAAAGCATTTACGCCACCAACAGCTCCCTCTAGAAGCTGGTGTGCGAGGTGGGTTTCCGCAGGGCTCCCCAGCACAGCAGCGGCCGGGCTGGCCTAGAACTGCGCACGACCTGCATGATGCTCGGCTGAGTTGTCATCACTCACACAACGGCCTTACGAACCCTCCTGGGTGCAATCAAATAATTTCATCTTCCCGTTTTCTGCTGCGCATTCACTTCTTCTGCCTTTCCTGGCTCATACGCCACTGTCCCGTGTCCCCTGGCTGCACTGGCAATGAGCTCAGGGCTTGAAGATGCTGACCAAGGTGGCAGCCGAAGGGATTCAGGAACCGGACATGCGGAGCTGCATCCTCACAGACCCGGAAAGGTATCACGAGGCCACAAGCGCCTGACTTTCTCCATTGCAATGTCTAGATGAAACACATCAGCCTGTAGAAAAAGTCTGAATGACTATTTCAAAAGTTATTTTTTTAGCTGCAACAGGAGAAAAGATCTTCCTCAAAATGCTCATCTCAACACTACAGGCTTGCAATGCGACACATGCAGGTGGACCCTACGACTGCAGAACTGTCCAATTGAAGCGGGAGTCCTCCTACGCTCGTGTCTCTCACTACAAGCATTTGCTTCTTAAAGAGGGAAGGAAAGATCAGGTCAGATGAACCAAACAATATCCCGATATGACGTTTATCGCTAACAGAATGCAGTTTTTTCCCAGTAGAACTTCCCTCTTTTTAAACCTGTAGCATCAACTTTCATTAACAGGTCCCACTACGAGTACTCGTGAGGGCTTCCCGCCGTGCTCTCTTCTGCACACACGTGTGATGGTTTCCAGATTTCCTTCCTGTTTCACACCCTTCCGTGAGTTAACCGGTTCCAAAATCCTGGTCCATGTAAAGCCTGGGCAGCCTATGGCCCAGCCGCAACCTGTCCTCAGGCCTGGAGGGCTGGATGCACTGCGCTCCTCCCCCCTGCATCCCCCCGTTAACCATTAACTTTGTGGGCAGCAGCCCCCCCTCCCCCTGGGGTGGGAGCTGGAGAGGGAAGGACGAGCCTGTGGCACTGGCACAGCACCGGGCTGTGCCCAGCGCAGGATGGCACCAGCCCTTCTCACAGCCGAGCGTGGCCCTGCGTCACACGCATGCAAGCCCTCCAGGAGTTTGGTTTGGCATTACTGCTCCCCGGTCTTCCCTCTGTAGCCAGTATGTGATATAAACGGGATTCTGTGTCTCAGAATGGAAAACCCAAACCTGGTGATGGCCTCTTACTCTGCTTTGAGCGAGAGACGAAAGCAAGGGAGCAAGTTGGAAGATTTAGCACCTTAAAAAAACAGGAAAAAAAAAAAAAGAGTAATACACAGCAATGCAACTTTTCTGTTATTTTATTGATATTAGTGAAGAAAAAATTAAGTTTCGTCTTTCTGACGCATTACAGTTGCTTTCTCCAGTGGGTGAACAGCTCCTACTGCGTATTTAAAGGCTAAATAATACTTCCCGATTGCACGATTAACTTTTAACACTTTAAGTTCTCGTATGGTATTGCTTTCGTCCTCTGGGTATATAAAATGGTCCATAAAGTCCATGATGGTTTTTTTTTTTCCAGAATCAACTGTTATTCTATTTACTGCTTTAAGATACATTCAAATAAAAAGATACTTAAACGTACTTGCAAGAAGTGCGCACACATACAACAGCAAAGAGAGCTGATGACATTTTACTAAAACATCATAGGTTATAGAATAAATAGAAGTCTTCAAACACATGCAGCAACTGACCGATGTGTTGTTTTTTTTTTTTCTCAAAAAATATCCTTAGTGTCCATAGCACTACCGCAGTAACTACTTCATTCAGGAAAAAAACAAACCCAAAACCACCCACCTTTCTCTCGTCACAGAGACTAAAAGACAGATTCATTTATACAAGAAATTATCAGTGCTAATGATTTAGTAACAGTCTGGTACAAACGGCAATTCACGGCAAGAACGTGTAGTGTGATTATGCAAACAAACGGGGAGCTGGATTCAGATGCCATGAGAAGCGCAGGGAGAAGAAAGCAGATGTTAAACCCTCCCCCCTCGCTCCTCTCCATCCCCCCCTTCCAAAAACATACAGGTCTCGGCGCCAGAAGCAAGCTCCCTCCAGTCTGTTCCAGTTCCAGGTTATTTCAGTTCTTTCTACAAGCACCCAGCGGAAGTTTGGGAGAAAGAGGGGAGAAAATCACAGTATAAAGTAGGATCACCTGCCTGTCCCTAACGGTCAGGCAAGGTCTTTCATTTCATTTCTTTTCTGACAAAGTGGGGGTTGTACACCTGGTATTAGGACATGGTTTTTTCAGTGAAAAACACTGCGGAGTAAAGCATTTCCCATATTTTTACCTCTGCTAAGGTGCAACTTTGGATGAAAAAGGTTTCTCTGAAACCAGGGAGCAGAAAACGGGTGGGGAATATTCCCACCCTGCTCACGGGGTCACGGTCCTCGACACACGTGAAACCTGGAGACCACCATGAGGACTGCGAGTTGCTCTTTCCAGCTTGTACCATTCTGTTACTAAATGTTTTTTTTGTGGTTCTCCGCTGAAGTTTCAAGGACGCACCTTTTCCTAACACTGGGTTTGCTACATGTTCTTTTATAACACTCTTATCTGTCCATCTATTCCGCAACTTTGACTTCTAGGAAGCCGCTGCCACGTTTACCTCACGAGTTGTGAAAACTGTTTTCTTTGGGGGCACCGACAAAGCGTGTTTCAGTGGCAGCAAGACGTAGTAAAGCATTTTTCCCTTCCACAATCCAGTGCAGCATCGAAAAACAAAACAAACAGCAACAAAAAGTCGTCGCGCAGACCGTTACGCGCGCCAGTGGTAGGAATACGTCAATATTCCAGGTCGGCCTGCTGACCTCAGCACAGTATTAGTTCAAGTTTATCATCCCGGGGAGGAGGAGAGTACGGAACAGAACAACAAGTTTCATCCATTCAGGCACGATGGCCAGGCACTCCAACAACTCAGCTCAACTCGTCTACAGAAGCAAAACTATGACTGCCCGCGGGTCAAACCGAGTGCTTTTGTCAGCGTTTAACGAAGCACAAACGCTCCCATGCGTCAGGTGATGTGATGCCAGGTCTCACGTAACACAGCTGGTAGCTTCCCATGCACCTTCGACTCAAGTCAGGCTAGCTACAGAATTCACGTTTTTCTAGTCAAGTTACTTTTTTTTGTTGTTTTTGTTATTTTTCAGTGCATCATTAAAAAAAAAAAAACTTTCCAAAAGGTTAGCAAATTAACTTTAATACAGCAATCATAACAGAGAGCCTTTTGCACTCAACGGAACAGTAAAATAATCCAATTAGTTACAATAGATCTGGTACATATTTACATATTTTATACAAAGTTTACACATTTCTCCCATTAGGCACAAAGTTGATTTGTCAAACTCAAGAGGCAATGAAGGGGTGGTGGGGAAAAGAAAAGGGGAGCGAAGAATCCGAGTGTTTTTATTTAAAAAGACTAGCTGTAAAAATAAAGTCCTTCACCGTAAGCTGGTTTGCTTCGGGAGCTTGGTTCCCATGAGGATCCCCGAAGTGAGAGACGTCGGGCCTTTCATCTGCATGCTGGAACCCACCATGGTGGGGAAGCTCCGATTCCTTCGGATGCCGGTGTTCAGCTGGATGCCCCCGATGGAACTGGTCACGGCAGGGCAGCCCAATGGGAGACCGTCTGGTGCCAGGCCTCCGGGAACAAGGGCCCTCACCGGTCCTTGCGCCCCACAGAGAAGAGGTCCCTGGTCATCAGTTAAAGGAGGAGCTGACGTTTGCCCTGAACTCACAACTTTGGCGATACCAAACCTCTTGACTTTGTCCACGAGATTAAGGTTGGAAACGGACACGTCAGTCTGACTCTCACTGTTCCTGATGTTCTTTTTATTCCTCACCTCCTTCAAGATTGAACTAGCCGGCTTTGAAGCCAGGAAGTTGTCGTAAGGTGGGCTAGTGCACTTGAACTCGAAAGACGGAGGGGAAGAAGAAGGCGTCTGCATAGGTGAGTTGGGTGGAGTGGAAGGAATGATTGCCATTTTGGGGGGGTACGTGTTCAGGAAGGTGCCTCTGCTGGCCCTGTCCCATCTCTGCGGGTTGTACACCGCTGCCGAGATGCCCCTTTCCTTCAGCAGCCACACCAGCCCCAGGGACGTGCTCATCGTTGTTGTGGATTCCCGGAGGTTAGTGAAGGATTCGGCCAGGCTCAGACGCCGAGGAGTACAGGGAGTAGCCGCCGGGGTGCCTTTCAAATTGCTAATGCTGCCACAAGCTGGAGTAGGTGCTGCGTTAAGGCTGAAAGCAAAGGAGCAGGCAAAATTATTCTCTCGCTACAGCATTAAAACTTACCGCAAGTAAGTAAAGTAAACTTACCGTGACTTTTAACCCTGAACAGGGCCTTTGATCTATTTTGAGAGTGCACAGGAAACCAAGAGTTCCCAGCTCCCCACAAACCCCATGACAAGTGCAAAAAGCCATCTCTTACAAAACGCATCTCTCCACTTTGCACGCCTCACCACCCAGTCCCGTAGGATTAACGGGTTCCCAACAGCGCCACATTTCCCCTGATAAACCATTCAGCCGACAGCTTTGTGACCAACACCTTCAGTTTTCCCTCCTGACCTGCCGGCTGTCGCACCTCCCAGCTGCATGCGCGAGACAAGGAAACGGGGCCGGGGGGGGGTACTTGGTGTAAGCAAGACAGATTGACTTTTTTGTGTCGCTTCTGAGCGCGCAGGGCTGCTCGTCCCTCTAGTGCCGCTGGGTCATAGCGGAGAGCGCGGCAAGGGAGGTGGGGGGCGTATTTGCTACGGTAGCACTTGCAGCAACGCTGCTGGAAGTGGGCACAGTCACCAGGAGGCACTTCTGTAAGGTCAGGCCCTTCTCCCATTGAATTTGCTTTCATTTCTGGGGGAAGGGATGGGGGATCAGACTTTTGGTGGCGATGGACAGTGGTGCCAACAGCCATCAAAAGAGATGGGAAAATACAGTCAAGCTCTTGGTTGTCAACTGATCAACAGGCAACTGGTAACTCAGCAGCAACCCAAATATGACCAAGAGCCATTGTACCGCTAATTTGCTAAAACATTAATCTCTACAGTTTGAAACATGGCTAAATTGCTTACCAATTCAGCTTCTTTCTTCTCAAAATAAGGTATGCACAGATGGTCGACATGAAAATGTTAAACGGGCAGTAATCTGCACGCTCAGGACAAGTGGCAGATGTGACATCAGTATGTTTGGTGCTACTTACTGCAGTTTGGTTTTCTTATGCACACTACCACTACTTATCTGGGGTTGGGGCTTCTTGAGGCGTACCAAATACACCATCCTCTGCCCGTAAGCTGACCATCTGAATGAACACAGACTCCGTGCAGAGCCTATTTCCAAAGATTTACCAACGCCATCGAGACGTTCCAAATCCTTTGCGCCACAGTCATGAGATCTCAAGGGCGCTGAGGTTTGGATGTTTCTGGCACTACAGTGCCATTTTTAAAAAGACTTATTCCTTATTGATGAGGTTAGCCACACTACATTCACCTATGGATAATCCCCACCCAAAATTTACAGCAGCCCAAGGAACACCATTCCTTGGGTAAGTCATGGTGTACTCAGTTATTCCAGAAACAACGCACGCAGGACATCTGTGACACTCCATGTCTATTGCGGAGAATCCCGAGAGTTCCATGTGCCTTTGGAGGGCAAAAAAAAAAAAAAAAAAAAAAGGCATTCCAACTATTTCTAACCATAAAATGATGATGATTTTTGCCATGCATTCATACAAAAAAAAGGGAATTCCACAGTAATACTTGCTAGGCCTGGATTCGTCTCCTCTAATGGCATTTAAAGGGTCATGAACAATGCAACACTTGACGCTAACAGAGAATTCACTGACCTGAGAGCTCACCACTGTTTAAAGAAGGAAATCTTGCTGCTCACCATGCCAGATGAGCAAGTAGAATACACTCAGCAAAGAGTCCAACAAACCCAAAGCCAATGCAAGACAGCAGGGGAACTAAGCAGCTGGGGGTGGGGGGTGGGAAACAGGGGAAAGAACAGGATATTCCCTTTTCAGCAGAGCCACACTGTTGAACCTGCTCAGCCATAACATGCAACTTGAACTGCAGTTACACAGAAGAAAGGCATCAAAAGCCACACTGAGACAATCTGGTTGGATTTCCAGGTATAGAGAAGCCTCAGGTCAAGGAAAGAATCGCATCCTTTTTGCCCACAAGGACAAAAGGGCCTAGATGATGTCTTGACTGGAATTTACAGTCTCATTTCACCTTACACTAATGAACTCTGGGAAGCCAAGACTGCTGTGAATGTCAGGTTAGACATCCCGCAATGTTTTGTTCTGAGCCAGTTTCTGATGAGCTCAGAACTTTTCCTAATGGTACACAGCGATCAGCTGACACCAGTTAATATAACACTACAAACTTTTGTCCAGTGGTCGTCTAAAAATCAGCAATACTTTAACGTCTTTAAGGCATCCCTTAATAAAGGAAATACTAGCCTGATGTTATGAAGTCTCAAGTCATGCCTTCTTGCCATGGCTAAACGGGATCTGACCAATGTGATCTCCACAGGCTTTAGAACTGTGCCAACTGAAAGCAAGTGAAATGACCAAAGGATTTTTACCCTGCAGCTGCAATGTGACAAGAGTAATCCCATATACTCCTACCTGTAAACTGTAGTGAAACACATATTTGAGAAAACTAGTATTAAGCCTGGTGTAATTTGAAAAGCAGCCTTGCTAAGTGGCTCTGCACCCCACTGAGTGCGGTGGGTGCCAGCGCACGTGGCAGAGGTGCTAAGGCAAGCTCTCCTTACGTCCTCTTCATTCTGCCTGCCTGAATCAGCGGCAGGGGAGAAGAGCTCCCCACAGCAGAGCTAAGGAGGTCACGCACGCCCACGGCAGCAGCACACCCCCCAAACGTGAAGGCACTGCTGAGTGGAACAGAGAAGTTAGATGGCAATTCATCTCTTAAGCGTTGATTAAAGCTGGACCTTTGTGGCTCTGATTCCAGTTCATGGTGGAACTGAAGAGCAGCGACAGCCACTGTGATGCATCTCCCACACTGGCTAAACACCGAAGCACAGAAGCCTTGAAAAGCGTGAGGGAGGGAAAACAGAACTCACTTTCTACAGGGTACAACCAAGTACATTTTGGAAACCCAGGCACTGGGTGTTAATTACTGGACTTCTAAGATGTCCTAGTCATGAGATGAAAAATACAGCACTCAGATGGCTTAACAACTCCAACAGCTTCATTCTTTCCAGCTCCAGATTTCAGTTGCACAGATATTTAATTAGTATTTCCACTAATTTGCCAGCACAAGTACACACTACATTGCAATTAAAAAAAAAAAGGCATCCCTGCGAGAAGGCTGTTCTTATGCTGGTGTTTTGTTTGTTTGATCATTTTGGTATTGCTTTAACTGGGAAATGTTTTCCCCATCAAACTGACTAACACTGCAGAGCAGCCTGGACACAAACACAGAAAGAGACTCCAACTGGCCTCAGCAACTCAGCCCAGTGACAGTTTCGGGGTTAGACTGAGAAAAGAAACAAGTGAGTGAGCACCTCATTTCACCAGATGAAATTCAGTCAGGTTAGAGCGTCACCTGGGTTAGAGGCTAGGTTAAAACACATCCAGGTAGGTAAATACCAAAACTCTTTGGGTTAGCTGGTGCCACGCACACTAGCATTCCTCATACATGACCCTGCCAAGACAGACGCTACTGGCAGTGTCGCTCACCCGCTGGGTCACAGCATCTGCCCTATACCTCCTCTCAGCATAACGAGGCATAATGCAGTTTCCTCGTCCTCCTCACATGACCTGTGAAGAATTGTTTATAGTTGGTAAGGAGGAGCTCCTTAAACATGTCTGCTGAAAACATCGTATTGTTTATTTTGCTCTTTTTTCTCCTGAATGAATGATGAACTTTGGCCTAAGGCAGCTGGAAACATACTGAATTTAGCTGTCAGTTACCGCCCATTTCTTAGATTTAGTAACCAATGTAACCAAGGAGTTTATTAGGACCACAGTTAACAGGAATTCAACAAGAAAATTAAAATAGAACTGCAGTCATATATAATAGGATCTCTTCAGTAGCAGTGTTGAGGGGAGAAGAAGACAAAGACTAAAGAAAAGGCAGCCAGGTCACAATTAACTAACTTAGATCAGAAAGGGAAGCATAGTAATTACATTTAATTACCATCCATTTCCCTTCCACCTCGAAGGTTTTCATATTTAATACCCTATTTTTCATGCGTTCCTTAGGCACTCATTGCCCACCTCATGCCTAAAGCAGCCTAGATCACCACCTCTGTATGGGGACCTACACAATGGTACACTCCCACAGAGCAGCTGGAAGGGACAAAGAAAGTGATGAGGCATTGTCCTTCTCAAGGGAGAAAACATTATGTAAATGCTGATGTGCAAAGGAAGGAAAGTTCCTCCTTTAGGTGAGAAACTCACTCACCCTCTCTGGCTCTCAGATCTTCACCTTCTATAAGGCTACAAATCGCCATTGGCATGTACTGCCTACACGTGCCAATTGCTAGTATTAAGCCAGTTTACTAGTTTCGGTCTGGCTACTATGAACTCATTTCCAACAGTTACACCAAGGAACAAAGTAGATGGCTCCCTTTTTTCTTTTGATTAAGCCATACTTCCTCCTACATTCCTCATGTACTTCCTGGATACTCTTGCTGTATTTCTATACCTGTGCATCCCTTCTCCTTCTGTGCCGAATATTTTCCTCCGGAAAAATCTCTCCCGTATTATTTGTGACAGACCACATTCTGTGCATTCACGCATGAGGACTGCAGCTAGTTTGGAATCAAGGGTAGTCCGGTTTGGATACTGGAAGTCACCTTAGTTATGCCTGATCCTGCAAAGTTTTAACTGGAAACAACGACGTTTAAGATCTCTTGGTTGGCTTTCTGAAACACTACACAGGCCCCGCAAATAAAATCAGGTCAAGGCAAATCGAAATGGGAGGAATAACTTGGGGGTGTACTGGAGCTCACCAGTGGGGCTAATGGTTTTGCATTATGCCATGACTTTGCATTTCCTTACAGGGAACACTCTGACAGAGCTGAATGCTTTGCCATCACGGGAAGCCCTTACCTTGGTGTGACTCGTGTGAGTTCATCGGAAGGGTGCAGAATGCGGCAGGTGGTGAAGGTGAAGGTGGAGTTGGTTTGTGACATGCACTTCCCAGGATGAGGTACTAAATTAAAAAAAAGCAAATTCTTTGCATTTTACACAAAAAAGGGGAAAACCAAACCTCTGTGTGCTGATAAGACAGATGCAAAAAGTGATGAGGTACCTCAGACAGGATCAATGCAAGAGAAGTGAAATACAGAAGTGCTACAGTGTTCTAACACCACACTTGTTCTCCAAAGCAAACACACCTAGGGCTCCAAGGCCAGGGCTAAAAGGGTCTGCTGGAACTTCCCCATGATCACTAACACTGCAGATAAGTCTTGCTCAACCCAAATTTTGGCAAGGCAGTGCCTGAAGTGCTAGTCCTCATCTAAACTAGCAACATTCATCAGTGGGAAACTACAAGCAGCATGTTCTAGTACCAGCTCAGGAGCCCTAAGGTTTTCTGAGTGCTCTGCATTTCATCTTTTAGATTGATCCCCAAAAAGGTATCCCCATTACTTCTCAGTAATGGATCCAGCTTGTTAATGCTACAGGAATATAGATTGACAGGGAGGGGAGGGGACAGACACATCTTACTGTTTCTCTGTCTGTGACATTTCACGTCCACAGTAAGGAAAGTGGTAGTTTTTTGGATCCACTACTGTACATCTGTGACATTTCTCTTGTGCATGTGTTTAGGTTCTTTAAGAATGTGTGTCCTCAACTGCACATTATAGCAGGTTTTGAGTATCCATAAACAGTGTAATAAATAATTTTCCCCAACAAATGCGGCTGTAAAAATGCCACTCTGTCAGTATAGCTGATTTGGGAAAGAAGCAATACAGTTCAATTTAAAAAACTAAGGACTTAGGCCAATTTCTTTCTTCTTAGTAGAGATGCTCCTGTGGATGAACTAACCTGCTACGTAATGCAGCTGTGGCCATTGTAAAATAACTACAAAATTTAAGAGCCATGCATCTGAAAAGCTGGTTGAAAATCACCCAGAGTTAAATATTACATCAAAGGTATCATGATTGCGTAGGTCCTCTTACTCAGTAACCAAACTTAGCAGTGGTCAAAAGACATGCACAATAAAACCCGTGCGCAGCTCCCTCCCTCTCAGTCCTACCCAACCCTCTGAGCCATTCCCTGATTAAGCCACGGTTTAATACCACAGTACACAGCTACTCGACACATTGCAAAGGACAGACAGACAGACCAACTAGACCAGACACCGTTGGGAACTTCCAAAGATGCTTAGCAGAAGCAAGGCAAAGTCTTAATTGTGGCTGTGTTCCCTTTTTCATATATAAAGTATCACAGCTCCAAAATAGTGCGCGCAGTTAGGTAGTCCTTCAAGAACACAAGTAAGCAGTGTGCGAAGGGTAGAGCGTGGGGAGTGTGAACAGTGGAAGCACGAGTGGCTAAGCATACAGTGTAACTTGTCGTTAGCGCTGGGATGTACTGCTGTACGTTAAAGAAGGATATTTCTGAAAACCCACTGGAGTGTCGTGTTAACGCACTTGAATGTTAGCACAGCATAACATAACAACAAGCTCTACTTCACCTCCAGAGACGATAATTAGGATGCTTCAGGAATCCAGTTGCTTTAGAGATTAGTGTGAGCACTATAAAAGTTACTACAAGGGAGCACAGCCTAGCAATCATGAGTCTCTCCATATTGCAGAGAGTTAAAAGAAAATCTGGAGAAAGAGCTCAAATAACTGGACATTAAAAAATTGGTTATTTAGAGAAAACAAAGGACTTCAACATGAAATCAAGTAGAAACAAAGCAATTATCCCTGGATGATGAATAGAGAACAGAATAAAGCAATGCTGGTTTAAGATCGCAAGCTCAACCCAAAGCAGGTAGCTGTAATACCATAAGTGCATTTCCCCATTTGTAATATCCATCGGGTTCCCCTCAGATTGGAAACAGGCACACTGAAGATACACAGCTGCATTAGCAAAAGCAAGACTCATTGCTATTAATGAGTCAGAGATAGGAGAAGGCTGCTAAAAGTAGAGAAATCATCGACTCTAATAAGAGAAAACAAATTGAAATTGTATTAAAAGAAAATAATTATTGATTTCCAAAGATGTATTCCACCCTCAAATACCACTAAGAAAGTCCTGTACCAGCTTCATCCTCCATCAGTCAACAATGGGGTGTATCACATTGCCGTAGCATTTCCCATCCTTTGGACACAATACAAAGAGTGAGAACCTGTTGCTGTAAAGGAACAAAGTTTATAAAATAGAAACAAAAACGTTTCATTCCTAACCTAGTAATTTTACATAGGCACGGCCACCGCCTGAGTTGGTATGCAGGTTTGTGAGGAAGTACTGTGGGAAGTTTATAATAAGAGCGACTATCTTCACATGTACATGCAGAAAACTATTATTTTAAATATGAACATCTGCCCCACGTGACCGTGTCTGAAACCAAACGTTTTATTTACACCCTCTTTTTCAAAGTAGTATACGATTAACAGTGAGGCTTCATATCTGTATGAAAACGAGTCTGTACATAATTCAGCGTTCCACAGAATTTACAGAAGCAACATGTAATTTCATCCATCAGGACACCATAAACTAAACTCCTTGTGTATTTCCACCCTAGATTAAAATTCAAGCTAAACCAGATTGCTGCTGGATCACGTTTTGTGTCTCTATAATTAATGGTTCTTTAGGTCACTGAGCTTTCTCAAACAATTCATAGGGATTTTGGCAAAACGCAAAGCATGACAGCTGGGAAGGACTCTGCTGTAAGCACAACCTCTGCTGTATACGCATCCTTTCAACTACTGCAGCGAAAGGCAGGGACCAGCCACTCGATGGCAGAGAGCTCCATCTTCTGGTACAACAGAGCTTTCCCCACTCAAAACACCGAGCTGATTTTATATAGCGCAGAGCTGCTGGCAGATCCAGCTTCGGTACCGGGAGCTTGTGGTACCTGGAGCTTGTGGGCCGTTCCGCTAGGTGCACGAAGCGCAATAGATGCGTTCAGGACACGATCTTCTGCTCAGGGAACCCTCAGAACCCTCAAAAGAGCGTTTAATCTGGATTTTCAGCCAGCTCGTGCAGAGAATGGTACAAGAAGCAAAAAACCAAAAAAGCTCTGCCTGCTCTGGAAGAAGGTAACGAAGGACCATTAAGAGGCACTTTTTCCCTCCAGTGTGATCAGTTGGAATACAAGCTACGGACTTCACTTTTGCCAGTCTGTGCCACCAACTCCATTCCTGGGCAAGGTGAAATTCCTGAAAACTAGGTCGCAAAACCCCATTAGGGTCCGCAGGACAGGATAGCTGCTCCAGGTTGTAAATTTAGCAGTCTATCCCCTCCAGGTGACTAAAGGTGAGAGCTCAGGTACCCAGTGCTACCTGTGCTGAAAACTCCTGGCTGACAGGAGAGTAGAAGGTAGGGTGAGCTGCAGCTGATGCCTGGGTTAACTACTACAACAAAATGGAGATGGGTGATGAGCAGAACAGCTGTAAAATGTGAGCACAGTCCCCTCCTAAAGGCGTTCAGGTAACTCCAGATGTCCTTCAGAAATCACTGCCAGAATGTCTTCCAGAAAACACGGGTTTCAAGGGTAACTGTGAACACTCAAAACCTCCAAGAATCCATAACGTCTATGTCAGAAGCATTACTCCTGTTACATCTCTTAAACAATTGATAATAAAATTCTGAATATCTGCATTTCCAAACTTTCCATTCATTTTCCCTTTGGAAACAGCAAGAGATGAAAAATGGAAAAAAGGCAGGTATTCTTTGGACAGGATTTTCTTAGCATTCTTCTGGCTGAGGTCTCCTTCTCATACGTACATAACCATGGAGCACAGATGTAAAAAGACTTCCATGAGGCTTCAACGTGAGTTTATGCAAGCCAGGATCCCACAGTTAAAATTCCAGCATTTTAACAGCAAAGGTAGCAACTACTGACACACTTTTCTTAAAGAAATAATTGCTGTAACATATTCATGCCATTTGAAAATAAAATCTATTTAAATATGCATCAATACTTTAGTTCTAAGGAGAGTTACGAAATTTATTGCTTTTCTGTACAATGGTAATCTTGTAGAAGCATGTACAGTAATCCTGCTAGAAACAACTCAAACATAAGACATTTGTGATGTGGTGTGATTTTAGACACCTATTTGGAAAGATCTCCACGTCATGGCAAATGTCTCAACATGAAGTACAAGAGGGCTGATCCCGTAATGCTGTGATGTCTGTTCAAAGCAATCAGTCAGTGGAACTAACAAACACAAGTACTCACAGACCAGTTGATGCACCCAATACTAGCACGCAATTAAGCACATGCTGAACCGAGTGGAGCCCTTCCAACTTCAAAATGAGAACACTCACAATGTTATTAAGTGCTTTGAATGGCTTGGGGTTTTTTGTTTAAGGGAAACCTGAAAGGCAATGAATTAACATCCCCCATCCCCCCAACACACACACACTCAAAACCAACAACCTGAAAAAACAAACAGGGAAAAAAAAAACCGAACAACTACAAAACCACAAGCAAAACCCAAACAACACACACCACAAAAAACCTCCCCCCCCCAAACAGACTCTATACAGTTCCGTAATATATAACAGTTTCTTTCAAAGAATAAAAAAAATATATTGAGTTTACTAAGAATTTATGCTGCAAAAATTACTTGTCCTAGATGGTATTAACATGACTCTGCCCTATAACTTCTTTACCATTCCAATTATGCAAGAGTCTGCTCAAGGGATATACAAATTTCAACGTATTCCTGGGTTTAGGCTAGAACAGTGACACTGGACTTTACAATCTTCCCTACAGTTAGTGAGCCCACACACAGTATGTGGCTCTGAGACATCAACTGCAGGTCCTACATTATGTGTGTTCGTTTCCTCTGAAATGTTCAGAGCCATAACTGGGACATAATCTGCATATACAGCGAGCAAGTTATTTTATATACCAATGCATACTACAGGTTCAACACAGGGACAGGGAACGATCATAATGTTTTGTTATGTAGTCAGAAAGATTTCTGACCCTATCCATCCCTCAACAACAAAGAACTGATACTCTGTTCTGAATACATTTATTTTGGCTACAAGACACCTTTGGCACTAGCAATGTTTGCTCTCCTGAGCCTGGACGTTAAAATGACCTCTCTTGGGCTCATCTCAAGCGTTACTCTACACCCCCACAAGGCGGCAGTAAGAAGAGGCCCTCATAGTGCTCTGCCAGAGAACCCCTCCAGTGCAGAAATAGTAAAATGCAAGCCCCAAAGCATACATATCGAATGAAGCAGACATCTACCCAAAGACTAAGGTAACTTACACCTGCAGGGAACTGTCCTTGCAGGCACTGTACTTCCAAAGATATTTCGTTCTGAGGTTTGAACACCTGCAGCTCTAGACTGGCCCACTCCATGGCCTGCCAACAGCAACTGTAGGGAGATACTTTCTGGCTTTTACAAACCTCTTCAACCAGGTTTTTCCACAATGGAGCTATCCTGGATTACAAGCAAAAGCACTTATCACTAAAGATTGTATCTAAGGTATTTCTCTCCTTCCCATTTTGTTTTACTTCCACATTCTTCAGCAAGAGCTTATTCTTTATATTGCTGCCTGGAATCTCCCCTGGAATCATGCAAGCACTGATGGCATAACCTTGCGCTTGTGACAGTGCTGTAAGAACTCCATAACCCTACATACCCCTACCTGCACTGCATTTCCTACAGAGAAATCTAGGAGAGGCAGACAGAATGTTGAGGAGGGTTTCTTCCAAGCCTGCACAATATTAAAATACAAATTAAGTGCTAAGCACACATCTCTGCTCCCAGAAGGTATTCTTCCCTGTGCGGCCTGTAGATGCTCAGAAGGACTGCCCCATCAGAAAATGCCTGCTCTGAAAACATTCACCACTATCTTCACCTTGCATACCACCTGAGAAATTGCTTCAACAAAAAGCAGATACAGCAGTGTCCTTACTTCATTTGAGCGATGAAACCAACAGTGATGTGGTGGCTCATGGATGCTCAACTGCTTAGGATGGAGTAATTTGAAGGAAGGATAAAGAATGGGAAATTTCAGTGCATTTGTTCATTATACATATCAAAGTTATTAATTATTAATTAGTTATTAATTTTGACCAATTGCTCTATTTCTGTAGTATATTAAAATTACTCAGTAAATAATTCAAGACAAAATAAGGTTACTAGGACAACTGCATAGATTTTATCTACTTTGTCAATTTATAAGTTAGGGAAAATGCTTAAAAACCTTGTCTGAGATAACTAGAGTTTTCTCAGGAAAAATCAGCAGTAACCAGGGAACAACTTGTTAGTAACAGTGACCTGTATTCAAGTTGTAATGGAGAAGGAAAATAGAAATACTATTCTTTCTTGCCAGTTTGTCATCACAGCGCAGGCCTACATTTATTTTTCTGCTCCAAATTAAGAAATCTTCCAAATCATTACCCACAGATGTTTTACTAATCTGTTCCTAAAAAAACCCCCGAAGTACTAAACTACATCTATATCCTTGTCTATGTATAGTTCATGACAATAGGGCTTCCAAATTTTTGACACATTCCTGTGTTGAATATGCTTGCAATTAGAAAATTCTCTGCCCAAAGTGTAATCCAAAAGCTTTATTTGCACAATTATAGTACTGGGAGTACACGAAGAACTGCTTGTTCCCATCCTCTCTGCAGCAACACATTTTAAAATTAATCATACCTTTTCTTGAATCTTTCATTCTGTAGACCCTAAAAAATGCCAGTTATTTCAGTCTTTGGTTAGTTCAGTCCCTGTTTCCTAGATCTCCAGCTTTTCTTGCTGTTGTTATTCAGGCTCCTCAAAATGCTAGAAACCTGGATAATATCCCAAACCACACACAATTCCTGCAGAGGCATTACTGATTTCCATATTAATATAAAATAATTAATAGAATCATTATTCCTGGGAAATAGGATCTCATCGAGTAAGACAATTTTTGCTAATGGAAAGGACAGTCAAAAGGTTTGAATGTTTAAGCATTTGATCAGGCTGCCCAGGGAAGTGGTGGAGTCACCATTCAGGGAGGTATTTAAAAGGCGTGTGGATGTGGTGCTCAGGGACACGTTTTAGCGGTGGACTTGGCAGGGTCAAGTTAACGGTTGGAGTCAATGATCTAAAGGGTCTTGTCCAACCAACAATCCTATGATTTCTAAGTTTAATCTTCATACAACTGACTGCAAAAAGCAGCTCATATTCACTAGCTGAAAGGACTGAACTGTCATTTCAGGGAGAGCTGAGGATACCCGGCCCTTCACGAAAATAAAAAGAAATATTATTGTCTAGCCCCAAGACAATCTAATCTTCCACAGACAGCCAAATAATAAATTATTATTTATTCCAGAAAAAGGAAGGGGAAGGAAGTGTCTTCATTTACAGTAGTTATGTAAAAACAAGAAGTATGAAGAAAAAGGAGTTCTGGTAGTTTTCTGATTCTGGACTAAATATAATTCTTTACCGGGGCAAATCTTAATGAAGACTAACACTCCTATACAGCTTATTAAACCAAAACAAACAAAAAAACAACACCACAAGAAGAAACTACACAAACTCAAAACACATCTATGTAACCTCGTGCAATAACAGACCCCAAACATCAGTTCAGAGTATATAATAACTCATGCAGTACTGCATCACTTAATGTTTAAAGCTTAATGCAGTATAAATAGGAAAGATAGAATTTAATAGTGTGGTGGAGAGCAAATGAGGGAAACATCATTATTCTCTGCATAAAAACATCCTCTCAGTTCATCTCAAAGGGAATTTGAAAACAGGTTGTGCTGGTTTTAGTCAGGACAGAGTTAATTTCCTTCACAGCAGCTGGCATGAGGCTGTGTTTTGGACTTGCTCTGAGGTAGTACCGGTAAGGCGTTTTTTTAGTTGGTGCTATAGAGTGTTTGCATTAATTCAAAGACTTTTTCAGCTTCTGATACCGCAGTTATGCCCCCAACTTTCTCACTACAGCCATCAACCCAACACTACCATACTCACTAGACCATGTCCTCAAGCACCATGTCTACATGTTCCTTGAACACCTCCAGGAATGGCGACTCCACCACTTCCCTGGGCAGCCTGTTCCAGTGCCTGACCACTCTTTCAGTGAAGAAGTTTTTCCTAATATCTAATCTAAACCTTCCCTGACACAACTTGAGGCCATTTCCTCCGTTGCCCTTCTCTAGACACGCTTCAGCATCTCTATGTCCTTCTTGCAGTGAGGGGCCCAAAACTGAACACAGGACTCGAGGTGCGGCCTCACCAGTGCCCAGTACAGGGGGACAATCACTGCCCTGGTCCTGCTGGCCACAAGGTTCCTGATGCAGGCCAAGATGCTGATGGCCTTGGCCACCTGGGCACACTGCTGGCTCATAGTCAGCTGGCCATCGACCAACACTCCCAGGTCCTTTTCCATGGGGCAGATTTCCAGCCACTTGTCTCCAAGCCTGTAGCACTGCCTAGGGTTGTTGTGACCTAAATGCAGGACCCGGCACTTGGCCTTGTTGAGCCTCATACAATTGACCTCAGCCCATGGATCCAGCCTGTCCAGGTCCCTCTGCAGGGCTCTCCTACCCTCGAGCAGATCAACACTTCCATCCAGTTCAGTGTCGTCAGCAAACTGACTGAGGGAGCACTCAATCCCTCATCCAGATCATTGATAAATATGTCAAACAAGACCGTCCCCAATACTGAGCCCTGGGGGACACCACTCGTGACCGGCCGCCAACCGGACTTCATTTACCACAACCGTCTGTGCTCTGCTCTCCAGCCAGTTTTTAACCCAGCAAAGTGTCCATCTGTCTAAGCCACGAGCCACCAGCTTCTTTAGGAAAATGCTGTGGGAGACCATGTCAAAGGCTTTACTGAAGTCCAGGTAGACAACATCCATCTTGAGTTGCCTGCCCCTTCTTCCAGGAGTGGTAAACGCTCCTTTTACCCCAAGTCCCAGTAAAAGCTCCCTGTTCAGCCAGGTTGCGCATCTTCCCCGACAGTTCGTCTTACGGCACATGGGGACAGCACACTCCTGCGCCTTTAAGACTTTCTTTTTGAAGGATGACCAGCCTTTCTGGACCCCTTTGCCCTTCAGGACAGTCTCCCAAGGGACTCTCTCAACCAGTGACCTAAAAAGACCAAAAACTGCCTTTTGGAAGCCCATGGTAGTGGTCTTGTTGGCTCCCTTCCTTACTTCACCTAGAATCGAGAACTCTATTATTTCATGGTCACTAAGCCTAAGACAGTCCCCTACCAGCACATCTCCCACCTGTCCTTCTCTGTAAGCAGCAGGTCAAGCAAAGCACTTCCCCTAGTAGGTTCACTCACCAGCTGTGTCAGGAAGTTGCCTTCCACACACTCCAGGAACCTCCTAGACTGTTTCCTCTCTGCTGTGTTGTGTTTTCAGCAGACATCTGCTAAGTTGAAGTTCCTCATGAGAACAAGGGCCAGCAATCGTGAGACTTCTGCCAGCCGCTTCTAGAATGCTTCATCTGTGTCCACATCCTGGATGGGTGGTCTGTAACAGACTCCCAGCAGGATGTCTGTTGGCCTTCCTATCCATCCTTACCCACAAGCACTCAACCTTATCACCCCTGTTGCTGAGTTCTACACAACTGAAACATTCCCAAACATACAGGGCCACCCCACCTCCTTTCCTTCCTTGCCTATCCCTTCTGAAGAGCTTGTGGCCATCAACTGCAGCACTCCAGTCCTGAGAGTCATCCCACCGCGTTTCTGTGACAGCAGCTACGTCACAGCTATCCTGCTGCACCGTGGCTTCCAGCTCCTCCTGTTTGTTGCCCATACTGCGTGCATTGGTGTACACACACCTGAGGTGGGCTACTGATTGCGCCTCCAAATTTGGCCTTATGTTCCTAGGCTCATCTCTAGCCAGCCTGGTTTCTTCCCTTTCCACCTTCAAACCTAGTTTAAAGCCCTCTCAATGAGCTTGGCAAACTCATGAGCGAGAATCCTTTTCCGCCTTTGAGACAGCCAGGCTCTGTCACCAACAGGCCCAGCACCATGTAAACCTCCCCGTGATCAAAGAAACCAAAATTGCACCGTTTGCACCAGTCTCTGAGCCACATGTTCATCAGGTGTGTTTTCCTGTTCCTTGCTGTATTCTTCCCTACCACTGAAAGGATTGAGGAAAACACCACCTGTGCTCCTACTCCTTCAACCAACCACCCCAGGGTCCTGAAATCCGTTTTGATCGCCTTCAGACTTCTCTCAGCAACCTCATCACTGCCACCTGCATTGCCAATAGCAGGTAATCCGAGGGCCACACCAGACCAGGGAGTTTCCTGGTGATGTCTCTGACCCGAGCCCCAGAGAGACAGCAGACTTCCCTGTGGGACAGGTTTGGGCAGCATATTGGGCCCTCTGTTCCCCTCAGAAGGGAGTCGCCTACAACAATCACCCTCCTCTCTCCTTCTTAACAGAGGAAGTCTTAAGGCATAGGCCTGACCCACTCTCCCTAGGTGAACCTTCTTCCATCAGCTAGGGGCTTGAGTTCCAGAGCCCCATACTTGTTGTGTAAGGGCACCTGGGAAGGTGAGGGAGGCCGTGAGAGGGTTCACCTACCACCTCGAGCAGGAACCTGTTTCTACTACCACCTCATCTCCCAGCTCTCTTCGTCCTTCTGCCTGGTGGCAAGAGAGTAGGGGAGCTTTTTGTGGAGCCTCCACCTGCTGCCTTTCCCTCAGGGATGGCAGGGTGTGGCTCCACCAATCCAACTCCCTCTCGCATTCCCTGATACTCCTTGACCTTTCCACCTCCTCTTTCAGTTCTGCCACCAGGCTGACGAGGTCACCTACTTGGTCATCCCACACACAGGGGCTGTCGCTGCTGCCCTCCAGTACCAGTGCCAGGCTCAGGCACTCCCTGCAGCTGGAAACCTCGACAGCTGCATCTCTGCATGGGGGCTCCATCTGGGTCCCCATAGTCTTTCTAGTGATGGCTTTTGGCTGCGTAGAAACCACTACTACATCGTCTTCTCTTCTGGGAGGGTGATGACCACTGAGGTGCCCTCCTGAGCCCAGAGTGGATGATGCCCTGCCCCCTTGCCCTGCCTGTGCAAACTGCTGCACAAACTGCCGCGCCACGTGCTGACCAACATGCCATGTCCTATTTGTCCACCCTGTTCGCCGCCCTCCAGGTCACTGGTGCTCCCTAGGCAGGGTTTAAATCACTCTCAGGTTGCTCTCAGCACTAGCCCTGAGTGACGTCAGCTGCTCTCACAGGGGCTGCTGGCAATACGCAGCCACCACACGGGCTGCCTGGCTCCTTCTCTGCTCACTGGGGTCCGGGAACCCCTCTGCTTGCCTCAATCGAGCGCCAAACTGCAGCAGGAGCTGCTACCACCACTGCCTCCTATGCTAACTACTTGTTTGTTAGCGGGTCGGTTGGCTTTCTTAGTCGTGACTAAGAGACTCTTGCTCTCGGGGTTTCTAGCTCTTACTCTCACCACTCGGGACCTGGCTGTGTATTGGTCAGCAGGTGATGAGCAATTTCATAAATTGTTCTACTTTCTATTATTTTAATTACTTACTATTAGTAGTATTGTTAATATTATTAGCATCACTGTAATATTCACTTATAGTCAACTATTCAATCGTTCTTATCTCAAATCATGAGCTTCCTTGTCTTTTCCTCTGATTCTCCTCCTCCACTGGAGGTGAGGGAGCAGCTGCGTGGTACTTTTACTGCTAGCCGAGGTTAAACCACGACACAGGGAACTATATCTGAGGTAACTATTAAACTTGCAGTATTTTTTTTGCTTGATTTTCAAGGCACTTCCATTTGTTTCAGCAAAGACAACGTAGATGCACCTTTTGTCATCATTTAGTCTTTGGTTTTTTTCTCAAAGTACAAAAATCTAAAGCATTGCAGCACCTCTTATGAACAGTCAGAAGAATATCTGCACTATAGGCATACAAAATATATATCATCTATACATTATATACACAGAAAAGCGTGCACAAAATACACATACAAGTTGCATATGTGCCACACAAAGGTTTGTGAACGAACCACTTCCTTTTAGCAGCCTTCTCTTATCAAAATAGAGTAAAATATTGACCACAGATGCTGTTACTGAAAAAAAAGATCAAATTAAAAAGACAAATTAAGAAGAGTATTAAAGACAGGATTTTTGAGCCAATGTTAGAATGATTATGTTCTAACTACTGCACGCATTAACGTGCAGATGCTACACACAAAGCAACACTATGGATGCTGTTCTGGAGAGATGCAAGAATGGCCCAGTAATCAAAATCCTGTAAAGATGTCAGTTTTACTGGACTTAATGAGTTTCCCTCACCAGACCCCTCATCATCGTCAGTCGCGGACTCCTGCATCTCCTCTGTGAAAGCCTGAGATTGGCGGGGGTTATTCTTGTTGTCTGAAACAGTCACTTGTGCTTGTGACCTCTCACCTGAGGTCTCTGTGTGCTGAACTGGCGCCGAGGTAGTTAGGCCCTTGTAAGAAATGTCACCTGTCTCATCTTCCTCATAGTCATTAAGGCAGTACACTTCATCCAGGTCCAGGTCCAGGGTCCTGAAGCCCTTCGTGACAACTCCGGGCCTCGGGTCCAGGATCCCACCCAAGTGAGGCTGAGCCAGCTGCTGCCAGTGGTGCAAAGTGGCAGAACCTTGAAAGTGAACAGAAAGACAACCAAAATAAATCAGTGATACATTCAGGATTCTAAAAGGCAGAAAATCCCGCTTCATTTATCCAGAAGACGAAAGGTTTGGGAACTCCAAACCTTTAACATTTCTGGGTTTAGTATTTCTAGGCTTTAATATTTCTAGGAAGACAAGCTACAAGGCAAAACTGCTTCAGCTGCTCTTCAGCATTTCCAGATCAGTATGAAACAAACTGATCACACCAGCACTTAGGCAAAGTCTGCCAGTAAGATGTGGCATACTTGTGTACATGTACATCCTCTCCTCATCAATATTCTTATCCCACTAAATTAATGGGATTAAGCACGAGTAGAAAGAATTTATATTTAACAGTTGATCTGAGCACCATCACAGAAAGCTCAAAGAACATATGCCACATACTCCTGCAATAAGCTGACACCAAGAAAAGTGCTGGGAACACGCTAGAATTTACTACCAGTGGCTAACAGGAGGGCAATCACACAAATTACACAGCAATTTCAGCACTTCACCATACAATAGAAAGCCACATCAACTCCGGGCATGTATAAGCAGGGAACACCTCTGACCTACACATCGTCCAAATACTTGTATGGCCCCCACCTGAGCCCCAGTGCTACAGGAGGTCAGCTACTACATAACTAAGTGCTACTGTACCTGTAGCTTGGTCCTTGGCAGAAAAATGTTTTGGGTGGGAACAGAGGTGATTTTACAGAGAAAAGCATTCCATATTCAGTGTTCAGAGACAACGAGTCAGAAGCAGCAAGGTATGAGGTTAAATTGATATATACACCAAGCTGGGCCCACCGAAATCAGGAGAAGATTTATCTGATTCCTGAAGTAGTGATTAAACCCTGCTTGCAAGGGCCTATGTTTTCCTATGTGCCCACGAATCACTACTGTCTTGTAGCATGTGATTTAAAAAAATACACTCCAGGTCCTATGACACAAACAAAGCATCTTTGTTTTCATCTATTCCAGCTCAGAGTAGTGTTTGTTGTCTTGTACTTCTCCCCTCTCCCCAAAGCAGAATACTGACTCACTCAACAAGCTGGCGTACAAACGTCTCACCAGTCTTCAAAGGCCAAGAATGTTCAACTCATTGCAGGGTATACGTAAAAATCTAAACCAGTGTAATAACAAGGGAAGGGATGGCTCTTATATACGTTATTTTGCATCTGAGGAGAATTCCATGGAATAATTGTAATTTCGCATAAGGATATTGCATTAAAGGAAGCTTACTGTAAGTAGGCAGTGAGTGGGAAAAAAGTCTGTCTTTAGAATGACTGGGATCAGTGAGCAGCATTTTAATTAAGCCTAGCTCATGTTTTAAACCATGTAATTTTTAGCTCAGAATAAATGTATCTGCTAGATTACACAGGATAATGCCTCTATCTTTTTTATTATTATTATTTTGTTTAAAATAAGTTTTGAGGGACTATAAAGGATTGGCACCCTTGAGGCTCAAGAAGTAGAAACCATTACAACCCCAAAAATAAGTAACTGTAGGGAAGATTCATCCCTCTACTTATATTTATTTCTGAATTATCACAAAGGTCAAGTTTTGTGCTTCTGTTTCTAAAAGAAATATTCCAGGATATGAAGTGACAGATGTTGTCAAGCCTGAAGCAAGGAGTAGAGCTTTGCTGTATGACAATACTCTCAAAAATTAAAGAACAGAAATCAAAATTTCTTTCTGCGCTGCATGCAAACATAAAATCCTGTTGGTAATTAACTTCTACATGCAAACTTCTGAAAATGTAATCCTTTTCACCTCAAAGCTCACCAAAACCTGTACTCAGAAAATCTGCAGAGTACAAGCATTTCACTGATATTATCTCTCTCCTAGGGAAAGATATTCATGACTGGTATCTGCATGACTGCATGTATACTACGGGGGTTAGAGAAAGCTCAGAAATTCATGACATGTTGCTGCACAATTGCAACAGGGTGGGTGAAGACATAATCAGCCCACTGTTCCAGTTTTCCTCCAGAACACAGGGAGAGCTATTTCGTGCTTACGGCATGACAAGCTGCGGATGCACAGTTTCAAACCAAACCAAAAGAGCTCACTAGACTGTAACTAAAGCGAGCTGCATCAAGCAACCATTCTGCTTGACTAAAAGAAAGCATGTTTGGGGTTTTTTAAAACTGCAAAAGAAGATTGATTTCTTAGTGCTTCTGTCACCCTATTTATTTAACTGTGGGGTTTAAAAGATTGCTTTAAAGAAGACATTAACCTGAATATTACAGAACTGGGGTTTATTTCTTCTATTTTACAGCATGAGCACCCCTAGGAAAACAGTAATAAAAACCAAAGGCAGAACTACTGATAACCTGCAGGTCCAGCAGACTATTGTGCCCCAGTAGTCTGAAAGTACCCATGAAGTTGAGAAAGAAAATATAAAAATAAATCTCATGAAAAATACTTTGGAAAGAAGCTAAACTGAAGTGAGGAACAGAATCAGAAACAGGTACTTAATAAAAGATAAACACTAAACTTATGAAACAGACAAATGAGAGGCAGGCACTACAAATGAGATCTAAAAATCAAACGCGAGAAGTACATTAAAAGGTGCAATACTAAGGAAAAAAAATGACCCAGTGAGGACAATGAACAAAAGCAGGAAAAAAAACCAGACAGAAAGATGATAAAGACTTTAAGAGTTTATTGGAAGAAAAAAGCAGACATAACGGGATGGTGACAGAAATCTATTACAGTGGTAGCAACCAGTAACTGAAACAAAGCTGGATCATCCCTTCCCTCATGTGGTACATGGATTTTTATGACCATTTAGAAGCAGACATGAAAGCAAACTACTAAAATCTGCTAACAGTATGGACTTGTGTGCTATGGCTATAGTTTCATTTGAATGGCTGGATATAGCACATCACTTTCTTCAGGAAACAAGGAGGGTTATTTTTGCTTCTGAATATGTGCCATGCTAAATGTTCCACGGAGATGAAATAGATTTGTTCTAAAAAGATGAAAAATTAAAACACACACCGACAATGTAATGGAACACCAGAGTTCTGTGAAAGGAGAAGAGAGAGAAACCAAAGCTAAATTATGTAATGAGTAGATCTGTGAAGTACTATAGGAAAATAGCTTCATTTTGTTTAAAACGTGAAGGAAGTTACTCAACTAACTTCCAGCAACAACCAGAAAGGACTAAAGAAAGCCAGGTAGAATATATATGTGCTCTGTCAGCTGTTAGACAGACTACAGAAGAGCACTTTGAAATAAAGCTCTAGCCCTGACTACCATCTAGCTATATCTTGCCTTCTTCTGAGACAACATATGGAGGAAATTTGACTTTAAAAAAAGAAAACCTATTTCACACGAGTCTCAAAGCCACAGAGACTCATGTATGGCCACTCAAATAGCCAATTAAAGTCCAGAGGTCATTTTTAATCACAAAAATAGTCTTATTTGACCAACTGGACTATTTGAAGTAAGTAAAGATCTTTCCAGACACTTACTGGCAGAACTGAGATTTGATGAAGTAATACTGTTGCTGCTTAGATTTCAGATATTCAACCACTTCCCCAAGGATGAAACAGCAACACTGAGATTCAGGTCAGACGTAAGGCTGCACTGCTGATGCATGTGTGGCCTGTAACATCTGTTTGATTGTCTTGACTGGAATTTTTTCCTAACACTTTTAAGGCTTGTGGAAAAATGCAGTAGTTAGAAGATTTCAAACCAGCAGCGTGGATTACTGTCTCTAAAGTAAAAAGAATATGTATTGCAAAGATTTCCTGCTTTCTGGTGATGGATAAGAGACCACAAAGAGTCACTAAGAAGAACAGATAAAGGCCGAGGCCCTTTGTTATCACCTTCTAGTGGTTTCACAATCTGAAGCTTTTCTGGCAGGTAGGAGCGACTGCTGATAGACATTCCTGAATATCCAGTGAATTCTGAAAACCTGGAGTGAGTTCCCAGTGACATGATGCTCTCTGTGGGGGTAATGGAACCACTATGGAGCTCGCCCTTTTCTGCCAGTTCCCGCAACTTCCTTTCCTGCTCTTCTTCAAAGAACTTGCGCTCTGAGAGGTAATTCTCCCTCCTGAGGGACAGCCTACGAAGGGCAGTCTCTAGGTCACTGGAGCCTGGAGTCCCCGGAGTTCCAGGCTTCTTCATCCTGTCTTCATTTCTACGGCATAAGAGGACAGACATACACATACAGAAGAAAAAAAAAAGGGGGGGGGGGGGGGGGGGGGGAGAAGGGGGCAGGGGGAGAGAAAAAATACTTCTTAGAGATACTTAAAAACTTCCACATGACAGTTTTGAGACAGTCACCAATACCTTTAAATTACTATGTCTGGGAACAACCTGCTACTCATGTGGAAAGCTTAAATTAAATATCGGTGTTTGCCTTTCTCTTGCATACTAAAACCGTTTTGAATCTTAATTCCTGCCTGGAAAAGCTACGCTTTACTGAAGAGATTCCTGCTACAAAGAGATGAGAGACGTGTACTTGTTGCCTCTCTCTTATCATTATACAAACTCAAGTTACAGGGCCAACGCTGCAAGAATACCACAATGAGTCACAAGAGTATATTCTGCTGACAAATATTGGTTTTGAGATATCAAGTAGTTTTTACTGTAGAGTATACACAGCATAGTGGAGCTGTACTGGTGGAAGAGAAAAGTAGCTAGAAGAGCAAAGTTCTGACTGCTTCAGTCACAACTTTTCATTGTAGGTAACCTACACACACCTTTTATTTTTAGGATCAAAGAGTTAGCTGTAGCTGCAGCTTAGATCAGAACTCCGTGGCATTAACGGAAAACGGTGAAAATATAATTAGTTCCAAGTGTCGACCCTCAGTTGCAAAGACAAAGGATGGTTTTACACCATCTGGTGATGCTGCATCTCAGAACAGGTGTGAGTTGCAGTCACTATACTTTCAAAAAGCTTTCCCTTTTAAATAAACTTGAGAGCTCAAGAACTATAAGCACAAAATAAAACTACTTTTGAAGAGGTCAGTCACTGTGTTAAGTGCACAAAGTAGAACAAAAAAAGGAAAACAGGAACTCTGAATTTACATCAGAAACAAAGCAAAAGCAAAGCCCACTGCTAAAGTACTAACCCATTGTCAGAAGATTCTGTCTCAAGGATGATGCTATTGGTCTTGTTGTCTATCATAATGTTAGAGATGTCACCCCCATAGAAACTGGAACGTGGAGTACTGATACAGCTGGAAATGACTGAGTTCATAGCAGAGGACTGGTTGGAGCCTGGGATATTCATTGGCGACGGAGTCATGAATCTCTGCTTGACAACTTGGTTAACATTTCTCACTGTCTCGAAGACCCGCTTCTGATGACTGGTAAAACACACACAGAGTTAATACTCACACAGTGCCTTCTTATCTTAAGGAGGAACAGAGAAAGAGGTAACAGCTTTTTAACAGCCCCTCCTATCACAGCCCCAGCAACCACCTTGTCTGTATACTTGCTGTAAAGTAGTATATGTAGTGTCCCAAACTTGCTACAGCCTGGTTATTACATTAAATCCATCAACATACTCCCATACTTCCATTCCGTCCTAGAATATTTTAGACAGAATATTTGAGTACTATGTGCATGGATCCTCTCAAATATTAATAAAAACTAAGTTAAATAGCATTTCAGTACATCAGCTAAAAACACTTGAAAGGCAGTGTGTGGAAATTACTTTTTAAAAACCAAAATTTATCTCCGTTCAATTCTTAACTATGCACTGGCTAATCCATTTTAAAAGAGAATTTGAATTTACCCTTCTGACTTCCTCTATGCAAGTCTTGTATCTTTTCTTTCTGAAACCAATTTTCTAATCCCTTTAATAGCACTGAATTGTGTGTGTATGTATATATATATAAATAAAATGAATGGAGTCTAGAGGGAGGCTGTCAAGGCTGGAAACCTAATTTTTGACCTAATTCTACAGTTCATTCTTCATCACCATTGACCTGATATCGTAACAAACATTCATCTGCTTCAAGATTAGGATCAGGTGACACTTCAGCAGAAATTCCTTGGCAAAATAAGCTTGCCACGCATCACGCTACAGAAGTGCCATTACTGCTTTGGTTTACAGTTTAACAATGACTGAACACAAGAACAGCGCATCCCTTCCAGCTTAAAGGTAACGCTCCCAGGGTGTAACAACGACAGCACGCCTTAAGCTGTTTCATGTCATTCAAATTTCTTTCCCTCTGTCCATGAGTGCTCAACAGCTGCAATCTTTGCGTGCAGGCTCCAAGTCTACGGTTGTCTACTTTTAAGAGGCTGAATCTAAGAGCATCTATCAATGACTGGTCCCACAGAGGTTACAGCTACCACTGCTAAGCAAATAAATACAATCAAGAAAAGCCATGAAACCAAAACAAAAGGTATTTTGGTGCATGCATAGCAATATAAAAGACATTCCTAAGAAGTTAAACTTTCCTTACGTTAGATTAGTCTGGAAGGACAAAAGAATTCTACAGGGTTTGAGCATGCTCACATCCTTCTGATCTTATATTTTGGTAATTAACATTTCATTCTGTCAAAGCCTCACCTGGCTTTGGTTCCCGCTCAGAGAAGGTTTAAGTATGCATCAAACTTCATAAATATACTTAGGTTTCCAGGAAGTGGCTCCCACACCTTCCCTGACCATCCTTTCTTTGTAAAGGTCAGATCAAAACATGTAAAAGCTCTAACAGACCTTCTAATTAGGATTAATTCATTTCAAATTAACCGGTCCATGCTTTGCTCAAACAGGTAAGATAAACCTATTGGAATACACGTGCAACTGGCGTCAGTGAGGCCATTTCTGCCAAGCTGTACCTATCTTTAGCTTTTGGACCATCACAAGTGCGTAACTTGTTTCAAACCAGTCTTGTTTATTCAAAAGAACTTTACTAAAATGAGTGCCATCTACTTTGCACAGGTGTAATGGGCATCACGCTGTAAGCACCCGACCTTCTGAACCCCTTTCTGCACTGATGTTCTCCCTGTAAAAACTGGATTAGATCAATAATTTCCTAGTAACTTCTGTTATAACAGCTGAAGAGGGAATTCAAGGGATTGAACTCATCCCCCAATCATTAACAAAAGAAACCTAACAGTAACAAACAAGAAAAACAACCTTTTCTCATTCTCAGCACTCAAGAATGAGCATAAAAAGTTCATAAGACAAGGCAAAACCTATATACGGGTGTTTTCTTTTGGTAGCTTTAGCAGAAAATATAACCAGCCCAATAACTAAACAAATTATTTGCCTTTCTATCATTCGCACTCCCACAGAAATACTTCTTCCTTAATCCCTAGCTCAACTATTTCCTGTCTTTTCCTTTCTTATAAAATAATAATGAACTTCAGATATAATCTATCAATTAGAAACCAATTATTTTCAGTCGTACGCCAAGTCAGGAGAGTCGGGTTCATCCAAATGCAGTTCTTTCCTCATCGACCCTTCTATCTCTGCTGCCAAAGAATCCTGTTAAAAACAAGCACAAAAGAACAACAAATATTAAAGTATTAATAGGTTACCATTGTATAAAATAATGAATTAGCTATATAAAATAATTAATAACTAATAAGGTGTCATTCCAGGAAAAAACATAGAGGTTTAACAATGAAAATTGACTGAAAATCTGGAAGACTAATGAACATATCTAAACGACTGACAAATTATGGCTTAGCTTCATACTGCTGCAGTACTTACCACCTGAGCACACAAGACATCTGTCAAAGACCCTGAAAAAACATCATGGGCAACAAGAGAATCCAGGTGCACCAACTTCCCAAACTAAATTCCCTAATTAGTAACACTCTCCTTTTGTGTAAGGAGTTTTGTTTAATTTGTTTTCATTTAAAACAATCAGAAAACACTCTTCAACAACATCACCCACTTACCCACAAAAAAAAGACATGGTTCTTGGCATAAAGTATTATATACTTCCTCTATAGGGTTAAAGGTGACAGGCTATCAATTCTCCACTGCTGGGCTCTAAGTTTTACTGCCTAAACATAGTTAAGTGAAGGGTCTAAGTGTCAAACATTCACAAATCTAAGTGACTTTTTGGTCCTACGAGTGACCATTTGAAAATCACGTTCATACAAAATGCATAAACCTATCTCAGCACAAGCATACGTTCTGCAGTTTCAACTGCATCTGCACACGTACAACTTGTATTATTAAAGGTGTGCACTTTAAGCTGGCCTGTGTCCAGTCTCACAAGGGAACACCAAATGCAAGTTAAGCCTTTGTTGACAATTCATTTCTTGAGGGCACAAATATAAGCTGTGCTCTTCCTCAGCAGTTAAGAGACAAGCCATTGGTACAGACAAGGATGGCCAGATCCTGCTGCCTGAGTTACATTAATGTAACTCAAGAGAAATGTCAATGATATCATTGCCCCGGAAGTAATGGAATTACTCTAGAGATACAGAGGCTAGCAGAGCCAGGCACTGAACTTACCTAGACGTTCTTATCCACCAGTGACACTGCCATAATTGGTGTTGCCATAATATATATTAGCAAGAAATATTCTTTTAAAGAATCACTGAATTTTCAGTGACCCTAAACCAAGAATATGTGTAACCTATTCACTTCAGGAACTGGAATGTATATTCTAGGTGTCTAGAACGATGTCATGCCTGAAAACCACCAGTTATGTTATCATGATGTTACGTCTCCAAGGATATTGAAGAAAAACAGGGAGCTCCTACTGAAAATCAGTCACAACAGTACAGGAGATCATAGCAAAGATGTCTAGAACTCTGTAACAACACAGTAATGCTACCTACGATTCACAGCCTAAGCACAGCAAGCCGCAGGTTGTATATAATACTGCAGCACAGCACCACTGTTTCAGAACGAGGTGTGCAAAACTGATCACTCGAGTATCCTTCAACATTATATAAACAGACTTTTCACCCATGCTCATATGTGGCCAAGCATCCTACCCCTGAAGCTGTAAGTCAGATGCCAACACATTTCCTCTGGTTGTACTTCTTCTGGTGTGTGCAGGTTTTTTCTTCTTAAATCTGCTTACCATAGGGAAGAGACCAAGAGAGTGGTACCGACGTGATACAGCATTTGGCATAGTCTTGTTCCTAAGGTTTTTCAGCTCTTCTTGAGCCTCATGAAGCATTTCCATGCACTCTGCATACTTGTCTTCCAGCTCTCGCAACTGTAACATACAGAAAACCATTCAATACGCTATGGGCTGCGCTATCATCTCAAAAAGCCTGCAAATTCTTTTAACACTGGTAAAGGATAATGGTGTAACGAAGGACATTCCACTTTAAAGGAACAGAACTACAGCGAGTGAATATCATTGAAAATCATTACTAACATGGATTGGTAAAGGGAAAGTGCAGGGGGGAAGTTGACATGACGCGGGAAGAACCTGCTTGCTCCACTTCCTACCCTGTGTATCTACATGAAGCCACTATCAAGGAGAAGAGAGAGCTAAAGTATCTTTAGTCTGATAGTGCCTATCTGCTGCCAGTGGCAAACCGCACGGGAAAGAGAAAACACGTTCCACAGTGTTCCAAAGGACTCAAGAATTTGACAACCGGCTTACATACATACAGATACGTATATACAAAGCCTCCAACAACCTAAGACCATGTCTTATTTTTAGCTTGATTTTCCCAGGAAACACGTCTTAGGTAATCACTCCGCCTGCAGATGTCTGTGTGCCCTCACAGATTCTGACTTCATCAGCCACTTCAACTAAGTTTGGCAAAGGAGTACAAGTCTGAAATACCACATTCCTACAAGTTTCATAAAAATAAGCTACTTGGCTTAGAAACAGAGATCCTGTTAATGTCTTTCCTAAGAAAGAGATGGAGAAACATGAGCTCAAACTTCGTGGAGTACTACAGATAAAAAAGGCCCATCAGCAGGAGAAGTTTCTATGGGTATTCCCACCTTCAACACCAAGTATTCCAAGTACAGGACACATCATACAGGGATCAAGCTTTATTCATTCTATTTCACCCATGTTGTTCATGTGAGCATAGCATCTAGAAGACAGCCAGCAAGCCTGGACCGTCTTCAGTTTATTCATTGAACAAATACAGCATGAATGAGCTCGTCTGTGTTACCTCACTATTCAAAATACGCTTAAACTACCAACCTAGGGCAATCAACTCCTAAAGGGGTTCCTATATAGTTTGAAAAACCCACCCTTTTTCAAGATGTGTGAGCTGAAGGAGAACAAGAAGGAAAAAGTTTTGAACTCTACAAGGAACATAAATGCTCCTTCATTCCATATACACTGGTGAAGTTATTTGACACTTCTGATCCAGCGTAGACTAAAACTCCCCTGATAAAGTGAACAGTCATTGCCCCACTACTGAATTATTGTAACACTATGTAACATACTCACTTCTGCTGTGAGCTGTCTCTGGGCATCTTTAGCTGCTCCCAAATGCTGGACAAGTTCTTCATTTTCAACTGCACACTAAAATATGCCAAATAAATGTTAGACATACTGTGATGTTTTGTCCAGTGATGAGGTTTGTATCCTGAACTACGGATAAGTAGGAAAATTCTGATTTTTCTCAAGACTCTCTCTGCAGCAGTATTAGTCCACACATGTTAGTTTAAAAACATTTAAACAACACTTTAAAATGTTAATACAAGAAAACCCAGCACCAGTCTGTGCCCTGCTAAATTAACCTCCAAGACCCTAAAACTAAGTATGGGTGGACTGGAATACTTGTACTGACATTCTTGACTTATCAAAGTCATTAAGTTTAGTGTAGAATTTCACATCTAATATTTAAAATAAATTAATAAATAAAAACTTTTTTCGATATATCATATATGCATCTGTTAAAAAACGGATGCTTTCAAGTATGCTAGGTATTAAATATGAAACAAGGACACCCAGATAAGGAGGGCAGAAAACATCTTTTAGGCCCTAGCATACACAGAATTGTAATTTGTCTTCCAGCTACAATAGTAGCAAATCACAATGGTAATCATGCAACTGGATTCCTTACAGCTTTTGCCTTTTTCTGCAGATCGACTATCTGAGAGAGAAGATGGGTGATTTCTTCCTGCTGCCGGGCAGCATCTTCAGTTTTCTTTGCTAACTCTTCAGAGATATTGGCAATCTGGATGTTTGCATCCCCTTTAAGATAAGCAATTACAGTGAACATCACAAACTCAGAAGCAGAAAAGTAAGCAGAAAGATGTTCTTTGGGAACACCACTTGATTCAGCAGAATCCTTCCCCAGTAGACAGCAAGGTATTTTTGAGAAACAGCAGCAGGACACAAAAACAGAAAGATGCAAAGTGCTCATATGGCAAAGGAGACTGTACTTGCCCATAACAATAACACTCTCTATGTGAAAATATTGTGCAGCTGAGAAAGATTCAGCTTACAGACAGAAATTTCTGCTGTGAAATTTCAGTCAGAAATTTTCTCCTCATGTAATATAAGGAAAGTAAGTAGACAGAAAAACATGACAGACTGATCTGACTCAGTTGTCGGTCTTTTTTTTTAACTGAACAATCTTGAATGAGAAAGGAAAAGAAATAAGGACATACTCAGCTCTTTTACACAGTCATTGACAAGCTGTTGTTCTTTCTCTTCATAAGTAATCGTTTCGGTCTTCAGCTGACAGGCCTATTCAAGAAATCCACATCAAACATGCTACATTAGCATATTTGTTCTTTGCCAGTCTGTTGCTGCATTTCCATCTGCTTCAGGAAGACAAGCTTTTCTATAATCACTACTCCAGGAAGACAGTGAGAAACTAGTTTTTGCCTGCCTTCCCTCATGTTCTGGAAAAGGGGGCCAGGTGAACATCCAGCAGAATTACTGTATGCAGGAACTTGCATTATCACCACTGTATTGCCCACTAGATGTCACTTGTGTATTTTGCACTTACAATACAAATAAAACCCTGAACATGCAAAAGACTAGCGTGCAGGGTTTGATCTGGGTTACCTGAACAAGGCTAGGTATCATCACAAACTAATTAAATGCTCGGTTTAGATAATTGAATTAGAAAACTCAAGTATTTAAAGAACATTCAAGTGGTATTTGAAAAGTTCTGGCACTGAGGCTATATATCCCACCAATAAAGCGTAGTGCTACCTCCTCCTCTTTGTCCTTTCTGCTTCTAATCTAGGAGTGCCAAGAGCAGCGTGGCTAACACCCAGGTGGCTCTGTCTGGCACCACCTTCGTGGGTCTGTAATCTATTCCCAGTGCTGGGGGCACGCAGACACCCGCAGACTGCACCTGTAGAGAACTGCGTAGCTCAGACGTTTCAGATTTGGCTCCATCCTGTGCCTTCCTGGCACAGTCTGCATCTCCCTGCAAGGGAAGCCAGTGCTACGCGGGGTTCTCCTACCAGCTCCTGATGCAGTGGCCCTCTCAGCTCTAACCCTACTTTTGTTACCACTGAACCATCTCTTGCTCATCTTCCTTGTGCAACCTCTCAATGAGGAGTCCAGCGCTCTCCGTTACACCGTGTCTTGCCCTAAGATGTGCCACTACCTATTTGCAACAGGCGCTGCATTTGCCATAGGAAATGGTAACGACACTCTCTTGTGCTACATTCATTCTTAGCTCACGAGTTTCTTTTGCTATGCTCTGCTACATGTTTGCGAAACGGTACCATGCTCCCCACGTTCAAAATTTGTGCTGAAAATAGAAAATTATTCCTAGGATACTGAATTACAAAGTGTTATTTCTGACAGCCAGGGAACAGTAAATAAACTTTTAGAAACTGTGTCGTCTGCGAGACATGGAATATTATCAGAAATAAAAGGCACAAAAAAATACATTCAACTTAATATATTAACAGCCTGACTTGAAACACAAACTAAAGATAGGTGATGCAAATTCAGGCTAGCAATTTTTATTCTGATAAATGCTGAATTTATACCAGGGAGACCATGCCAGCCTACAAGCTTCAGATCTGCAGCTAAAGTCACCCGCATCTACCAGGTCAGCCCTTAAGACCTGTTTCAAAGTGCAGTGCTGGACTCCCAAAACCTGTCCACGCTCCTGCACATTCTTTTGGCAAGGAAACTGTTTTCCACGTACTTGCCATGTTTCAGCCTTTCCTTCATTTAGAAGGCTAAAGGATGGTGACTAAACCCCTACAAAGAGATCTGTCACATGTGCAATTATATACTCTTAATTAGAATCTCAACTTTTAATAAATGCTTCTCAGTACCTGTGTTCTCACATTTAAATGAACAATTGCATTAAGCAAAACACAAAGAGAGCAATTTCACCTCAGATCTAAGCACAACATTCTCTTCTTCAAGGTCCTTGAGTTTCTTCTGAAGAGAATCCAAATGAAAATAGTTCTGGACGGAGGAGGAAGATTCATTCCTCTTCAGCCTTGTAATGAAAACAAAGTAATTGTCGCTTTAATAATAATTGAATAGTAACTACAGCCAATAGTATTACAGCCAATCTCACAGAAGAACAGAGGTCTCAAAACTAGCCAGAGTCACATGAAGTTCACGCCAGAATGTTTGGGCAGCGATATATTTGCAGTGATTTTAAAAAGAAAACATTTTTATTAATTTATGTATTATTCCACATATTTCCTATGGAAAAATTACTCAGCCAAGGATATGAGAAAGGAAACCCCCTTACTGCAGGGAGCAACCCGATAGCTTCCTGATTAACACTGCACATGCTCCACCAGAATACAGCAATAACTCCGCAAGCCAGGGCAGACAGCCCCTCGGAGCCTGCGGTGCTGTACAGCCAGCCTGGAACCCATGCTGTAAGCCATAGCTTTATTTCCTTCCCTCTGCCTGGAACTTCTCCATTGTGCCTTCAAGTCCTTCAAGCGCAAAGGTCACACACGTAGCATGTTGTAGCAGAGCGTGCTAAGGTATGTGGAGCAGTGGGGTGCTGTACGTGGGACCCGTGTCTGCCTCACCACCACAGTGACCTAGTTCCTTTGGAAGTTACAGCGCTGCGTCAGCCGCCTCCCTGTGTTCTCTTCGCTCCTCACTCTCACTGGCACCCGGATAGCCAGCTGGTCCAACGCAAATCCTTTCAGCTGGTGCCATGCACCAAGTTCAGAGTTCCATTTATAGTTCCAGCTGATAGAGGGATCATTTCACTACTTTTCAAAGCTATTAAATTGTCCAAACTGCCCATGCTTAGCACCAGATGAAAGTTCAACGTTGTAGATCGATTAACTTACGGGGTGGAACAGACGGACTCTGGCTCACTTTCTTCAGCAGCGCTGGTATAGAACTGGAGCAGCTCATCTTTCATGGAGAGCTCATGCCGCAACTGAGAAACCTGCACAAAGGAAGAGCTTGCAGATCAGTAGGTTGATTTTCCAGGCACACCCTTAAGTAAACACACTAGGAATTAGCTAGTTATTCATCTTCCAAGTATCATCTTCAGTCTAAACCAAGGGGCCAAGACTGGAACACACCAGACCCAGTTACTTCCTTTCCTTAGAAACAAGGAAAAGTGTACCTTTTAAATTAGCCATTAAATGTTCAAAAATGCAATTATCCACTGCTATTAGACACGTTTCTCTTTCACCTTCAAGATGAGCAATCCTGATTCACTACTGCATTAGTCTAGATTCACATTCACAGAAATGGATATATTGCCATGATACTGCAAGAAATTAGCGTGGCAGAGGCAAACCAAACACCGTTTTTATCCGTTTTACATGATTGTCACCTTCTGGCCTGGAAACAGACCTTGCAGAGCTCAGATACAGACGAATCTTCCTCTCCAAGAGACTTCAGATAAAATCACTAAAATATGCTTGTGGAGTAAGGTTACATTTGGGACTCAGCTGCCTGTTGAGCTGCAGAACACCACCACACAGTGGCAGGCTGCCATTCTGAATCAGTTTCTGGGCTGTAGTTTGGGCTTTTGATGACTTTGAAACATGAGTCTAGTACAGTAGTATGTGGGAGTCCCATACTTAGTACATTCATTTACCAAAAAGGAACAAAACATCGACATTGGATTGTTAAGATACCCTCTACGCAAACTTAACGTTGGTTAATTTATATTGCGTTTCTCCAAGAAAAGGGTTAAAAGCCCAGTTATACAGTAGAACTTGCACCACTTCACAGATGCAATTTAAGATCCCAGTGGGAAGAGATTGATTTTTACTTGCCTTACATAGCTATAAATAGTGTAACTGATCAGACAGCTTTCTTCCCTTCCACTTGCACTGCAAGTCTTGGCCCTCTGTTTTCACTCTCCAATGCACAAATTGCACAGCAGATTTGTTTTTATTAGATTTCTGCTTTTTGTATTGTAGGCATCTTTATATTTGTAGTTATTACTGGGAAAAAAAAATCCAGAGAGTATCAGTAAAGTAGATTTAAGTTGCATTTTCATCAAACAAAAAGCAGAGCCAATAAAGCACTTAAACTGTGCAGAATTTTAAGCAAACAAGGTCATTTACTTTACTAAGGCTATTCTGTATAATCAGATGTGCTAAGGGAGATGTTCTGAGATATGGGTTCTAAAATGTAAGGGGAAAAAATCCCCAACTAACATCATTTTAGAAAACCATGAAACAAAATCCATGCACTTAGAAAGGGTGACCTCTTAGTGGACCAGGACCATAAGCAATGGGCACAAACTGAAACACGGGAGATTCCTCCTGAACACCAGGCACACCTTTTTTTACTGTGCGGGTAACTGGGCACAGGTTGCCCAGGAAGGTTGTGGAATCTCCATCCTTGGAGATATTCAAATACTGTCCAAACATGGTCCTGGGCAACCAGCTGTAGATGGCTCTGCTTGAAAAAGGAGTTCGGACAAGATGACCTCCAGAAATCACTTCCAATTTCAATCATGCTGTGAAATGTGAAAAAAAACCTTGCTGCAATAATTTCCAGCAACACCTCCCTTTAATAACACATTTTGTGGTGTGTTGACCCTGGCCAGCAACCAAGCACCCACCAGCTGAGCAGGTACTCTGCCCCTCCATAGGATGGAGGAGAGAATCAGAAGACAAAAGCAAGAAAAACTCATGGGCTGAGATAAAGACAGTCTAAAAAGTGAAGAAAAGCTGCCCATGCAAGCAAAGCAAAATGAGGAATTTATTCACTGTTTCTCATCAGCAGGTGGATGTTCAGCCACTTTCTGAAAAGCAGGGCCTTGGCACAAGTAATTGTTACTTGTGACAACAAACACCGTAACCATGAATGTCCCAGCTTCTTCCTCCTTTCTCTGAGCTTTTATTGTTGAGCACAACAACATAAGATATAGAATATCCCTTTGGTCAGTTCGGGTCAGCTGTCCCGGCTGTGCCTGCCCCCAGCATCTTGTGCAGATGGGGGGCAGAGTGGAAAAAGAGAGTGCCTCGATGCTGTGCAAGCACTGCTCAGCAATAGCTCAAACACCGGTTGTTATCAACACCGCTTTAGTCACAAATCCAAAGCACAGCACCATGTAGGCTGACATGAATATTAGCTCCGCCCCAGCCAGACCCAGGACACATTTTCACACCAATCTTGCCACACATGCGACCAAGGCCCATGGGCTGTCACCATGCTTGGTTCCCAGGACTTCATCTGTACAGGCTTTTAAGGCACTCCACTGCCCTGAAAGCTTCACTCAGCTTCAGAACTACGTCACGAATAGATGCACCTATCTTAGAAATAATTTAAGGTAGAAGATAAAAGGATTCTCACATAGACCACAACACGTTAGAGACATGGGACCTAGCTCACAGGAACAAACCTTACTGAATCATGAACAACCATTTCAAGAGTCTGACCGGTTGCTTTCCTGACTGACAGCAGTTAAATGCTTAACAGGTTGGAATTATTCACTTAAAATTAATGACAATGTATGGAAACAACATGCATGCAAGCACCAAGCCAAAGAGCATTTCTACCTTTCCAACATAACCTACTCTAATAGACCAAAACCAGTGTTTCCTTTTTTAAGCCACCATTCCAGATTATAGTTCAGCTTCTCCATTCTTCTCACTTTATACAGAACAAAATCAAACTTGGACTTTGAAACCAGCTATCACCAAAACACAAACTCTGACACGTGACCTGGAACTAGAACAACAGGACTGAAGAGCTGTATTACTCAGCTGCTCCCCCAGGTTTCAGGTGGTGTTATCTGAGGACTGACACTGTGTTTGAAGCACTGCCTTTTTACCTCCAGAAACACATGTCAAAGTCTGAAGAGGAAAAAAAAAAAAAGCACAGACTAGGAAATTTATAAAGATTAGGAGAAGCGAAAACCAGATGACCTACTCTATTCCAAACACAGTTCACAGTGCAACAGTTTACATGGTTTTGACACTGAGCTCTGATTTCAAAGGAGACAACATTAAACTGTACGTAGCACCATCCCAGGGAAAAAGGACACATCTTGAGGTTGGAGCTGCAGTGTTCATGCTGAACGTGGTTAATCCAACAGCAGGTTGACACCACGTACCTGGGAACTACCCTTCTGCTGCTGACAAGGTGGACACTCAGCTCTCTAAGCAAACCAATTTACAATTACAAGTTTTCTCAATATTATGTTCACGCTTTCAGTATATAATTCTGAAACGGTAAGATGAGACTGAAGGGTCTGTGCACGCAGTATAGTGTTTGCCTCAGCACCCTCATCTTTTGTTCCCTGGTGCACTACAGGAAAACTCTCGGTTCCATCAGTTTTTACTAAACATGATTGCAGCCCCTTCCTAAACCTGACCAGCACCTGACAGCACAAACTTAAAAGACAAAACCAAGAACCTAATGCATTTTTGCACATCCTTTCACGTGTACCTATGGATGTGGCATGTTACAAGGACATAGGAAAAGCTCCTCAATGGGATGGCCAGAAGGTTTTGCCTGGAGAAGTTTGGTAGGTCAAAGACACACAAAGCTAAATTGTTCATGCCATAACACATACACCAATAAAACCTTAACTTTATACCACACAGCAGAAATAACTTGTCTGTATATCACAGAAATCACAGATTCCCCAGACAAACCTTGCCTTTTAAGGCAATTTTTACAGAATTTTAAAAGTAGCATTTCAATTCCCTTCTCTTCTCCCTTGCTTTTAGAGGCAGTTGTCTTAGTTACCGTGCTGTTGAAATATTCAAAATTCAGCATTAATGGAAGATCTGAAACCTACTAAAGAAAGATTTTCTACATACAAATGTGCCATGACTTTAAAGCCTGACGAGCTCTGCCTCAGAAGCATCAGTTTCTGAAGGAGTCAAAATGACAGTGTAAAGATGGGTGTTGATAGAACATATGGCCCAACATATCAAGCCACCTGGTAAGAAGCTTATTTCTGGTGCCATTTTTGCTGCTCCTGAGTCCCTCTAAATAAAAATAGACCTGGGCAGAACAGAGGCAGCCCCATCCCTGTCGCCCACCTTCCTCCATCAAATCTTCCACTCTGGAGGTATGAATGCACTGCCTTGCACAGTCAGCATGCACACACCTAGCAAATGCCCTATCGACCAACGCACAAAGAAACTGGTCTGCCACATGATGGGACTTGGACAGCAAACGACAGCGCTCCTCTGGGACAGAAGAGAATCAGTTTTCCTTGCCAGAAAAGGTAGGCCACACCAAAGGATATTATTTCTACTTGTGTGCTCCAACACCATTTATTTCACAACTGGGATCCCTCCATCCATGCTTTATCCATCAGCCCATCTCAGATATAATTCAACACCCCACCCCCCTGAACAGTTTTATTAACAGTCTGTTTTAAAGGTTTTAAATCCACTGTGCTCCATCCTTCACCTGCTTGCCATACAACTGTGACATTTCTCTCTCTCTTGCTCAAAGCTACATATGGATGAGATTCACAAACTAAGGTCATTGTCCCACACGAGGAAAACCAACATTGGCTCCCAGCTCAGTCAGTAAGTCAGCAGAGTTTAGTGCCACTTGCAGTACATATAAGGAGCTCTTTTAAAGCATCCTGTACAGTTCCATCCAAGATATAACCATCAAGAATCTGCCTGTAACTATAGCATCCAACTCCCCATTTGAAGCAATACAGTAAGAAACAGCAACTACAGAAACATTTGAATAAAGATTCAATGGTTTGTGGAAGAACCTAGGTGTTACTTGAAACAATGTAAGTTTTCAAGTGTGTTTTATAGATCACACCTATTCAGAAACACATGCATCATCACACTACATTCTAAACATGTTCATCAAATGCTAAAACATCATTACTGCAAGTCAAACTCAGACAGATGTTGTACTGCAGCAGGCTACTGACTCATGCTTCAACAGATTCTATCACAGTTCCCTGGAAAGAGACACAGCAAAAGCACAAGAAGCTGTAAGATCTTAGCAATCTAGATAGAAGGTAGCAAGTCTCAGCCTACAGCCATTTTCTTCCCAACATAAATCAATGCTTCCTAGCATTGACAAGTTCATACATACAAAGCATGTTGAATAGAAATTACCAGTCACCAAAATATAACCTGACCCACCTGAACAATGGAAGCTTAACAGAAGTCTAGGAAGTTGGCCCAGCTTGGAAAAGGCAGAATGCACACGATTTCAGTGAGCATGCACTACTGAAATCTCCGTAAGTGATTTACCTTGTATGCAATACGTCTATTCAGTTGCAGAAGCAAAGGGAAACACTCCCAGCGTTCAAATGCTGTATTCTAAGAGCCATAATGCAACTCAGGTATGAATAGAAAAGCATTTGGGAAGGAACAATTAAATATCAGTTGGTGAGGAATAAACAAGGGAGGACTGAGAAAGATTCAGGAAAGAAACAAGCACAAGAAGAGTTGCACACAAAGGGAGGTAGGAGAGGGGAAAGAGTCACTAGTGAGATAATCAAAACTGAAGGGAATTATGCATAAAGCAGCCAAACAAGGACAAAACAGGTAGAAGAAAACAGGGGGTATAGTGACTCAAAACAGAGCAACTGGTTTCAGAGGAAAATGAAATCTGAGGCAGAGCAAAATACAACAGCTACAAGGCTGGGGTTCTGCCCCCCCCCCCCCCCCCCCAATCCCCTGCTTTGAGCCAACAAGTCAAATTACTTCTTTGGTCACATTTCTAGAAGTGTACACGCTATGAAAATAGCTGCCCAAAACACTGCAACACAGACTGACCTTCTATGGACAGGATACCCATGAAAATCAGGTATGAACAGGTGAAGCTAGAAGGAAAATTCTCTCCATCGTGGCAGACAGAGCACTAGGGCATAAAAATCTTACCTCTTCCCTGATGTGTTCTACTTGCTCCTCCAGAAACTCATTTCTTTCTGTCAGTGATTTATTCTTCTTTAACAGCGACTGGCCAATCCGAGCAGCTAATTCTAAGTCCCGTTCTTTCTGTGAAGCATTAAGAAAACTAATATCAAATTTTTTATTCACCAACAGATCAGAGGGAGGGTACAATTGTCACAAAAAGGAAGGAACAAGTACTTGTACAATAAAAAGAATTTTTCCTTCTGTGAGTGTTTGGTTTTGTTTTGGTGTGGTGTTTGGGGTTTGGTTTTGGGGTTTTTTTGGTAATTTTCTTTTTCTATTCCTGCTCATGTTACACCCACATTATTCAGAAAAGTCTGACCCATACAGAGTTATTGAACCATACACATGAAAGCACAACATCAAAGTGTAATGCAAAACAACGCAAGTGAAACCAGATCTGGTTCTCTGTTACAGCTTTGTCTGAGAAAAAACTAAGGGAAACCGTTCCATCATCATGTTAAACCACCTGCAGAATGCAATCACAGAGCTTTAGAGATCATATTTTAAAGAATTTTAGAGAAGCACAGTAAAAATAACAAATAACTTAAGCATTTCAAAGCATTCTTTAGTTTCCACCTGCTCCACCTTGAAATAAAAGGCAGTAAGCTGTGCGGGAGCAGAAGCCACCTCCACCACAATGAATGTTCAGCTCCTGTCTTCTTCCTGTACGTACATCCATTAGCACTTTCCTATAAAAACAAGTTCTATCCCTTTCCTTTTTGCAGATGCCCAAATCTGTATTAAGTGGTTACTCCCACACCATGCTTGCCTCGTTCTTCCCTCTCTCTGTTTCCACAGAATTGGAAAGAACTGGTCAAGACAGTTCACCACACGCACCAATAAAAACTAGAAGCTTACCCTGATGATGGCAGGTACCTATACATGTATCAGCTTCTGCAAAGCTGAGACATGGGATTGTAATCCGCTTGGGACAGGATGATAAACTGCCTAAAACTATGCACCATTCATGAAGCATTTTTATTTTTCCATTTGTGTTTTCAATGACCAGATCTTTACAATAGTGGGAAAATGGTGGTAAGGGTAACTCCCTGCACACCCAGTCAACACCGTTTGAGAAAGATTTTTGGCCCTGTCACTGAAACTACAGTCAGGGGCTTATTTACCAACCCTGACAGCCATCCAGATTTTATTACTTAAAGGTACCTTGTGTCATGTAGTGGCAAAGCCTACAAAACCTAGAGCTCCTGACCACCTGGGTCTGGAGTTCATGAATTTGAATGAAGAGGCTTGCGTAGCGGAAAAAAGGAAGTTACATAACAATCAGTAAATAGAAAGACAGGTTATTGATCACTGCTCTATCTATAAATAGCATTTTCCAAATGGTTTCTGAAGGCCACGCTTGTATTTGCATTGAAAGGTACTGGCATTATCTACCCATAAAATCTTTATATAATCTTATGTACAATCTTTCAGAACAATAGGCCCCACAAATTTATCCAAATAAACGTTTGGTTTATGTATTAAGCCAGCTTATTGTTCAGTATTTGGCTCTCTTCATAAATACGAAGTGGAAAAAAGTACATTGCTGCAGCTTTTGACTCTACAGAGGACGAGTTATCTAGCAGCAAGGTTTCTAACCTCAAAGTTGAGGGATGTAAGTGTATTTCCAGGCCCTTTAATTAACCTCCCTAGACTTCTTACACAATTTTTCACAGTATGGCTCTATATCTCAGTTTGGGGTCAGGCTTCTTACGCACAGTGATAAGGAATTGATTTATTACAGCAATATGTAAGAAAATAGTGAAGCCAGACACGTTCACACTATTATTAGGAAGGGATGAGAAAGCAGGTTCATAGAGGAATCTGTTCCTATTCTTACCACCAGGCCGGCCTGGTGTCACTCCCTTTGCTTAGTTTCAGGGCAGTAGGTACAGATTTTCAAAATATCTGCATGCATGTCATTTTAAAATCTTGGTTTTCCTGTCTCCCCCACCCCAAAATGCTAGGTCTTTCACCATGCCAACTTTGTAACACATTCCTCTGAAGCCTGCCAACAAGAGGGACAGACAAGGGACAGGCTTTGGGGTTATTTTTTGCTTGTGTGCATGAAGGTAGCAGGAGGAGTTACACCTTTACTTCTGCAAACCGATGCCATCCTTTGTGATAGCCATCATTTGGAGAACAGAGAAAGGAGCTGTAAATGCACATCAGCCTAGGCACAGAGCGATCCCATCAGAAATGATGGCCAAATAAAAAAAAAAATGCACTGAGATCACTGTTTTATTCAAGGTTCACCTATGACATGTCCCCTTGTTTCTCCTTTGCTATCACCCAGTTAGGGAAGTTCACCAGCTGAGCAAGTCCTTCCGGCATTGCTCCCAGGAGTGTCATTTCTGGACCTATAGACATTTGCCTTCAGGGACTCAGGGAAGGGAATGGTTTGGCAGAATGCTGCATCATTACGAAAAGGAGCCATGGAAACAAATGTAAGTAAAACTCAGCCAAACAAGGCAAAGTGAACGGGACACAAACAGCAAACGAACTGTTACTACAAGTTAATGGATTATTCCACAACAAGACTCTTAGGTAAAGCATCAGTTTTAACTTTGCTTTCATAGAAAGTCATTTAAACGAGTTCAGCTCGAAGCACAAAATGCAGGACTTGGTACTGAGATCAGATGTATCGAGCACAGGTGGGAGAGGTGAGCATTCCCATGCCTGTTTCCTTGCGGAATTAGAGGAAGAACAGACCACCCAACATATCTTGGCAAGACAGATCTCTTTTTTGACACTGCTGTTGCAATAAGCAAACAAATATAAAGGATTAAATTACACTCAGCCATGAACTAATGTAATTCTAACAGTTTTTAACTAAAGAATTCTTCATAAACATTATTTTGAGAATCATTGCTCCATTTATTGCTGAAAATTGAAATTATTGCAGCTAATTTCAGCCAAACAATTGATCATGATATTTATAGAACATGTGTTGTAGCCTGAAGATTACTTTTTGCCATTTCTTGAATGCAAATATTTACATAAATAACAATTTACATAATGATGTTATTAAAAAAAAAAATCCAACAAACATAAAACCCAAACCAACTGAACATAAGGCCAAGAAGAAAAGGCTTGGAAACAAATGGAGCATTAGCTATTTTCTCGCTTTGTGTCTGTGCACCAGGAAGACATTACATGAGATAATGACTACAACACTGCTGGTGAATTTTTAATTTTTTAATTTTAAAAGATAATAAATCCACCACTAATGATACTATTAGCTTTACATGTACCACAAAAATGTCTTAAGATGATTTCCCCACCCTCCTCCTCCACCTCCTAATTCATGATGGCAAATATTTGACCAACAGCACATCAAATGGCCTCAAATGAAAAAGAAGCACAAGTAATGAACCCATATCACTGAGGTAAACAAGTGACCTTCACTTGTATTTACCTTACCAATGAGATAAGTTGTACATACACTCAGAGTTCTTATTCCTCCTCACTTAAGGACAGTCTACCAACAGTCTTTAGTAGTGGTAGTGTATAATTTCTGCACTACTTTCTCATACTGTGCATGGGTCTTAAGAGATGTAATACTTGCCTCCTCAAGAAGACGTGTAACAGCATCTATGTCATTGTATGTTTTAGTCATCTGGCCCACTCTTTCAGCACATAAAACTGCAAGGAAATAAAATAAAACATTAATCATATGAGCAATACTACTAGGGGAAAATATCCTTTTAAGAGTTTAGGTTTGCAAAAGTTTTCATCTTATGTCAACTTTTGGGTAAAACTAAAAAGAAAAAAGAATAAAAATCAAAGCTTCAAGTTAAACCAAGGAAGTGTTTCCCTTTTGTAATGAGTGTTTTTTTCAGTGGCACAACAAACCATTACAGTGTTAAAACTTTCTTCTCTGAAAAGTAATGTTTTGAGTTTAATCAAGGAAGAAGTGAAAACATGTTCTTATACACAAAATTAGATTTTATCATGTCACCCAGTCATTTTATTACATGCAGTCGAACTACTCCATGAATAAGCAACTCCAATACTCTTAGTATCACTGTTCAACATGAAGATAATATGTCATATTAAGTTGACAAGAACTGGGTTCTATGGTGTGAGACAGAAAAGTAAATACAAAATGCATGCAAAATAATAAACTATTCTTATAATACCCAGACCACACCATGGTGGCCACAGTATCACTCATAAAAAATATTTACTAAGGCTGGATGAGATGATTAATCACTAAGGTGGAACCTGGAGTTCAGTTACAACTAAAGAAAGTACTCAGAAGTTTAGTCTACCACCACAGTTGATCCTTTAAGAAGCTACACTAACTTACCTAGAAGCATGCAAGTTCTCTAAAACTCCACCAATAACTTGGAGGAAACAACAGCACTTTCTGCTCTACCACTATATACTTCTGATTTTCAGCTACACCTATTCCTCAAACCCTGTAATCCTGAAAAGAGGGATTGTTAATGATGTTGAGTGGATCGTATGGACTACTGGTTATCTGGCTGCTGCAGCACAAATTAGTCTTCAGGGGATTTACCCTTGACAATGTCAGATAAAGCTCAGTCTGACAGATTAGCTAATGTTGCTCTAACATGCATTGGGGGGGGGGGGGAGGGGGAGAGACAAATAAGGCCTAATTAGATTTAAATTAAAAAAAAATAAAGAAAAAGTGTATTGCGCACAGCAACATTACCAGGAGACAGTCTGTCACCCTAAGGAAATAACGCTACCCAATTCATAAATACACAATCTACATATACATAAATATACCGCTGATCACCACTAAGGCTCCTCAGTAACATGGTAACAAGTGCAACAGTACTTAGGTGAAGGGTTTTTTTCCATAATCATCAGAAAGTTGCTTAAGCTACAGCAAGAAGTACAATTTGTTTCCATTAATTTTCCTGTTTCTCAAATTCTATGTCTGAGGATCAAATCCTGAAAACATGTACAATATCTAGTAAAATTAGTAGTGCCAGCAAACTCCAAAGAATGCCATTCAAAAGTATTCAAAAGGCAATTACACTTACCCAAATAATTAAATCTGAAAGTTTTAACTGCAAAAGGTTTATGCTCCACAGTAGTGATTTGACAAGTTACACAGCAGTATAAAGAATAACTATACTTCTGCACAACTCTGTAAACTACAAGCTGTATTAGTCAAAAGCAGACTAACCTGGATTCCACAAAAAAAAAAGTAACTTGCAGAGAACATCAGCTACAGTAAACAAAGGGGCTAAACAGAAGATGTGCCATAAAGACAGATGGCGTCACGTCCAGAAGACTGTTCACAATAATAAAAAAAACCACATCACCATAAACCCAGTGTTTTCAAACACAGTGAGTTCATAAGTCATGCAATAAAATGTGTATCAGAAAACCTGATGCCAGCAGTTTATTTTCCAAAAACAATTGTTTCCTAAATAGTTCCCTTGGTTACAACATTCCCTCGCTACTATAAAATAATGTTTGAGATTGTAATTAGCAAGCTTGTTTTAACTCCGTACCTAGCACGAATAATCACCACTGATTATGGCTATGGCAACCTCACACCATCCTAATTCAGGTGAATGTATAACCTTCCTAACATCCAAGCTGATAAAAGGACGGTGCTCCCACAGACAGAATAAAGTCACTCAGCTTGGAGAAAGAGTGATAAAGGTTGACTCACCTGGCTATTCCTTCAGAACTTGCCATTTAATCTTTAACACCACGGCTTTGTCACAACAGCTTTATTACAGGCAAAGCCGTAGCAACCTGGTCAACAATAGCTTTTATATCGCAACATTTCCAGGAAACTTCTCGTGGACACTGTTAAAACAGAGGTCTCCACGTACTACTCTGGCAGCGTGGAAGAGTTTCAAAGCAGAAACACTCTCTTACGCATACTCTTCCAATGATCAAGTGGAAACAAACTTCAACAGACCTCATATAATAAAAGGCCCCCTCCCATCAAACCACCTCCCATGGGCACCCAGCATGCAACACAGCAGAAACACAGAGCTCCTAACTAAAGGCAGCGTTTTCTTTTTGGAAGGAGGGCAAACTTGCAGAGAGGTGTTTGTCTCCATCCCTCAGAAACCAAGGCTTGTAGGGGAGAGAAGGTGAAAAGTGAGGTGAGAGAAAATAATTGAGAAGCAGCATTAAAAAAACCTCAAAGCAGTGTAATTCAGCCACCACAGATTACAAGATAACATTTGGCCAATTGCCAGCGCGGTGGTTTTGATTTCCTTACTGTTCAAATAATCTACCAGTGGAAAAGACACACTATTCTGAATAATCATTTTGAGAACTGATCAGTGAAGTACAGAGGGGAAAACCCCCACAAACTCCACATCTCTAATGGATAGTTTCTAGGCTACTGGAGTTTGATGGAGCCTGGTAACACCACTGTGAAGAGAAAACAAGAGCAAATGAAGGACAATGCTCTCTAACACAAAACCTACAGTGCCAATTTACTGACCTCTTTTTGTTCAGTTGCAAATCAGTAGTATTTTGGCTTGAGGGTGATAGGAAGCACAGTGTCTAAAGGGATACATGCCAACATCCAAATCAAACACACTTTGTACCTCCCAGTTTATGGACAAGACTGTTAGACAACAAAGCCAGAAAGAATTGGGGCAGAGGGGCAAGTGGAGGGACCAGAGAATTCCAGAAACACAGATTTAGAAAAGGCATTTTGGTAACTGCTTTGAAACTCACGTCACAGATCCAAACCAGGAAACAGAAAGCTTCGATCATGTTATTTTCATGACAGCATTAAATACATATTACTAGGGGCATATTTTCACTTCAAAGTATTTGTTTTTTTCTAAACAGCCAAACAGATAAACCTCACACAGATCAAGTGTTTCCTCTGCCTTAAAGTACCTACCACCATCCTCATACCCTCTTAAAGGTTGCAAATGTACAGGTACCCACATTCCTTATTTCCCCATGTGACCAGAGCTGAAAGGATGTATTCTGCAGTTATTTCTCATCATCTATTTAATGCAGAATCTGACTGGAGGCTTCTTTCAGGCTTCGAGCTCCATACTGACTAAAGCACTGATTCCCAAACTGAAGATGCTCAGGGAGAAGTAAGGAAAGTATGTACCTCCCTGAAAATCACACAGCCATCTAGCATGCTACTTAGAGGAAAAATATGTTTCCAGGGACAGGAAACAGCCAAGGAAGAGAAGGGGAGCAAGAATCCTGCCACTGGGAGCTGCTGCAATTAGCTACCACCCACCAAACAAGGGATTCGGGTGGAAGAAAAGAAACAAAAAGGGGGTGGGGAGTGGGAAACTAATCATAGGAGCCAGCAATCACAAGTACCCTCAGCCCCTGCTCCCTGCATTCCTCCATGAGGCATATCCCCCTATTCATTTCTGAGACCTAGCAATCAGGGACAAACTAAAGCACTCAAAGAGCAGTCATGGCTGAAGAGGAAAGCCCAGCTCCCACTGCTACTCTTCCCACCTATTTCCAACTATTAGGAAACAGAAGGGAGTTAAGATGTTACGGTAAAGTTTCACTTTGTGGGCAGATAATACTGACCTGCATAATTACAGAGTCTAACAGGGAAAGCTCTAGTGCTCAGGGATTTCCCTACTATCAAAACTTATTTCTTCAGAAACTACATCAGGATAAGGGAATCCTGTTCATGGAGCACAGATCTCTGGCAATTTTAATACTGATGCTTCTTACTGACAAGCTTACTGCTTTTTTTCCAAACAGTTCCCTACACAAAGCCTTTTACTACAGCAAGGCATACCACATTCTCGATCAGTCATGAGAAGCCCTGCCTCACAACTGACTTCTGCCTCCCTCCCTCCCTCCCTCTCCTCTGCTCAGAGCTTTGTCCAAACACCAAAGATACAACGGCCAGTTCCTCGCACCCTAGATGTTGTGCATCGAGGCGCACAGGACAGACACAGTAACAGTAACACCAACAGACCAGCTGCACTCCTTACTGCCGGGTACCACTTGGCAAGCACGAGCCATCAGAGACCCTGGCAGAGCTGGCACTCCCCGGCTCATGTTGGCTTGACTTCTGGCAGGCTATTTTTGCACTCTGACGATAAAGCACTTGCTAAAAATGACAGCTTCAGTTCTAGAGCCATCGATAGTTACGCTCTGGCCCTGGTTACTGTGAGCACTACAATGACTTGCGCCAAGTGCATGGGGAATTCTGAAACTGTGCCATATTACATATATTCCCGTTCAATTAAACTCAGGAAAACTATACCTCAGATGTGCGATCAGCTCTGTTACTGACCCAGACTAGGAAGATCTTACACATTTAAAGATAAACACAGCAGCTTCTCCTCCACTGAAGAGGAGTTTTTGACAGTCCTGGCTAAACTGGGGCAGAGGCTTCAGGTCTGCTGTTGCCTGCCACGTTTGAGATGGCCCCAAGGGAAACATGTTCATCTAAAGAGCTTACAGATTTTACAAGACTACTGTCACCAGCGCTTGAAGAATGTGTTTCTGAGGCACGACTTGCTAGAAGTCCAAATTTTAACACAAGATGCCTGCAGTTCCTCCAGCCTCCCCCACCCCAGGGGCAGGTCAGTCCCTCCAGAAGGCAGATGGGGAGTTCAGCGGGTGGCTGTGACCCTGTTAGAGGGATAAAGAGTGGTCACAGCTGCTTCACAACTGTCACGTCACACTGTGGGCGAGCTCCACGGAGGAGTCTGGAAGAACATAATGTTGTCAACAATACATACTCAGTCAGCAAGTACATCTTAGCATGGTGAAAAATAACTACCGTAAACACAACAACACCAATAGATTATTCTTCTTAACGTTACAGCCTAGCTTACTGTGATTTCAAGGGCGTAGTTTGCAAATTAATCATTTGATATTAAGGTGCAGTGTCTGATTCTTCTAGAAGAAATTGTATCTTGCCACTTAAGCTATGGTTTGAAGGCTGTTTCATTACTGCCATTTCTCTCATGCAGTATTCAAATAGTAAATCCAACAATAAAGCCTCACATACAAATATTACTTTTCTAAATGCCCAAACATTCAGGTAGGTAGACATTTCAAAGTACTTCCTCTAAGCAGGGCATGAACTGCATCAAATCGTCTTGTGATGAAGAATCACTTAAAGGAAATTTCAACAAGAACATCACACAATTGTTCCTTCTATTAGCATAAACACAGATAAAGTGTGGTAACTTGGAAAATACAGTCCCAAAGTGAAACTAAGAACATAAGGGAAAACACCTAGAGAGAACTCACCATCACCTTGATGCATACACCATCTACTGACACAGCTCAGCATAGCACTTCTGTTAAAAGTAAACCTTTTCTTGCAGGATTTTTGATTGCTAGTCACTGAACTACCATCTTGACATTCGCCTCCACCCATTTCTTGTCAAGAAATGTCTGGGCTGCAGTCCTCGCCACTAATAAAAGGATGCAAGTCTTAAACCAGGATCTGGACTAAAAATCTTTCAAAAATCCTAAAATGAAGTTACAAGCCTATATTAGAAGCCATGCATTGTCAGCTGTTTCCCTTTCTTAAAGAGAAACTACTCCCACTCTTTGGGAGGGATTGGCTGTGCCAAAGCTTTCAAGAACTACTAGTCTACATTTTCTCTGCTTTAGTGCTTAAAGATTCCAGAGCCCTGTACCACCTCCATTCTAGTCAACGTTTTTGTGAGATAAAACAAGTATTTTAGACTTTCTGTAAGAGAGTCCCCTGGAGCACCTCAACTTGCGATTTTAACTGTGGTCACAAGATTTTTTTTTTTTAATTATTTTTTAAAATTAAACTTGAGCTAGAATCTTAGCCTACATTTACACAGTACTTTAGATAAGGAGGGCTTTTAATCTGTTACATTAGTAAATTGAAATAGTAACAATGGCTGCCATCACAGGTCCTAAACAAGTTAATAACCTTTTCCTGTCCCACCTGCAAAACCAAGAATCAAAACACAGCCCAGCTTCAGAATTAGTTGACCCATCAAATCGCTACCCAAAGAACACCGACGGGCTGTCCTTTCACAGCTCAGGTTCTTTAATCAACAAAAACTGAGTAGGTGCCATCAACAATATCCCTGCACAAAGTTTCACTGCAATCAGCTCAAAGACCAGCTTATCAAACAAAGAATAAACGTGTTGCTTGTCAGGCAAATTTACAAGTCCAAACAAAGCACTGACTCTAGGACTGTTCTGCCTAGACCCCTTTATGAAGGTGCTTCCCATACTCATCAAGAGAGCCGATTCTGTGCTAGTTCTGTGACAGAGGCTCTAGAAACAGGACTGAAATCAGTCATGAGATCTAAGTATCGGGACAAAGAAAAACTTCACTACATCAAAATGATCACAGAAATAACAGTCAAGTAGGGAGTACACATTCTGCTCGTAGAATAGGCCAAAGATTTAAGGAGCCCTAATTACACAATTTTATCTCCTTTTCAACAAACACAAATGTTTAAAATGAAGCATATTCTCAGACTTCCCGTTTCTGCTTTATAGCCAGATATGGCTAAAATGTTTCTTTTGTGCGGCATGAAAAGGCTACATGCTGGTGCTTCCATCTACTTCTCATACAGAAGGGATTGACTCATCCGCAAGAGAAATACCATCGTTTGTAAGTGTGCCCATGTGCAAAGATACGCAGAAATAGCATGTATGGATTTTATACACCTGTATCACTACTACACTGAGTGTGTAGGTGACCTGAATGTATAGGTGGAGGGGAGAAGGCATCTTTAGAAGGAATTTCAAATATATGCTGAGCTTTTGAGGGGAAGGCACTGTAGAAAGTCAGGGCTAAATTTATCCCAGATGGAACTCAACATTATTTTTTTCTCTCAAAATCAACAAGAACAGCTTCAGACTGTACTTAGATCTGCATGAAAGGTAAAGTCAGCAGGAAGAATAAGAACAGCATTTCAGCAAACATTTAATCACTAAAAAAAAAAGAATCATACATAAAACAATGTCAACTGGCGTCTCACGACAAGTTCCCTGCCCACCCCCAGTTTTAACGTTTCTGTTTACCAGTATTCTCCTCAGCACCTTTCTGTTTTGCACAGTCACACAAGTTATCTCAGCTTCCTTCAGAGACCCACAGCAGGAGAGATGGACAGTTTATTGACTGAGTAGGACTGAAATCCAGGAGGAATACTGGATTCTGTGGAAGTCTTTACAGGAAAGTCTTATGCGCCAGGATTCCAAGAGCATGTTTTATCCAGTGAGGCTTTGGACACTGTGATTAAGGATGTAAATTCACAGCAGGTCACATTCTCTGTGCTAACAATCTTTCAAAGCATCCTCACAGCAGTTTTATGACAGCTTATTTGAAAGTACCAGTTCTCTACCACAAAACTGCTATTTTAGAGCAAAATTTACAGCGCTTGAAATAACATAAATGGTGCATTTAGTTCATGATACGTGAAGCCCTGAAAAACATTGGCTGGAAGCAGCCCTTAAATGGGTACACTCTCTATACAGCAGGTGCACAGGAGCATTTTCCGTGCACTTAATTCACATTCCCACTGTAACCACGCAGTTGCCTGCAATACTGCAGATGTCCATTATTTCCACAAAGTATGACGAGATTTTTGGGTTGTTCGTTTCCTTGAAAGGTTAAGTCACAAGACCCAAAAATTGAATTATTTCTGTCTATGTGCTTTCAAGTTCATGTATAAGCACAAAATTGTTGCTCTGTTCTTCTACTCATTTTTAGAAGTACCTGTGGGAATGACAACCTGACACACAGTTTCATAACACACACACACACACAAGATGTACATACAAAAAATGCACTACAGTTTCAAAGAGAGATAATTTCCCAAATCCAGTTTCATCATAAAAAAGGTATTGCATATCCTACATCTGTTGATCATGTATTTCTCCTTTAGAGAAGTGTACATAAATTAGTATTCATTCAATTCATGAGTATCTACTCAATATTCCATCTGAATGTATTGGCTAAACATTAAAAAAATGTAAAATTGAGTAGATTTAAATCCACAAACATCACTCAAAACACTTACGTTGCTATGAGCTACTACCATAACAGTTTAAAACCAAAAGGTGAAGTGAAAAGTACCTTCTTCCAAGATATCAAGGCTCTGCCTGTCAAATGTGCATTCTCTCTGATTTTCCTTCTCACAGTCATATTCAAAGCTTTCCTCTTCGTCTAGTGACATTGCCAAAGCTATTCCAGATAAACGCGGTATGATGCCTTAGTCTCACAGGAGATGGGAAGTCATTCCCTCGGAGGCTGCAGTTTTGCGGAGAGCAAAGCAAGGTCTCCACGAAGCAGGATACCATCTTTCCTCACTCACATGCTCAGCCAGGGAGCTCCTGAGTAACTGAGTACTTGTCCTTAGCACAACAGCTTTGTGTTGTGCAGATCCAGGAGGAGGAGGGAAGAGACCATCTGTCTAATAATTACTAGAAGATTGATGTTGTTTCCTCATACCAGCTCCCAGAGCAGCCAGTTTTTAACTCGACAGCTCCAATAGCATACCTCAGAGTGGGCTGGAAGTCCCCTCCCCGGCACTCCTCACCTCAACAAGGTGTTCTCTCCTCTGCCCCTGCTCTTCCAGTGGGAGCGGGAGCTTCCCACAAGTGTCTCGGCAACACGGAAGTCCAACCCAGCCTCCGACTGTCACAGTCGCTGACGGGCGTGCACCTTCAGAGTGAAATCACCTCTCAAGTTGCCTAATGCTGCAAGACACAGGTTTCACAGGAGCCGGGAAAGCCGAAGCCTGTACACCTGCACGCGCTAAGCTCCCCCAGCAGAGACACCTTGAACGCTGCAGCCATGGGACAGCATGGTCTGGCCCCAGCATCCACCACACACCAAAACAACCGTGTGAAGAACCTGGCTGGGGGGAAGAGATTGGGTGTTTGCTTTCATTCTGTTGGGGGTTTTTTTGGGTTTTTTTGGTTTTTTTTTTAATTTTATTTTTTTTTTTTTATTGCTTTAATTGTTTTTAAAATTTGCTTTAAAAGATTAGGCTTGTACAAAACATTCATCTGATGTATCACATCAGCTGTCAAATGCTGTGTTTTCCACAGTCATCTTTATTCTTCTGTCTGCTGTGGGAAACACCTCAAGTGCACGTATGGCACTCCAGGGCCTTTTCAAGGACGTACATATCCCTTCCCGGCACAACAACAAACAAAACTCCTTGTGCTCAGACCTCCTCGTTTCCAACAGGTTGTGTTTGCTGAATTCTACCACACACATAGGGCAGGTTACCTTTCCTATTTAACTTTTGGCAGCTATAGATATTTAATGTTTGCCACGTTGCCTCCCTTACTTTCAACAGCAAATGTGTGCCCTTTGCTGCTTGCAGAGCATTCCTGCCTGCGTCAGAAGGCAAAGCAGGGGCAGTGCAAGGCAAAGGCAGCTCACCACCCTCTGTGGGGACAGAGCAGCCAGGGAGGGAGGGAGACAGACACTACAAGAACATCAGAGCTGGGGTCACGTAGGAACAATTTCTTCATTGCCATTTCCCTAGTGATGTGAAAGTATGAGGTAGTATGAGATAGGAAGGGACTAATTTTATACAATCATGATGAATTCTTCTGTTTTAAGCTCTTGATATTTATATACAAATAATGTAACAATGTTTATATAAACACTAGCCAAAGGATATGAAATTAACTTTAGTGCTTGCTAACGAAAGGAACATTCATTTCTGAATAAAGAAAGATCTTACTGCTCAAACCTGACAACTTGACCTTTTACTATCAAAATTTACTGCCATATTGGTTGGCAGCAACAGCCTCAAGAACTCAGCTGAGGAAAAAACAGGACTGCCCCTTTCTCCCCACATCATGACAGTAAAAGATGTCATTTTAATAATAATGTAATGAGGATTACTTCTAGTGTCTGATTCTTTAGAGCATTTCTGTGTCTTTGTTTCTGCTCTGTAACAGGCAATCAAAACTCCCCCCGCCTCCAAAAAAAATAATTAAGAAAATCAGACACTAAGAGTCTTAAGTACCTACTTGCCATGCAGCGTCAACCTGTCACGTTCTGGTAATAGCTAGAGAATGGAAATCCAGAGAGTAACCAAAACAAGAAGTCATTTTAAAAGAATGCAAGAAGCACCTTTTCAAGCTCAGGGGCAGAAACATCCACCCCTGCCAGCTCTGAAACATCCACCCCTGCCAGCTCTGAAACATCCACCCCTGCCAGCTCTGCTGACATACTATGGTTTTCATATTGCTGACAACTACAGTGAACCAACTAGCTTAAAGGAGAGCACGGCAGCGGTAGACACATGGAAAACATCCCTGTTGCTGCCCAATGTAGGTGACAACGTAAGGAAAGTAAATGAATATTCCCACAAGCTGACCTCTCAAGTGTGACTCATGACAACTCACCCTGCACAAAAGGACTCTGACATTCAAAAGCTGCGAGAAAGGTACGTGTTGCAATGCCTATTTTGATATCAGCATATGATAAATGGTGATGCAAATTCACAATGGGTGGAGAAGGAATGTGCACCGCACCCTCACAGTATCAATTCATTTTTACTGCTATTCTGCATTAAACCCTTTCAGTAGTACAGGAATATTTACTTGCTGAAGATTAAGAGTCAGGTTTCCAACCAACACCAAACAATAAGCAGCTATGGGGAGAAAAAAAAAAAGCTAACCCTATACAGTTCTGAAAATACACATTCTAATCAGGGAAGATTCAAAAGAGATTTTTAATATTTCCTGTAAACACGTACTCAGGGACTTAAAGAACATACCAGATTGAACATTCATTTTTATGGGTTGCCACTGAGAAGTGAGTGATGCGTATTTGTTGCAATCACCACTCTGCATTAGCGGCTGAAGACACTTAACTCCTTCTGGGAAGCTTCCTAAATGAGCTGCAATTCCCCATGAAATGCTTGCACTAAGGTACAGGCTGCCTTCAGAAACTTTGCAATCAGGAAACACAACAGGGACCTTGTTTGAAGAAGGGTGAGGCTGGACACAATACAAACGAACCTTCTTATCCTGACTCATTCTTTCCAAGGAACTCCAGTGCATTCAAATAATTTCATTATCAATAAAACTATCTAGACTTTTGTACAATTAACCAAATTAACTTTGACCACAAGTAGCTAATAATAAAAATGCTCCTTTTAGAATAAAGCGATTGTAAGCAAACAAGTCCTAAGAACGGGCTGAAAGAGCAGCAGTCAGATCTAAAATAGGTTGATGAAAAAAAGTGGGTATTTGGGGTTAGGGGGGAATAAATTGGTCATTGAACATGCTCTTTCTATTAAGACGTACAGTCAAGCAAAGTTAGCTTGTTCCTACGTTTACAGGTTTTACACGTTTCCCACTCTTTCAAAATCCCACCCAATTTATCTACTGTCACTCAGCCAAAAGGCCAGGACATTACTTTTGCAGAAAGGGAATGAAATGGGATGAAGTGGCAAAACACTTGTCTGGAAATATAGCAGCTGAGCAGAATAAAGATGAAAAATACTTCTGTACTGAAATAGAAGCCACATAAAGACAGCACACAAGTAGAAGTAGCTTATGTCTGACTGGATAAAGAATAGAGTCAACGGAGGAAATAATAAGAAATGACGTGGCAAAAAGCAGAAAACTAAGAAAATGGGATCAATGATAACATGAATATAAGCAAGGTTCAAACCTATTTATCGAGTATAGAGATAAAGGACATAGGAGCAAAACAAGAACAGCCTGAATGAGCATTTTAGCTGCACACCTATAGAGCAAGGGCTGTTTCAGAGACTGCATGATACAAGCATTGTAAGATTCTCGTAGATTTAGATGTCATACCCACAGCCAGCATCCACTTAACATCCAGGGTAACACCAGGGTTACTCTCTCCCCAGGGATGAAGACAAAAGGGGCTAATGTATGAGGGAGACAGTGACTCATCATAAATGCCCAACCATCAGCCAAGCTCGTACTGTAAGGGAGAAGGTGTCACAGAAGTGTATTTTAAGTAAAAGGAACTGGCAGATGTGTGTTTGCGAGGTTACCTGTAACTAAGGTGCACAGAGAAGAAAGATAGAGAACCAAGAACAAGCAGCTGCAGCAGGGAATGTGAAATACTCTTCTAACGCTACCTTAAAGGAGTGATTCAAATAAAAGAAAAAAAAGAAAAAGAAAGAGAACCAGGACACAGTCTCACATCTGCAAAGACACGCTAATGTAAGCAAGGATAAGGAATGCTTGAGGTGTCCGAAGGGCATTAATATTGTTAATTTTCATTCAGCTAAAAAGAAAGGGAGCTTGCTGATCATCATTTCAGTGGAGTGGAAAAACAGAACAGAGGATAGGAGCTCCAAACAGTAACTGCAAACAGAATGAGATGAAAACATGTCAGTGTGAGCAGGAAGAGAATACACGTAGAGGTTGAAAGTTATAGAGGAAAGAAAAAGCAGGGTAAGAGGTGCTGGAATGACAAAGAGAGTGAGATGAGGTTTCTTGGGGGAACATAAAAGGGGTTAGAAGCTTCAGCATGTGTGACAAAAGGGGTTCACAGTGTGACTGGCAGAGGGGAAAAAGGAAAAGACGCTATTTGCTACACAAGAAATTTCTGAAACTTACGGCCAACAACAGAAGGAAGAATGAGCCAAGTGCACATACTCAAAGTCATCTGAAATTGCAGGCAATGAACTCTCAGGCATTAACAGGGAGTTGTTCAGCTAGAAATAAGCGAGTAATGGAAGAAACCACCAGAAAAGTAATTTGATCCAAAGTCAACCTGGATTTCTCTAGAATACATTGTTCATTGAGAGGATGAAAAATCCTGGCTAAGAAAGAGGCAGGGGGAAAAGGCTAGTCAAAGATTTCTATCAGTATCTACTTGAGCAACCTGGTCTAGTGGAGGGTGTTCCTGCCCATGGCAGGGGGGTTGGAACTAGATGATCTTGAAGGTCCCTTCCAACCCAAACCATTCTGAGATATTTACCTGTTTATTTAGCTGTTTGAGAGTTTGTGGGGATTTTTTCCATTAATTTTTCACCCAAGTTGCATTGTGTTTTTTTAAGAATCATTTGGTTTTCCCTCTTAAAAAAAAGAGCCAACCTAGACAAACCTAGACTTTCATACTGTTATCTTTCACGATAAGAGTCTGCAAAAGTTTCACCCTTTCCTCTTTTATCATTGGTTCTGTCAATCTCAGTCTGCTATGAAAACAACTACTTTCCTACTCAAATACACACATAGCTCTTTCCTCTTCCCCATTCCACCTACGTAATATATTTCAGTAATGCCAAATAAGGTGACAACTCTCACTCGTTTTGTAAAATATTATACTTGAAGATTTATCTAAAATGCGTAAGTTAACACAGGTGATTCAATCTTCAGATAGAGTGTGACATTTTATTGTCTAATTCCATCTACACCTACCAAAAATAAATTCTCTAAAAGACCTTATGTAAAAGGATTAATTAATTATTCCAACCCTAGAAAGTCTTTGTAAAGATTTATAAATTCTAAGTTTTGAGCATTTGTGCATTTGCTTTTGCAAGCTATTAGAAAAGTTACCACCACCAAATGCAAGTTGAAGAAATTATTACAATGTCAGTCCATACATAAGTTCATTAAATCTGAGGTGAAAGCCAGAGTCACTTCTTTACATACTAACTTAAATAACAGCATTAAACCCTTGTACCCTGGCACAATTTTGGAGTGCTTTTTTCCTTGAAGAAAAAGAAACCATAGGCTGCTAAAATAATTATTTTAAAAGTAAAACAAAGGAAGATACACTTTTTAAATGGAAATCTGGGTCTCATCAGTCCTGACAAAGTATGTATGAACAATTTATTCACATAAATAATTCTGTACAGTAATATCCTGTAAGGTTTTCTGTTAGTTTCAGTGTACCACCAACTCTCCTCCAACGTTATGTTTACCCAAAAGGGTGAACTGGATTCACAATTCAGTGCACACATACATCTGAGCACCAGAGAGTCCATGTATATCAGAGAAATAAGCTCTCTATGCTTCATCTTGTCTTAAAATAGATATTCAAAACAGGTCAGCTGAGCTGCAACTGCCTATCTCTCTCTCCCAAATATAAAAAGCATCTCAGGCAAATGACTCTGGTATCGACAAATACACGGCAGAAAAATCAAACATAATTGACAGGCATCTCATAATATGTCAACTGCTTTAGATTTTTGAAAAAGCTCCGTTTTCTACTCTACCTTAGAGATGCCTTCTCCCACTACAATCCGTATACCTTTCTCCATCAACAGGAAATGCCAACATTACCTTAAACCCAATTTAATATGCCAGTATTAAAGGCCAAAGCCTATGCCTTCCACCGCACCTCTCAAATCCTTCTCTCTCTCTTGCGTACTTCAGATGGGTGAAGCAAAGGAAAGCTACAACCCATTCAGTTCCACTAAACCTTATGAGACTACCATTCACCAGGGAGGCTGAGACAGGATCGACAGCACTCTCCTTCCATCACGTAAAAAGTAATCCTTGAAAAAGACATTTTTTTTTACCAAGCATTATGCCTTACCTACTGGAGAGATTTGTCTGTGTCAGACATTAAACCCTGCTTTTCCTTATGGAAAAACTCCCCAACACTTCAAGCAGCCAGCCCGCACACACTCTAGCTGACTCTGATGCCCTCAGCTCATGGAAGTACACTGGGTGGGGGCTTAGCACTCACAAGAAAACTTGTAAGGCCAGAGTCAGACCAACCACTACAGTGCTCTTGAGGCTCTGATCCCGTGGCATATTTAAATGCTTGCCCAACACCTGTTGCTTATTCCATTACCGTGCAACTCCCATAGTTTCTCCAGGGCAGCACACACCTTAAGACAAAATCGATGAGCAGATCAGCTCTTAGCTCCCACATTCAGGCACGCCACACTTCCACAGAGTGACACGTTGGCCAGACAAAGTACTGTAAAAAGAATGATAAAAAGGAGGCTATCTGTATTTAACCTGGGGGGTAAAAATCAGCTGCAGCTTTTAATGACAGTACAACTGTTCTATTTCTTAAGCTTCTAAAACCAGGCCAACTCAGCCTGTTACATCATGCGGATTAATCAGATGCTACAGTATTTACCAGGGTTAAACCTGTAAGGATAAAGGTTACATAATGGATTCAATCCAACTTAAAGTGGTCAGATCTTTCAAATAAATATGCACCTTCCCTCTTCGATCACGTGGACAGGAATAATCAATTAAACATAAGAGAAGTTCAAGTTCAACAAGCTTCTGAAATTGCATTCACTTCTGAAATCGCGTACAGAGAAACCAATGGAGGCACATGCCACTCAAAAGACCACAAGAACCGATTCAAATTTTGTCACACACATCTTTACTCTTCACAGCCCCTCTGATATTGTTATCAAAGCACTACAAACTACCTTTGTGTACTACACACATACAACATCCCCTGGGCCTACACTCCTTACTCCTTTCTCTTATTTGTTTCACTGTGATCTTGGACTTGTCTAGATTAAGCCAAGCTCTCCAACCAGAATAAAATCCATATAAAACTACTGCTTTCCCAAAGGCTGCATTTTGTTTTAGAAGTTACAGCCATCAATGAGGAATCTTGATTTTTCCACTCTGCTCTATCCATTCCTCATGTGCCTTCTAACAGAAGTCTGATGAAAACATTCAGTGCTCTGATAAGGAAATTAATCACCTGAGCAAACATTAGAAAAATCAAGAGGCCCAGAAGACAGTGCTCACCAGAGCTTGTGGTTTTTCGAATTCAAAAAGATAACCTGCTTGCTTTTAAGAAGCTGTAGTTTTAAATGCCTTTCACAGACACATAACCAGAGAGGAAACATACACTGCCTATCAACACATTAAACATATACATATTACAGCATACTGGTAATGCAGAAAAACCACAGACCTAAATACAGAATCTTACTGTAAGTGCATTAAAATTCAGTTCAATCATTGTACATACAGTTAACATTTCAAATATTTCTCCCCCTGCCCAAAGACTGCTCACATAGTGCATACGCTCCTCTGCCACTCCCTTTGCAAAAGAGAAAGCTATACAGCCGAGTCTCTTGTAGCACGCTCACAAGGGATGCTGAGATGCAACAGAGATGAGGGCACCTCTGCTACACCAGGGTGTTGCCTTTTTCAATTTCATTTTTAAAACCACCAAATAACGATACTCCCATCTTACAAGCTACAAATTCTGAAACCAGAGACTAGAAAGAAATATTTACCATCTGTGCATTCTTCATAATACCAGTCCAGTTCATAATAATCTGCTTCAATAAATTTCTGCATAGTCAGTATCCTTCAGCAACATAGATGAGATTTCACTTCGCTGCTAAGGTCAAGTGAAATGCAGCCATGCCTTCCTGCCTTTGCAAAACGCCACAGCGCAAGGAAGCTCACCGGAAGCTGAAAATGAGCTGCACATCTTCAAGGAGGCTGCAACTAAAATAAAAGGGGGGTGAGGAGGGTGTATCTGGGGGGGTAAAAAATAATAAACAGAAAAAGGATGCAGAAGGGAGAGCAGATGCCCTGGCAGCTCCTGTAATAAAGAAGCTGTGCACAGGAGCCTCGGATGGGTGTTAACGAAAGCATCCTATCAAAAAGCTGATGCGCTGACGTGAGGGACACACACCACCGCCCGGCTGCTTCTAACTCATTCCTTCCCTCCCCAGTCTCCACATCTCTTTCAGGCAAACATGTTGCCATGGAGACAAGCTAGCTCCAAAAGCGATGCAGAGATGAAGAAACAGCGTTTTGCTGTTTTTGGCTTTACAGACTAGAAGTAGCCCTCCATACTGGAAACAAAAATCCTTGCTCAGAAAGATGATACAACCCAGCTGACTGCTCACAGAGCAACGGCATCGTGCCATCACAATTCGCTGGGTACATCAATAATGAAAATCTAGTCCATTACTACTACTCTCTTCCACACAGCTTGATAAAAGCCTGCCTTCCCCATGGAAAATTAAACTACGCTAATGCTTTGTTACACCATTCTGGGTTGATATAATAGAATCCTCTATGCATCCTGTTATTGCCAAAGTGGCAAATAAAAAATAAAGAATCAGACAAATCAGAAAAGCAATACATTTCCCCTTGCAATAAAGCTAATCCGCTTCTACTTTTTGCCCTCCTCATGAACCACTGACCCTTTCTTTTTTTCCCCAAGCATCTAAACTTCATAGCTGAAAACAAGCGGTTAAGAAATGCTTTCATCACTCTATTCCTAAAAACGCTGAAGGTCGTCACACAGAACAGCACAATGTTTGTGTTCAATGCTTTGGAAATGAAGGACTTCACTTTGGCAGCACCCAATAAAACTGTTTTTAAGCTATTAGAAGAGAATCTGTCTGAGGAATGTACGGCATTAAATCATCATCAAACACAGCAATTCAAAAAGCATCTCTCAGTCTGTGCAGGTGGTTACCAAAGGGATTGACATCCATTTTGTTCATAACCACCACATACTCTTCACCCCTTTCTCCACCCTTTGGTAGGAAACTGTATTTCTTTGCGAACACCAGTAGAAGCACTGGGATAGATTAAGTTGTGACAAAGGAGGTGTCTTATCTCGTCAAAGACTCCACCTACAGGAACAGCCATGAGCAGGTAAGGGAGACCTAGCCAACACTGCCCTCAACTACTCTCCCAACCTCCAATTTTCTCCAGCTTCAGAGACAGCCCGAGACTCATACAGTTTCTACATTTAGCAATTCTTGAATGATTTATCCTGTCTGTTCTTGAGACCATGCGCGTGTTTAGCACCTCCAACATCCCCTTGCAAGGAGTTCCACACATCTACTATTCAGGATATATGAAACCCTCACTTTTGCTTTGCAACTCATTTTTACTAACTTAGATGCTTCCAGCTCTGGAAATCTGATCGCCCAATTCGTCTCTCCTTCCCAATCACTCACGATTTTGCAGTTTTCTATTAAGCTCACCCTCACTCATGTCTTTTCTAGGTTGTTACCACTTACTCCCTGACTGGTACCACTTTGCTTTACTATAACAGAGATAGTAAGGAACAGTCAAGCTATGCAGAGGAAAATACATCAGTTTCATGACCACATTAGTGTTTAGGCTTTACTGGTATAAAAAATGATCACTGCAGCAACTCTGAGGTTGGGAACTGCCACATCCCTTTTATGTATTCATAGCTGATGCACAGATTAACAGATCTGTTCACGCACCTGACACACATTGTCAGTGGCAATTGCCTATGTTACTCACTCAACTCCAATAATCCAGACCAGGGCCAAAATCAAATACACCTGAAAGTACATTATTTCAACAGAAAATAACATGTTTCTAAGGCTGCAAATACTTTAAAAAAATTAAGATTAAAAAAAAAATCATGGTGTTCATCCTACAACATTGGGCAACATGCACAAGATTCCCCTCTACTCAGCACTGGCAAGGCCACACCTGGGGTACCGTGGCCAGTTCTGGGTTCTCCAGTGGAACAGAGACATGGACGAACCGGAGAGAGCACAGTGAAGGGCCACTAACCAGAGCATCCCTCCTATGAGGAGAGGCTGAGAGAGCTGGGATTGTTCAGCCTGGAGAAGAGAAGGCTCAGGGGGACTTCGTCAACACGTATAAATACCCGAAGGGTGGGGGCACAGGACGGACCAGGCTCTTTCCAGAGGTGCCCAGGGCACTAGAGGCAAAGGGCACAAAATGAAACAGAGGAGCTTCTCCCTGAACAGAAGTTGTGTGTTTGGCTTTTTTTTTTTTTAATGTAAAGGTGACTAAGCACTGACACAGCCTGCTTTAGGGGACCCTGCTTGAGCAGTAGGGTTGGACCAGATGACTTGCAGAGGTCCCTTCCAACCTCAACCATTCTGCTATTCTGTGAGTTTGTAGCTAGAGGGCCTCAACCTTACTTACTTAATTGCCACAGAATAAGATTCTTTTAACTTCTTTCATTATATAAAATAGTTCTTTTTACCTCCCTAGACAGTAGGAACAAGGGCACATGGTGCAGACCACTGTGAAATTTAAAGACTCACAGAGACGGAGCTAGAGCTCTTCTGCAAATACTGTTCCCCCTTGTCCCTGTGAGATGTTCTTGGCTGGGCAGCAAATTGCAGCCCACGTGTCCACACCACTGGTTTTGTCCAACTTTACTCTTAGGTCCTGTTCGTTCTCCTCCCCGAGCCAGCTTTATCCAGCTGGGGCCAAAGCCTACAGCTCTCCTGCACTGTCTCCAGATGAGAAGATCCACTGTTTGTACTTCAGTTATTGATGGTGGACAACTGGGTTGGTGTAATACCCAAGGAAAGTAAGCCAACCTGTTCTAGACTGGAAGCATTGTCATTCCTGGGAGGCTAACTCAAGGCAAAGCAGCACAGCCTTAATCAAGGCACCACCACGTTCACTGGCACTTCCCCCCATTTAGGACACCAAAATGCAAAGTCAACATGAATAGAACAGCCTGCACCTGAGACCTGGCTGCCAGAATGAAGACTGCTGTCTTCAGCTTCTGCCCCTCCAGACCCACCACAGGGCAGGGAATCTGCATTACTATTAGCCTCTAGCCTTACACACGACAAGCACCAAAACTATCCTCCTTTCCCCAGCCATCGCTTTTGTATCAAGCTAACCTTAGCCCTCTTGAAATCAACAGGCATGCCGAGATAACAACAGCCTGAAAAACAAAACTTACTTTCATTTTGACAGAGATGGTGTTATTTCTGACTTCATTTTGTTGGTAAGATTTTGCAATGCCTGATACTGGTGTGAAAGCTATACAGTAAGTGTACACAAACTTCACATTAGTGAATGACAAAGGATTATATATAAAAGCCACTGAAAGCCTTTGGACGTGCAAAGGTCATACAACTTTCTTTACCAAAGAAGTGTATTTTGATCAGTGCAAGTATTTTTGCCAAATGCGATCACTGTGCCCTTACACTGTGCCACCCTGAAACACAGGAATGTGACAAGGCTCTCTAGCTCAGACTTGCAGAATTACAGTTATGCACACTTACAAGGCAAGAACTGCATATGCTATTAAATGCAATTAAGGCTACACTGTTAAAATACTGTTGGAGAAAAAAATAAAGGTTCCTATGGCAACATTAACTCAATTGCTCTGCATATAAGCTATTTGTTCCACTTGTATTATATTTGTCCACAAGGTAATTTCAGTCTGGTAATGCTGTTAAACAAGCATTTAAAATATAAAGAATGAACATTGGCTACCAGCTTGAATTGCTGCAGAGACTTTCTCTTTTATATGTCCTGACATTTTAAACAAAGGAAATCTGCCATCATGCTAGAATTTTCTTCTCCATGTCCTCTACCTGCACACATTCCCTCCTCCTTTCAGTGAGACAGGATAAAAATAGTTCAGGGTGGGGGCTTGGACTTTGGGTTGGTTTTATTGATATTTTTCTACAGAAGTGATTGGAAACATATTGGTGTAATACAGAAAGGCATTATTTATCTGTGGAGAAAATCACTTGTGTAGTCAAATGATTTCTGAACTCCTCAAGCAACCTGGAAATATGGCATGAGTGTATGATCTTCTCAGCATGAAGACAGAAACCCTGGACAGACAGACTACTACATATCCAGGTATCCACATGCAATCATCCCTTCAATTATATGGGAAATTGTAGCTGTATAAAGTGGGAGCTGGACGGGGTGTCAAGCAGAACATGAAAGTCTGACCAGGCTGCCGCAGCAGCTGCATGCTTGCAGAACCTACTTTCCACCTCTGCAGCCCTATTTTTCCTTCCCACAGCTGTGGATGAGATTCATCTTATGTAAAACTTAGTGGAACAGCACATTTTTCTGGTGGACAGCTTCTTCAAACATTGAATCTCTGTGTATTCAAATCTCCATATTACAACACTACGTTTGGCTGGGGTGTTAGTGTGTTACTGGCCTAAAAGTTCATAGAAAAATCAAGGTTAAGAAAGATTTCAGGTAACAGATCTGTAACTGTAAGGACCTTGCTTTTTCCTACTCCAAAGCTAGTGTTATTCATTCAGCATTCCCTTCCAGCTGCCAGATTTTGTTCTGGTTTTCCATGTTTCATTTTAAAGCAAACAAAACCCCACACTTTTGTTTGTCCTCCACAGAGCAAAACACACAGACTGGTAAAGAATTCCAGTAGCCAACTGTGATCAGCTAGACTGAGCACTCCTTAAGTCTGCAGTTACAAAGGGGTTTTATTAGGCAGAAAAGTTGGCTTGAAAAGATCACAAGCCCTTTCCTCCTTCCTTTTTGCTGGAATAAACCCATGTCATATGTCTACACCATCCTGATCTGCCTAAACTAGGCAGGTTATAAGAATCACACAAACCCTTTTCCTTGTTTGAAGGGAACTTTTGACAAAGATAATTTCAGCTACCCCATTTATAAACGTGGCCTCTCGAGAAAGTTGTAGCAGTAGTCAAGGATGCAGTGAACCATGAGGCTAGGGTGCAAAACAGCAGTAAGCAATCTCTGCTGGCAAATAAATTCTTCAAAGAATGTCATTACACAGTATGTCACTATAAATCATGCGTTCCCGTGCTTAGTCATTCTCAGCTTTCTTCTCCAGACCTTTTCCAGTTTTGGTGGTAACCTCTGAACCTGAACACCAGACCTGGATGGAGTATTTCCATGGCACCTGCAACAGTGTATTACTTCCCATTTGGTTAACTCGGGGTCACATTTCTTCTCTTGGATATCTGCTGTGGTTACTAAAACCTAACCAAACCCAACTAAAACCAGGAGCATATCACACCAGGATATTCAGCCAATTAAACACCACATCCTTCCATTATTTTCTACAGTCGCCACCACTCAGAATAACATTATTCATCCCATTAATATCATCTGGAGTTCTTTTTATCAGAAGAGCAGCTGTACAGTCCACCACGACGAAATGCATACTGTTAATGGTCAGGCATTGCCACAACACTTATTTGGCAAACTGTCATTTTTAACTGGCTTTTAGAAAACAGAAATTTATTAAAGAGCTTAAAAAGGATGGCAAACATGTTTAAAAGCCCAAGTGATTTTCAAGGACAGGCTGGCATAGTTATTTCTGAACTGGGATCTCATTCACTGAAGAGTTACCTCTAAAGGAACACTGAGCAGGAGTCATTCTGTGACCACACAGTTAGCAAGAGCAAACAGCTCTGCAACTTAAGACAGAGATCTCTTCCAGTTTTGGTTTTTTTTTGCCTAGCAGAATTCTGCCTTTGCAGAATTTTGCCTAGCAATAAGTCACTGTGGCTTGCTTAACCTGAACAGCGTGGAACTAGAGCAGTGAAAGTGTTCTATCAGCAGCTTTCAGAATTAGCATTTAGAAAAATGGTGCTTCAGATCTGACTGACTCTTTTATCAAAATGGGATTAACTAATCAGGGCTTCAGAATGGTACAGGTGCTTCCTACAGATGGGACAGAGTTGGTCCCTTCTGGACGCCCTAAGGGCACACTGACCTCACAGGCAAATGACTCTTCTGATGTCGAGTCTAACAGAATTCTTCCACTGAAACAGAACGACATAATGTGAGACCGGGGCAGACAGATGAATTTAAATTACTTAAGGACAAAACCCTATTTTCTACATGAAAGGTTTTTTTCTCCCTTCCCCCAAATTATCACTGGAGAATGTTATATTTGCATTTGTAGAAAACCAAAATCGATGTCATCTTCAGCAACCTACCTGCAAAACCAGCTGCACAGTTTAATTAAGGTAGCACAGGGCAGACTTAAATGCTGTAAATGAAACCATGACAACAAGATCCAGACATTTAAGAGAATACACTTCTTTATGCTATCCAGCATAAAGAAATAAGGAAGAGTAAAGCTTTAAAAAATCAGATTTTGTGAACTGCTTACCACCTGGAAATAATGTAAGCTACAATCTCTATTTTTTCGTGGTTTTATTTTTCCTGGAGACAGCAAAAACATTTGTAAAACGAAGTTGAGCTTGATTGGATAGACAAAAATATTACAGTAGCATGGTTATGACCTATTTTCCCAACAAGGAAGGAAAAAACCTACTGACGGTCATGATTGCAGCTGCCTGGAAAGAAAAGGAATGCAAGCTGCATTACACTGAAGGAATACAGAATCAAGGAGCCCAGAACTGGATACAACACTCCAGGTGTGGCCTCACCAATACTGAGTAGAGGGAAAGATCACCTCCCTCGATCTGCTGGCAACACTCCTAATACAGCCCAGGATACCACTAGCTGCCTTCACAGCAGGGGCACATTGCTGGCTCATGTTTAACTTGGTGTCCACCAGGACCTCAGGTCCTTTTCTGCAAGGCTGCCTTCCAGCCAGTGGGACCCCAGCACGTACGGGTGCACGGTGTTGTTCCTCGTGAGATGCAGGCCTCTGCACTTCCGCCTGCTGAATTGCGCAAGGCTCTTGACTCATCTCTCCAGTCTGTCAAGGTCTCTCTGAATGGCAGCACAATCCTCTGCTGTCTCAGACACTCCTGGATCCTGGTGATGTGTCTCGCCCTCTCTGATGCTGCACAGCCTGTTGACTTCCTCTCAACTTCCCTACTGGGTGACCACTCTTCAAGAGCGGCACACATACACAGAAGACCACCTCACACCAGGGAGAGGCCTTAGGCGCTCCCAGCAGTCTGAGACTTGCAGGGCTGCATCAACCACCTGAAGCTCTGTCTGCGTTAAGGTCTCTGCCCTGTCAGGGACAGATGCTCCAAACCCCGGGCAACGCACCCTCTGGCACATCACCACCAGATCTGAAGGTTTAGGCTGTTCTAAACTCAGCTGAGGACCCCTTTTAGCACCCTTCCACACAAACTGCTGCATCTGTTGGCTGTCTCTGGGCGCTGGGCTCCAGGCCAGGCTGCTACACTGGGCTCTCCCAAGCACCAGCTAAAATGGTGCTTGACCACCCCGACTGTTATCAGCAGCAACGAAGGCTCCAAGCACCCTTGGACCAAGGGCAGCTGACAGCCCCTAGGGCCTCCTCAGGCCCACATCCCTGTCCTTACCTAGCAGTAAGGACACCTTACAGTAAGCAGGCACCTTCCAGGCTCTCAGAGGGTTCCCTGGAATCCCCAGATGATCCTGGGCCCTGTCCCTATAAGTTGCCAAGGCAGAACCCACACTTGGGCAAACTGCTGTGTCTGTTCACTGCCTCTGATAGCCGTGCTCAGAGAGCTGTGCTCTGTGCCTGGCTCTTATATAGACCTCTCCCTAGCCACTAGCTAGAAGTGTGCTTGACTCTCCCTGATCTGAGGTCAAGGAGATGGAATGTCACTTTGCTGTATCATACACTTGTAGAGCACATTTTAGACTGGCTTAAAAGGCACTCTGCCTCAAGAATTTAATGAGGCTGGTGAGATGACATCCGATTATCGTTTAGGGTCATATCAGTTGTATTTTGTTAGTTGGGTAGGGACCGGCTCAGTCTTCTGTCTGAAGCATATCAAGAACATAGTGACAAAGATGTGCTTTGGAGCTTCAGAATGCAAAAGAACAACTGCAGCCCTATTACACTATTCAGTTCCTCCCAAAAGGTATCTTCATCCAAGTGTGAAGACTCCACTTCCCAGTTCCCAACTACATGTTAAGAACTAGTTCTCTGTGTCACCTATGCCAGATTATAGCTTAAGTCCCCTCAAAAGTTGCTAATAAATTAAAATGCCTGGATATTTAAATATTAATCTTTCTACCCACATCGTCAAACATTCATTAATAAGGAGGGCTAAATAGCCTTGCGTCCATGCTCGAATTACACGGCCCAGCTGATTCTGTAACTGCCAGCCTTTGTGGCTGGGGATTGGACTGTACCTCAAAACCAAAAAGCCACAGGAAGGCAGAAAACTCTGCTCTAACAAGCCACAATAGTCTAACTCAGTGTCATTGTTGACTCTTACCCTGTATGGACAGATCAACACAGAGGGAAACTCATCACATTTCCACCAGCAGGTTTTAAACCGGCATCAGTCTCAGCATCTAGTCCAAAAACTGCAAGGACATTTTTCCTAAGCCATTCAGAAATCAAATGCCCTTCTTCCTTAATTGCTCAGATTTCAAACCTCTCGTGTCCATACAGAGCAGCTACAATGACAACATTCAGTGTGCAAGCCTCATGGACCTTAACAGAATACTATTAAAAGTCAAAAGCTAGATTTTAAAATTCCAAGCATAACTCTTGTTGTCAAGTCATCTCAATTCCAACCAAAATCAGTGAGTTGTATAAAAGGGAACCCCGTAGTACTGAAATAGCCAAGCGCAACCAGTATTTTGCCTAGAAAGTAGATTAGTCAAAACTTTTAACTGCATGAAAAGGCATCTGTAGACTTTAAAAGCCTGGCAATATACCACCCCAGAAAACTCATTTCAGTGCTTCTACTTTAAAGAACAGCAATGCAGCTGCCAGTTATCTTATATGCCGAGTCACTCTTGGAAGTAATATTTCTCATGGATTCTCTCCTGGGAGCAAACACAAACATGGATGAACCCAAACTAGAGAATACTGTCACAAGTGATTTAGATTCTTTCACAGATAATGGTCCTTGGAGAGACCTGAATCTATCCAAACAACAACAGAGCCTCTCCTACTAAATAGAAATGTATTATTCAGAAACTAAAAGTCACAGAGAAATAGGTATGCAGTATTGCAAGTTCCCTATTAACAAGCCTGTCTTCTATAAAAGGAGAATAGCAGATAGATGAGAATAAATTATAAAATGTGAAATGGGTATATGTGAACGTGTGAGTACATGTGTTTAATACAGAAATCCTGTACTATAATTCATATACAAATGACACTTTAAATAGCAGATAAATTCTTTGCAACTACAGCTCTCGAGAGATAGTCCATAAAGAATAAGAGCTCTATTTTCTGAGTGCTGCTTAAAATTTGGGATTGGGGTTTCAAATCAATCAGCTTTTTACACAACCTTTCTGACAAATGAGTTTTACCCCCTTCGTGTTGCCATTCTAAAACAAGAACAAATGAAGATGATCGTACAGTTTTAAAAGGTATTTATTCTCAGAATCAGTTTACTTACTAGGATTAAGATAGCCACATTTTTTAATCAACTTCAGGGCACTTTACAAGACTTAACCAAAAATGCATCTGAGGAATTATTTTTGTTTTGATTAGAGATTTAAAATTTGGTCACTATGTTTTAAAATTCTTTCAAAAGGATAATTACAAAGCCAATTGCACATTGATACACATATAGTATATAAATTTATTATATATGCATATATACACACTTTTATATTTATTTATTTAGAATACCCCACTTTCTGACTTCTGTGGGCCTTGAAACATTTTTAAGTAATCCAGTAGTGAGGTTCAAAGGTTCAGGCATCTGTCTTGTTCAAAACTTACAAAATTTCTTAGAACAGAGCTGGAGATACAAATCACAGTCAATCCAGAGGGTAAAGAGTCACTGAGAATGGTAACTGGTCACAAACGCACTCAGAACCTACAGCAGAAGGCAGGAAAAAAGCTGCACTCAATTACCACCCCCCAGAATCAACCTTCACTACCCTTGGATGCAGGGATGGAACTATAACCCGTGGAAAGACAGAAGTGTTTCCTTTCCTTAATTCCAGTTGTTCACAGTAGGTACCCTAACACCATTAAAACAACGAGTTACAGTGTAAGACTGTCACTATTGGGTCACCCTTCAGACGATTTCCAACCTAAGCAGTTACACCTTGACTAGTATGGTGAGAGGATATAACATGTTGCTCTTCCTGCGAAGTTCTCTCCCTAAACAACAGGAAGCCTCACAAAAGAAAATACATTTGCATTTATTAACAATGCACAATATTTATACATATTAAAACATGCACAGATATCCCCCTTGATGTCCAGTACTTGTCAGTCTGTGAATATTTCCTGAATAAAGTCACAACATAACCCTCCCTGCCTGACTTCACCATTCAAATTACATCCTGGTTTCAAAGCTGATCAACACTACAACACCAGGAACTGTAAGCAATCAAAATACTTGATTTCACACCTAAAAATATTCTGCAGTAGTTCAAATGTCAGTATCACTTTAATTTTAATTATCTCTGAGTGTCTCTAAGAAACTTGAAAAAGGTATGGCAATCTGTATGTGTAGCACAATTTAATACTTATAAAAGTATTTCTTTTGCACTGAATACTTTTGTGTTGCAGTAAAATCAACGAATTCTTCCTTCAGCTATGGAAAACTTTGACAAATTATAAAATTTCATTTTTGTTTCTTATTAAATTTAATTCTGTCCATAGAATTCTTGGACCACAAGGATACTGTTTTGAAAATAGTGCAAATTTCTAAGATTATACGAAAACTTTCTAATACAGTTACAGTATTTGCCCACCTCCTCGTCAAGGTTTTTAAAACAAACTAAACAGGTACAGAAGGAGTGCCTTAATTGCAGCACTGAAAATGAATCATTGTGCAAGCAGCCACACCCTAGAGAACACTCTCCAAAGTGATGATGGCACAATTCACAGGACTTTTCTGCCAACTTACTTAAATAAAAATATTATTTTGATAGTTAATTTTTCCATAAACCAACGTTTACAATTAGTGCCGTACATTCCAAACACGCCAGAGATCTACAATCTTGCACTCTCATGTATAGATGCACAAATGACTTGTTCACATCAACAGCACCAGGGTAAATGCAGAGATCTCCGTTTCCAGGGTATCAGTCTCAGGCTCAATCCAAATTCACTTAAATTTCTTAAACTATTACCCATACACAAGTGTCTGTATGTAAGCAGTAAGGAATAAATTTTTCTATATCTAAGTTCTCCTTGCTCATTTCCTCTTCTTTGAGCACTTATTTCCCAGTGAAAACACAAAACGTCGTAGCAGGAACTACACTCAACATTTTTTCATTCAAGCCAGTTGATTGGCTGAATCTTCAATCACAGCAACATGGTAAAGTTGCAGTCATCATGCATGTAAGCCAAAAGCTGGATAAAATTGTTTAAGTAGTCACAGTTCCGGGCAGCTACCGCTACCCGATTCCTCTGCTGTACATAGCTCCATTTTGTATCCATCCCCAACAGTCATGCACCATTGCAAGTGACATGCCCCACCACCATTGCAGCTGGGAGGGTTAGGATGCTTCCAAATGGATTTTTTTACTTCCTTGCCCCACTAACAAAACATCTTTCCCACGGTTATTGTCTATGCAAGTAGACTGTTGCAATCTTATTCACGAGACAGGACCAAACTGGTAACTAAAGACTTTGGGAACCTAACATTTGAAAATATTTCTTTAAGCCAACTTCTGCCATCGTTGTATCAGCACTAATGGACGGGTACAAAACAAGGAGTTGGAGTACAACTGTTTCCATAGATCAGCTTCAGCTTGCCTCCCCCACCTTCCCACTGTTTTTATGTGACTGGGGGGAGGTGGAGAGCATTGTAAGCTATCTACTAAAATACTTTGCGCTTTCTATTGAAGCATTAAAGTCAGAAACTCAGTTCTTCATATTCTTAATGCTTTTCTTTACCAGCCTTGTTCCTTAAAAAGTGATTGTCCAGGTGTTTCAAAATGCAGTGAAGCCTTATTTACAAAAGGTTTGTACTGAGCCCTGTAACTCATCCCTTCTGAGCTCTACAGTGCCTCAGTGAGTCTACTTACATCTATCTGCTACTATAATCTATGTACATCCACTAACTACTACAGCCTTAGCATATAACCTATTGGCTTGATGCTCTGCAGACTATTGTAACATACAGCACATTCAGAGGAGCAACAAAATTGCATCTTCACATGAAACCATGGAAGCAAAAAAGGAGGAAGACTCATTCAATCATAAACTACTTGATAAATCAGCAACTAGAGGATGAATCACAGAAGTCTTCTCTAATTGCACAGCTAAGTCAACATATGCAGTGGAAGAACCCAGAGACATGCATCCATTCACCACGATAAAACCATCCACAGGCTCAAACAAAGGAATTAAAAACAAGGTGACAACTGTACACGTTTTCCCTCCACGCACAAAAGGTACCTTTTTGTCCGATCGTATGAATATGAACAAAAGAAAGAATGAAGGGGCAAACCATCTCAAACTAGTCAGATCTTCTTCCTAGAACCAAGTCTTCCCTAGAACCTTAAACTGCAGAGAAATTGTGTCATGCTGCAATGCTGGCACACAGTGCCCCCAGACAACAGTGCAATGTGTCAGAGAACACGCTCAAAAAAAGCAAATACAGGAACAGGTCTAAGCTTTCCGTATAAACACAGAAATTTCAGTCTCTTGCCAGAGAGATCACAAGCAAAAGAAGCATTTCAGTTTCACTAATTTTTCATAGTGTAGAGGTGCACACACAAATTACAAACACAACTGTTCTGGATTAAATATTTCCTTTGTTTTCCATCTACCACAAACTTGAAGCAATAAATCACACACAGTTCCCTCGCTTTCCACAGTTGTAACAATGGCACAGATTCTTCAGAGCAGGTAACAAAAATAGCACTATTATATTGGTTCCTCAGTACAATTTCTGAGTTTTTGACTTACGGAAGTATTTCAAGGTCTCTTCTATTTGCTCTGTTGTTAAGTCAATATTCGCATCAGGGGAAATGAGAGGTGTATGAAGCCAGTCGTCGTGGTCATAACCATAGATTGTATCTGCTCTTAGCTTATAATGCGGCAGCTGCTCTTCCAGTAGACTGATGATTTCAACTTCAGGAAGATTGGTACTATTGCACACATCTGGTAAGAGAAAGAGGATGATCTGTTAGTTACTCTAAACTGAGTACTACACATACAAGCTAGTAAAGATGTCAGTCTGCTTCGATATCAGCAAGATTTTTCTGCATGTAAAGAACAGCTAGATGCTAACTGGTTTAGAGGACATGACTAGCACAAATTATCCCAAACCAACATATTTACTAGCAGATAAAACAAGGGCCATGCTCTCAGGGACAAAAAGCTCAACCTCTAGAAGCAGGGTCTCATCTACTGAAGAATAAGGTGGAGGTGGGGGGATAGAGAGCAACTGAGCATTGACCAAGACAGGGTAGTTAGAACCTGAGTATGGAGGAAGCACTAGTGCATATAGGAATTTACATCTTTTATGTTTTACTTGACAGATTAGACCACAGTTTAGTACCACTATATTTTTTGCCTTGGCTGCTGGCAGATTTTCCTGAAGAAAAAGAAATCCAGGACTGCAACAGCAGACACTGTCACAGTTCACACCTAGGACGCACTGGTGAAGGTGGCTGCAAGAACTTTTAGGGCGCCTTTCGGCACTATCTCAACCTGCATCCTGTGATGTCAGTCCCTCCTGTTCACATGTATATCAAGTTTGCACGCAGTTTTAAAAATGGATACCAACAGCCATCAACAACCGCAAAAACGTTGCAATTAACAATTGGAGATTTAAATTTAGGACAAGAGGCAGCCAAGAAGTTTTAACATAGAAAATTGCAATTCAACATAAAACCTTTTTTTACCATGATGATCATTCCCCATTGGAACGGGGATGCAGAAAGGCTAGGAAATCTGTCATCTTTGGAAAGATTGACAACTCGACTAAACAAGGCCATTAGCACTCACTTTCAAAGACCTGCTTTGAACAGAATTCAGAACAGATGACCTCCAGAGGTACCTTCCAACCTATATTATACTATAATAAAGATTTTGTGTGTGAATACTCAAAACAGGCATGTTAATTTTAAATATATACATTTTAATTACCATATAACATTAATGTCTTGCTAAATAATTATTACAAAACTGAGCAACCAGTGGTATGTTTTCTGCAAATACTTAGTACATCAATCTGCCCACTTTCTATTTCCATGCCAGGACAAAAAGAACACCACTGCCTCCTCCCACCACCACCACCCCAAAGTAAGACAGAGCTATCTAAGCCTATTTTGGAAGGGCAAACCCTAGGGAAGGCTGCTCACATGCTGTGTGATAGAGCTCCATCTTTAACCAGTGCCATGACTCTTGCAACTGCTGCTCAGACTCACTCCACAGTAAACAACAAAGACTGTCAAGGCCCTGAGTGCACCCCCAAGGCCTTTATGGGCCTGACCTGGCTCATCAGGGACCCCTCCCAGCACTCTGCCCAGTGGCCCCAACCCCTATCCTCCCCCATGAGTGCTGTAAGGTAGGTCTGTGCTCTGACCGGCTTTGTCCCCTGATGACACTGACTCATTGCCTGGGCTCCCCGCATTGGCTGCAGGGTCACTCAGTACCTGGCATTTGGCTGATGGTCACTGGACAGTCAATTTTAACTGTTACTGCCAGCACCTTTGTGCTTCAGGAACAAAGGGACTGTGCTCTGTCAACAAGGATCCTGCCCTTCCCATCCTGTGGTCACACTCGGCTACCATCAGGGCTGTAATGCAGCCCTTCTCTTGCTGCTCCCTGATACAGACACCTATTTTCTTAAAAGATAAACTCATTATTGCATAACTATCACTGTTTTTTTAATTGCACTATCACTGTTTTTACAGAGCTCTGTGCCATGCGAAAGTCAGCTTGCACACATCATTTTAAGAAGTCCTTGCAGCCTTCAAAGGACTACTCACTCACAGTGAAAGAAGACCTATTTCCCATGTTCTGAAAGCCGAGAGCTAACCTGTGACTACGAACCTTTCTTCTTCCCTGGCTACCTTTTTAACAGCTGACAACATCCATCTCAGTGCCTGCAACCATCTGAGTTCAGAAAAGCCAGCTGAGCTTCTAAAACACTGACCCACTGACTAAACATGCAAAGACATTCGTGTGTACATGCATATACATGAAGTTATTTTTTTTTTTAATATAGATACATTTGAATTACCTAATTGCTCTCACTGTCAAGAATATGGGGTTGGGGGTTTTCGTGTTTGGGTTATCCTGGGGCGTTTTTTTGGCTGAAATGTTAGTTCTTCTTGTGAAAAATGTAAGAATGTATACAGCTTGACTAAGGTGGTCTTCTTGGGAACAAAGAAATAAAAACGTTTGAAAAATTCAAACCTTCAGCATCTTTCTGCTTTTAATTAGTATTTCAAAAGAAGTGGACTGACTTGACAGATGAAAAGACAAAGTTTCAAGCAAGTAGTTTTGTGCAGAAAAGTAAACTGGTTTGCTGTACCATAAAAAGTAGCAAAACATGGAATGCAAAATAAGATCTGAGTAGAAAAAACCCACACACAAACATACACACAAAAGAAACCCTTACAGTTTACTTGTGGAAAAGAAATCTACCAGAATATGAAGGACAGACAGTAAAGAAGTAAGAATTATGATGGAATACAAGTCAAGCAGGACAATTTTTCTACTCTACAATATAATAAATCCTGAGTGTTTCCGAGGAATTCAAAAGGCCTAACAACTGTAAAAGATATTAATGAGTAAGTGGAAAGACAACTTATTATGATGCTATTGTCATTAACTTCTATTGCGATTTTAAAATCTGTATACCAGCAGGAAACAGGAGCAGGCTCTGATGTAATTGCCTATTTAGAAAAACAGGACACGGCAATTACTCATGTATGACTAAACATTAGTTCACCATTTAAATCACAGCAATATTCTCAGTGCTACGATTATCGTCTTCCCCTTCACTTTTCCTCCCCTCCCTTGCCTGAGATGCAGGCACTTGTCAGGAGAAGGTACACAGATTAATGCCAGCCCCCATCCTGAAATTCCAGTTACATTTTATAGAAGACCCTAACAGTGCTTCCAGATAGTTTTCACTAATATTTCTGATTATAACTGCAAAGATAAACAACCAAGGTAAATAACTTTGCTACTAAGAACACCTAAGACATCATTTGTGTTTTATGTTTAAGTTCACTGATGTACAACCAACATATAACAGTTGCACTTAGTCTTGTCCTGAGTGGTACCTTCATTTTATTGAGTTAAATATAAGCCCGTAAGCTTAAGCAATTAGTTGATCTTTAATAACAAGTGATACAACAAAATGCAGTTGAACCACATCGTTCCAAGTTGCTCTGTTACAGATTTTGGGTTTTTTAGTCTTAAGTGATTTTAAACTTGCAGTTTTCTGGACTAAAACCAGCACAACATCCTTGGCAAACAAACTTCTACAAGCAAATTACAACCTACTTGCACAGCTTAATGAATTATGAACTCATGATTCTTACTAAAGCATGGATCATTCCAGGTTCTGCTTTTGAAAGAAAAGAGTTAAAGATTTGCTAAGGCTCTTGCATACTGCAGAACTCTGCGGCTTTCAGCACTTCATAAAGATAATCATATATAAAGCAAGAAAATGTTCTAATTCTTTTCTGTATTATTTTTGCAAGTCACACACTCCACTTCTTTGCTATCTTCTTAGCTTAAATGCGGCACAGGTATGAATACCCCACCTCACCTGTTTTGGTGCAAAAATGTATTTTTCCATGTCCTGTTCCTCAAGAAGTAAAGAAGTTACTCCATCTGCTCTGCAGGAGTTTGACACTATTCTTCCTCACCCTCTCTGTTTCCTAAATGAGATTAAAAGTTCTTTCAAAGACTTTTGTGCTGATGATTTTGTCGCTTCAGTTTCTAATCTCTTTCAATAAAGAAGATGCAAAACTGGGCAGAACATTCCAGTTGAACTCTCTGTCTTTATTTCTTCTTATTTCAGTATTTCTTGGGTAGTTATTAATGGATTACAGATTAGCTTGTTCCACATCTTTTCATACATTGGCATTTGACTGACTGGAATATCTCCCCTTCTCTAGACTTTTAAACCTCTCTACCACTTCCCTCACAGTTTAAGACAGCCACTAAAGTTTCACTGGTTGTTTCAACTTCCTTACATTTCCTTAGAGGAATCTTTACTAGACTTGCTGCTATGGATACCTTTGACTATTTCAGCAGTTTCCTTTCTTCTAGCCAACACCTCTATCCATATGAGATCCATGAAGCATAGTAAATTAATTTTTCATTATGGAGCCTGAAGCGAGTCTTTTTTTTTTTTTTTTACTATTTTTCATGCAGGGAGGTAAAGGCATAATTTTTAGGACAACCACATGAAGATAAGAGTACACTCGGTTGATTTTGTATTTACACTGTACACCTTTCTTCTGCTGACAAGTGAGGAAGGAGTTGACCAAACAGAAAATGGAGTGAGAGGTGGAAAAAACAGCAGGAACTGACTGTATTAAAGGGGTACAGCACCTCAAGGACTGCCACTTTCCCTGTGTGCACATAGGATCACAGAGATCATAAGGCACTGTGTAGGGTGCTGTCACCCACTGCCATTTTCACCCTGCACTCCCACAGCCATGCAATGCATTAGGTCACTTCCCATACAGCGTTCAAGGTATATTTAGCTGTCAGTGTTATTTGGGTGGGTGGAACTATGCCAGCACCTGGGTGGGTGGAACTATGCCAGCACCTCAAGACCAAGTAATTCAACCTCAGCTGAACTAACTTCTACTCAAGCTAAGTTCAACATGAACCACAAGTAGATAGGTCTGAAGATCTCATTCCAAACAACATGAGCACCTGGAGCAGATCACCTGTCAAACTCCATTCCCTACCAGGCTTTTGGGTTTCACCTGTTTACAGCTATGACTGAATAGCCCTTTCTTACTGTAGAAATGAACATGTAGCTTGACTGATAAAGTAGTACCTATTCGATTTCAGCATCAACTTCACATAAAAAAAAAGAGTGAAGAATTCAGAGGAAAAAAAAGTAAAACAACGTGAAGGGGCAAGGAGGGTAACAAATAAACAAAAAAAACCCACCAAACCAACCACAACACACATACACAGAAACCAAACTCTACGAATGTCAAAGCCTGCTATCTGCAGGAATATTTAGAAACATAATACAACACTGCTTATCAGTCCAGACGCTGCACGGACCATAAAACACCTCCTTTTGGTCTCAACGCTGGCCCACCCCATGCCCAGCGCTCACGGCGCTCCAGGTTCCCCAGCAGAGGCTCCCCTGCCCGGGTTGCAAGGCCCTCTGGCTCCCCACCGAGCCTGCCAGCGGTGGATACCGCCCGCAGCTGTGCAGGCAGCACAGCCCACATGGGCAGCTCCTCAGCACCTGGCCCCGCACAAGCCATGCAGGGCCCTGCTCCAGAAGGGACAGGCCAGAACATCCAGAGACTGTATCGTCCCCAGATGAGCTGGCTTTAGCTGGGACAGTCAGTTTTCTCCATAGTAGCTAGTGCGAGGCTACGCTTTGGATTTGCACTGAGAACGGTAATGATAACACTGGTGGTTTTAGTTGCTGGTAAGGAGCCCAAGGATAAAAGTCCAGTTCCAGGACTTTCTCAGCTTCTGATACTGCACCCGTGTTCCCAAGTTTTTTTTTCACTACAAGAAGCTGGGACACAGTCCAGACAGCTGACCCAAACTGACCAAAGGGTCATTTCATACCCTAGAACGTCATGCTCGGTACGTAAGTTGGGGGTGGGCTGGGGGCCACGTTGGTTGGTTGGCTCTCTTGGTCACACTCTCGCTCGTGGGGCTTGCTCGGACAGGTGCAATCTCTCTCAGGCTCTCTGGCTCTCACCACTCAGGACCTGGCTGGGCACTGGTTGGCGGGTGGTGAGCAGCTCTATTATTTGTTTTATTTTCCATTATTTTCACTACATCTTATTATTATTAATGGTATAATAAGAAATTGAAATATTACTAAGTAATGTTATCAGTATTGTCAGTATTACTGGTATCACTGGTATATTAATAATATATATTATTAATTTATATTCAATTATTAAATTGTTCTTGTCTCAACCCAAGAACTTCCTTGTCTTTTCCTCCAATTCTCCCCCATGGCGGAGCGGGATAAAATGAGCCAACAGCTACCTGATACTTTGCTGCTGGCTGGGATTAAACCACCACACGGCAGTAAGGTGTTCAAGTCGTGGCCCTGATGAAGGCAAATACCTTCCAAACAGGTCAAAGCAGCTGAGCTACCCTGAGTGCCTCCTCTGAGAAAAGGGAGACAATTGCCACACAGAAGCAGTGTGTCCAGCGAACTACACTCTATGTGTGACCTTGGGGAAGTGCTGGGCTGCCTAGCAACTTGCAAAACACAAGCTTTAGTCATCTGGTTGTATCACCCATCCACCAACCATGAGCATCTTTCCAGGGGACTCCACTGCACCACCACCCAAGAGCTGGTACTGCCAGAAAGGGGCAGTCTAAATACCCTCTCCTCCTTAAACAAGAAAACAAAACAAAACAAACAAGGCCTCAGTAGTCACTCTCAGGCAAATTCTTTAATTTCTCACAACAGAATTAAAACATTGTAATTTGTCACAACCCTCTGAAGCAGTTCAAAAAAAGGGAAGTAGATTAAGTGTACGGAACAAAAATAGAAGAAACAAGGAAACTCTCTGGAGAAAGCAGGAAGAATAAACTAGTCTGCTACTATCCTTCATGGAGCTACCTATTCCTCTCCATGGTTTTCAGTCCTTTCCTATTTCCCACACACATATTAGACTCCTTCTTGACGCTTAGCTTTCTAAAGTTTATAAAGCACAAACTTAAAAAAAAAATCCTTTTAAATGGCCTGTCAGTAAATACCAAATTATTCTTTACAAAAGCACACAATACCCAAAAAGGGTCAATTCCAATGGCAGCTCCATAAGAGTTAAGTAAAAGGAAGGTTTTGTGCAGAACTGAGCTACCACGTGAAGGCTAAAGTCCAGCCACATCTATGAGAAGAAATTAAAGGTCATCAACTCGAGGCTTTCTCATGCTAAATATTAGTGAATCTTGGGTTTGCTTTACATGACACACATACACACCAAGAGCACAAACTGAAAGTCTGCATTCTCTCTCAGAAGCCAAGGGACAGTAACCACTTGACAAATTCTGTATCCCTGTGTGTAAAAGTAACAAAACCCTATAGTACCTGTACCTCCACAGGAGAGCATTACATTTTATACTATTTAAGTAGGAAGTCCCCTGTTAAAATTCTTCATGTATTCAGTATTCTCCCCCATTTTTAAAAGAGTGAAGAAATATGTGACTCCGTAATGTATGAAGTCATCCCATTCCTTCAGGCTCAGAAAATTCTCAGAACTCCTTTCTTGAAAAGCCTAATCTAATATAGCTCGACAGCCAACCAAGAGGCCATGACTACATTAGGGTTCTCCTTTCCCAGCAGACAGCAAACCTAGAGCCTAATCATATTCCAGGGATGGAAATAAGAAAGATGGTCTTCCTCTAAATGCTTTTCCAGCAGATGGTTTCCTGGCTGCTTGAAGCAGCCCAATAGCCTCATTTACCCAATGCCTTCTGTCCATTCAGACATTCATGGAATGAACTAATCATTACCAATGTGAGCAGACTTACGTAAAAGTGAAAAGCAAAAAGGTAGATATGAATCTTCAGCCCTGAAATTAGGCTGCTGGGTAGTCTACTGAAGAAGGAAACACCAACTGTAGTCATCCATTTCTTGAGCTCTACAGGCCTACACAGAAACAGGTATTAACTGTGGACCAGAATTACAAGTATTTCTTGAACATTGTTAACAATTACTCTGCACATCCACCTGTAGTAGGCAAAACCCCAGAACCCACCCTATTCCTATTCAATTTCAGTTCTCGGATGCGCAGAATGTGGCTAATTATACTGAAGTCGTACAAGTACTACTGATGAATTCGACACTGTACAAACACAGTATGCGCATTCTAACGTAAAGCGTGTGATTAACATCTAGGGCAATGAAAATTATTTTTAATAAAAAGAAAATTCACCATTCTCCCAAATCACTGACTTGCCCAAAGGGAGATAGCCCTAGCATTCTACACATCAGAAGCCACACTGCTGGCTGCAAACCCAAACTGCTGGAAGAAAAGCTCTTTAACAAGAAAGCGGTCTCATACCTTTAAAACTCAGACTCCTCAAACAGCCATGGCAGCGTCTGTAACTTGACTGGCATGACAGGATTTTGGAATTGCAAGTCCTGCCACACCTTTAACCAAAGTTGGTTAAGCAGTGATGCTTCTGCCTCTAGAAAAGGAAAATACTGCACAAAATTCAGCCTTCCATGGGAAAATAAGAGACCCCATGCCCACCCTAGGTATTCCCATTCTGGGCTGCCACAACAAGGCTTTAGCTGGCCTGTAATTCAGTACCATTCAGCACTCTCTCTTGTACACACAGATCTCAACTGGGCTTCCCCCCTTGCATAGACAGGGCACGCATGGGAAAGGCAGGCAGTATTTCTAGTAGCCAAGTGGGCACAACGGATCACAGAAAAGGAATTCTCAATGAGAAGTTCAGCCCATGGAGAGAAGAATGAAGCATCCAAACAGGGACTCTCGCCATTTTCTCTATATAATACCATGTGTCATTTCAGTTACCTGCCATTTCATATTTTAATTCATACCAATATGCACTTACAAGAGCAAAGATAGGAGTAGAAAGGAGAATGATTTCACAGGTTTGCTTTTCTTCCCTGACCCACCCTTACCCCAGACAAATCCAGCTTCATCACTGGGAGGGGGGGGAAGGAAAAAAAAACCACACCACAACAAACCCACACCACAAACAAACCAACCAACCAACCCGTACTAAAAGGAAGGAAAAAAAGAAGTCTCTTCTCCTCTCAAGTTTCAAAGTATTTGTGCAAGGGTGGAAAAGCTGTACAGAACATAACCACAACTCTTCCTTTGCTACGAAGGATCAGATCATTCAGTACCACCCCAAAGAATACTGGTGCACAGGAAAATTCATTACATTGGCCAGGCTATCAGCCGAAGTTAAGACAAACACACTTTCTTCAGTCCTGCCACACCAGGCCAAGCCTGTCTGTGGGGTGGACAAGCTACGGAACCGTCTTCCCATATAGGTCACTGGGTTCTGCCTGCAACTGCATATTTTGGGTACATAAAGCACTAATTTCCAGCATGTTACCTTCCCTGGCAATTCCAAGGATTCCTAGGCAATTCCACTTAAATTTGGTGATTGAAAGCATATTGAAAAAGTAAACTGGGAAAAAAAACTTGTCTTAGCCATACACACAAAATAAAGACTGGGACAAAGCTGGGAGTGTCAAAGCTAATAAAGACTGAAAGACTGAAAACGGCAGCTCCAATATGAGGAATGTAATTGTTTAATAAAGTCTCCCTGCTTTGGTTTCATCCTACATGCACATTCCTGCTGGGCATAAAAATGTGAGACAGATCCCAGTGGTGAGAGGCCATTGAACTATTAGGTCCCTAATGCACATTATGCCATCAATTTGAATGAATTTTGCTTCCATATGGAAATGCTTCTCCCTGTAGATAAATGCAGCCATACTCATACTTGAATTTTTACATTAAACAGAAAATAAAAGGAAACTCCACCACCACAGCTATTCTTTAAAACAAGAACAAAAGCTATTCACATACCAAATGCATGCTGGCAACGCACTGTTCAGCAGCAGTAAGAATAAACACATTCATTAACCATTAGGATCTTCCAGCTGCCAAGACAGACTGCGAATGTCTCAAAAACCCATTGACAGATCACGGAGTACGGGAAACTCTGAAAAGTAATTGTCCTGTTTTTGCTTGTTGTTCAGCCCAGCTACAGAATGTGCCAGCCCCTAAACAATGGCTGTCAACAAAGTTTTAGTATCACAAGCAAAATGTAAGAATTCATTCTTGTATGCCTTGCTCTTTTACAGATGTTGACTTCGAAGGAAAAACTTGTTTTGTGAGGAACATATACACGTACATTGAGGGAGAAAGGTAAAGCTGCACTCGGCAGGTTATGGAGGTAAAATAATGAAATAAAAAGTATCTTCACGTATTTAAGCGCACCACTAATCAAACGTAGCTTTTTAATCTTCCAGTACTGTTCAAGTGCACCGCAACAGGAAAACAAAAAACATTAAAAAACCCACCAAAAAAATCCACCAGGCACTTGCCTTCAGAAACTCCTTCTCCAAAGAACAAGTTCAGAACTTCGATAAACACTTAGTGGTCTCGCCCTTCCCTACTCCAAATACATGTTTAGGAATGACACATGCTTCCCAAAACAAGAGGAATCTAGAAACAAATTAAAAAATGTAGCACAGGACTTCACTAATTCCTGCAGTTACTTTCACAGTGACTCTGGAACTGACAATTTACACTACAAACCTTGGATCATACTAGGAAGAGGAGTGTAAGTCAACAAGAGGGATGGATAAGGAACATAGCTGTAGAATTCTGCATGGGGAAAGAACCCAAACCCTCAAAAAGGTAATCCTTGAAAGAAAAAAAAAGTATACCTGGGAGACAGGTTAATAGGTGCCATAAAAACCTGTCACAGAAGAGGATTCAGGAAAAACACTATTATTGGCAAAGGGTAAGAGCTGGAGAACAACTGACAGAAAGCAGAGGTAAGGGGGAATAAGAAAAAAAAAAAAAAAGAAAAAAGAGAAGCTGTGTGAAGTTGACTGACAATCCACCAAAAGCCACCTAGAAAATTCAAGCAGAGGCAATGATGCAGCAGGCATAGAGAACAAGACCATTCTGTTCTTGTATGCCAAGCAGAGCTAAAGACCAACTCACAAAATAGTTCCAGTCATGTTGAGGAGCTCTCTAGTTCACAGCACTAGCATATCTGGCATGCTTTAGAGAAAGAAAGAGTGCCCTGAATTTAGCAATAGCTGCTTATAGGAAGTGGCAGGAAATTAGAGGGAAAAGAAACCAAAACTAGATCAAGCTTACACATGGCAGCAGTAGCAAAGTAAATGGACTGGGTAAGAGCTCACATTGTCAGAGTTTTATTTAAAGAAAAGACTAAGAAAGCTGAAAGAGGAGCAGTCCCGGGTGTCAAAATGCTGGAGGTTTTTCAAAATCATGAAGATGAAATCGTAAAGGGAACAAAGAACTGATATTCACCAAATCCTGCACAACTGACAGAAAGCAGTGGGAGATTGCACAGTAAAACGCACAAACTTCCATGGTAACACCACCAGATTCAGAAAGGTTTGAGACAAACCCATGGACAGGGTCCAACACTAGACACTAAAAGAACTAGGCAGGGACCCCTATATCCCTGGTACAAGACTTGTGCATAATGGGGGTACTTATGCTGAGAACAGACTACTGAGGGCAGCTGCGCAGTGCTTTCCATACCCAGCCTCTGCTGTTGCTGGAGTCAAACACAGTCCTGAGCCAGCTGGACCGACCCAGGAGAGCATTTCTCATGTTCCTTAATTGAATTCCAGCTCCACCAAGCAGTATCTTACACCTCTTCCCTCATATTGACAAAACTGAGAATAACATGGAAGTAGCAGCCCAAAACAGGAACTGAAAAAGAACAAGTTTATGCTGTGTAGGGAACAACCACAGAGAAAAGTAACCACAGCAGAACTCAGAAAGGTTCAAATACAGGGAAGCAATTCAAAATTGGTATTAGTGTATCAATACTTTTGTAACCATTTAATGCTTAGGGAACAACCTCCCAGCCTGTAACAGGTACCAAGCACAACCAGAGCACCCTGTTCAACAGCCTCAGAAGAGCAAGCATGCAAGGTCTGGAGGGATCTCACGCACTCCAAACAGGACAGCCACAGATACAGTATTTTCCCTTAGCAAGAGTGAAGCACTATAGTAACAACCTGTATTACCCACATCCTTATCTTGGGGCAGTTATGTTTAGTCGTATTTGGAACACAAGGAACATAAACTCAGCCTTTCAAACAAAAGCATGCACCTTGGAGGGGGGTTGGAACTGGAACAGAAATTCTGTAGGACCTAGGAATGGCCTTTAAAATGAAATGACTACAGAAAAAATGCTCAGAATTACACCGGTTACCTGGATGATCAGTCAGTCATCAAAACTGTCTGATGTCGCTAAGATTTGGCAGAAGAGAACAGAATCTGTTTCATGTAGAAACACAATTAAAGCCTGCATAAGGATAAAAGCAGGACGAAAATCCAGAGAAAACTTCCTGTACCCAAATGTCTTTGTTGCTAGGAGATTGTGCAAGGCTTGAGAGCAAAAAGAAAGTTGGTTTCTCTGGACGTTATGACTATCCATTATTGCAGTCAGTGCTGTAAGGTAGGAGTTACGCTACCTCCAGGGTCAAACAATGCCAACTCCTCTCAGAGATACCTCCCAGCTGAGAGAAAAAGGGGTTTCATGGTTTGACCCATCCAGGGATGTAACTTTATTTTAAAAATAAAACAATCAACCAACCAATTAACCACAAAGCAACTTCTGTAAATTACAAGCAAAGTAAGACACAGAACAGGTTATCGGCACAAAGAATTTCCCAAGAACCCTCAAGAAACTGCCAGAGAACACACTCCTCCATGCATTCGGAAAGAGTAATTAGTATAATGAACAAATGAATCACACAAACTAATGAAGGAGCTAGACAATTTAAAATCACAGTCCATTCATTCTCTCCTTTTCCAGAGAAGGATGAAGGGAACCTACACAGCATATTAAGCAGTTAGGGCTTGAATTACAAAGTATGTAATGCCAAAATCATTGCACAGAGCAAGTCTTCAGACATGAGAAAGCAGCCTGAAAGTTAACTTACGTAAGATGGCTAACGATACTGTGTTATGCATATTTTAAGAGAAATAAAGAAGAAACACAAACCAATCCAAACAAAAACAACTCCCACAAAAACACTCAGGCAGCCAAACATCTGCCACAAGAGTAAATCCATACTCCAGTGCTATTTCAGACTTCCATTCCCACTGTGCTCTCCATTTCCAGAAGGACAGGATTTGACCAACAGAGGCTGACAGACTAGGAAAAAGGTAATCAGAGTAAGAGGCTTTTATAGTAATTCACAACATTGGGACTATTAGTAACTTAAAGATACCTTGCTTTATCCTGTCAAGATTACACTCCCTCTGGCTTTACAAAAGCAGGGACAGGAGGTGTTAAGAGAAAGAAGCCCCCAACCCCAGTTGCCGTTTCCATCAACACCAGAATGGACATATCCAGGTCTGCACTGAAATGACAGGAAAGACACCTTTATTCCCTTTCTAGAAAAGGATCACTAGATGGTGCTGCAGCTGTATTCCTACCTTTCTGCTCTCACATGAATGGTAGCAGCAAGAAAAAACAGTTCACAGGAAAAACCAACTGGGACAAGGCACAGTGCCCCACTCAGAGGTAACACTGCCTCCTTAAGGAAACTTATCTCTCTGTTTTATGTAACTCAGGCCCACCCCTTCAGTGCTCATTCCATCCGTTATGCCAACTCACTGCTTTTAGGCCACACAGTGGAACAGATCAGAGGTGTGACCCAGCTAAAAAGTAACGCTCATCTCCCCTCTGCCACAAAAGCAGAGGAGCAATTCTATCCAGACCAGTTACCTAAAATATCTCCAGTTGCATTCCCACAGAAATCTGCACAAGCACAATTCTGAGGTGGTTTGGGGACAGGAAATGTTTAAGCCAACCCTGTATCCAAGAAAACATGCTTAGCACAACCAGAATGTGCAGTGCAGCCTCAGCTACATCTGCTCTTCAGTCCCAAGCAGGAAAGACAGTGCTGCTGACAGATAATGCCAAAGTGCCTCTACTGCCTGCAAACAGAATAGGGAAAAGTCAACCCAATTACATTACCATTAGCTGTTACATTTCAGAAAGCATCACCACACATCACTGTGACTCAGCCTCCCAATTTTTTCTTAACTGTGTTCAAGCCTTTATTTGCAAGAATTTTTGCAGATGACTCTACAATAGGCTCTAGGTGTTAGTCTTAGACTAAGAGAAAATAGATTACCCTGACTGCTAAATTTGGACATGCCTGCTCTAGGGTGAGTCAAGACTTGGTATCAGAAGAAAAATTATGGTATATGCAGACTTGATACGAGCAATTTCTTTCCCAGTAAAAGTGTAAATAGTGCTAACCTGTCAGACTTCCACAAAGTCTTCATTTTAAAGCCTCTGACAATCCTTACTCCTCTGCAAGTATTCGTTTGTGCTTGTTTCAAGGGTATGTGCTGCATACCAGCAAGTACTACTGACAAAGTAGAGATTTTACAGAGGAAATATGAAACCAATTCTTAACTCCTAGTCTATGCCCTTTGACACCTTTAAAAAGCACAGTGAAGAGCTGAAACTCAGAAAAATCCATTTAAAAAGAAAAGGAAAAAAACCTCAACCAAAAAATCCACCACTACTTCTACTGCAAGTCTTACCATGTTATCTCTAGGTCACAAACAGTACAAATTTGGTGCTGCAGAACAGCTGATCCACTAAAAAAAGCATTATAGGACCAGACAGTAAACCACACTTGGCTGACAACTATGCAAGAAGAAAGAGATACAGAAACTACATCGGGCTTGAATGAGTGAGAGGTAGGAAGACATGCAGCAATCTCTATTTAGCAAAACTACTTTTAAAGTTTTAAAAAAGGAAGAGTTTCTCTTGCCTTTCAAGAAACCATCATCAAGAAGACACCTTGATACCTGAAAGAAGTTGGTTGCCTGGGGTTGTAGTCAGAAGCAGAAAAACATAAAGTTAACGTCTTCCTGTTAACAGGAGATGGAAGGGAGGGGAGACAGGACACAGCCAACAGAACAACTTGCAAGAAAGATCCTTCTACAAGGGGTCTGGAAAACAGAGTTATGCTACCAGGAATGCAACTATGTAATGTGTAGAGTTTCTAGTCTACCTCCCAAGGAAATACCTACATAGCAATCAAAAGAGCAACCTGCTGATAAATTAAAAAGCTCTAAACTCATGAAATACAAGGGAGAGGGGATGAAGAGTAAGTTTCTGTTAACAAAACATTTATTTGATGTAGAAGCATACCTGACAAAGTGAATTTAGTGTTAAACCTGCTGCTTGGCTTCTCAAGGGAACAGGGATGGACACGCTGAACATCTCTCCCCTTCCTTCTATTTTCTTTTTTCAGAATACCAATCCTTAGCAACTACACAGCGGTTGGGCTGAGCTAAGTCAAGGCATACTACAAAAGTATCTGTTGATGGTCACCACTAACTAGTTCACTGACCTACAGACAATTCTAGAAATGTCTGGAAGTAACTCAGGATAACTGACAGCCAATTAGAAGGGCCCCAGCCTTATTTCTGTTTTTCTTAGCATCTCATTTCTCCTTCCCAAAACTCAGCTGACTCCTCAAACATTCCCAAAAAAACTTAGAACTGACAAGGTCACTTTAAGCTCAAAGAAGCCTCACAGCTCAGTCAACTAACCATGCATTTGGAATGGAAACTGCCTGTCATTTCACAGCCATATCCATGACTGAGTTACAGTGATTATTCCAAACAAAAAAAAATTGGGTCAGTTGACCACATCACTAAGAATCTAATTCTATTTAAAATACCATACTTAAGACACATATGCCATTTATTTGTATGAATTCTACGATAAAAAGGCATTTAACCTTTCATATAAGCATGCAGAAGCAGCTATTCCTTATACATTAACTTTTACAGTTCCAGAACTAACGTGAATAAAATGGAATGGTCTTGAAAAGCAAAAGATGTACAGTCAAAATATGATGTTAGATACTGTTTCTCCCATTCGTTCTCCCACAAAGCAATTCTCCTATCAAGATAAAAATCTAAATTATGTTGAACATTAGTACAGCCATTCCAAAATTTTGAACTTCAGCATTTCCTTTCCCTCATCCCTGCCTTTCAGTGGGTTTATTTTCCAAACAAACTTCAAATGGTTCAACTTCCCCAAGCACTAAGTATAGTGCCCTAGTTTCACAGCACTCGTGGGTCAAGGCTATTTGCAGGAGCATAAACCTCACAAAGTGCTTTCACTGAAAATTCAGGTGCTTGTGAAATCACTTCTTAAATAAGCAAAAAACATGCAGAACAGCAGCATCATCATCCAAGAACCAGATATCTCACCAACAGCTTAAGAAGAACAGAAGCTCTTAACTACACATTTCCACCTCCCTCCCAAGAAAAAAGATTTGACTGCTTACCAGTAATGGTGCAGGCATCTCTGTACTCTCTGTAGTTTGGCACATCGTCTTCCACGGCTTCGCTTACATAGTGCTCTTCGTGAATGCCTGTGTCACAGGCTAGGACTGCATGATTCAACAGCTCCGAAGGAGGCACAGTGGCGGCCAAAGTGCAGTCGTGCAAAGCTGTGGCGTCCAGCTTGGCAGGTTTCACAGGGTTGTGCAAACTGCCATCAGGGGGACCAGCACTGGAGACTGGGTCTGGCTGGCAGAAACAGAACTCTTTCTCTTTGCTAGAGTTGGCTTCAAGAAGTCTGCAAGACACAAAAGAAACAAATGTTCAATTCAAGCCATTCCAAATAGCATAAATCAGAAGACATAATTTTGTGCTCCTTAGTTTAACTTGACAACTTCAGCAAATACTAAAACCCAAACACTCTTCACAGAGCAGCTGCCCACCTTTGCACAGTCATGTCAAGTAGGAAAGTGCTATTCCTTGTAGAGTTATTTGTCAACGGCTGCGGCTGGTTAAACATCCAGATTTTTGCCTAACCCAACATGGGGTAAGCACAGTCCATCCACCGTGGCTTTCTGTCGTGTCAGCCAAGGGGAAGCTCTACATCACCCAGCTTGCTGCATGAGCGACACCATGCAGACAGACTCCACATCACCGCTGAGTTACTGATACTTTCACAGCATCATCATTTGAAACTGACTGATGCCCAACAACACAGAAATCATTAGGAGCTTACACTATAACCCTGCTAGGCTTATCCTCTCCACTGGGCCACCCCGCACAGCCTGGCCCATCACTCCAGACTTCCTAGCCAGCTGGCATCTTGACTCCCTTTACAGAGTACACAGGAAACAGAACTCAAGGTGTGCAGACTTAATGAGGTGTCCACTTATTGCTGCCCTCCAGTACTTCAGCCTCAAACAGGAACAAAATCCCTCAAAGACACAACACTGATGTCCCCACGAAGACTGGGGGCCAGAGAAGGAATGAAGAGCACCTCTACTCAAAAACTTCACTCAACCTTTTGGACAGGGGCTAAAAGCACTGCAGTAATTGGTAGTATGGTACTGCTTTTGGTTACCAGCAGTTTAAGGAAAGATGCAAATGCTCATTACTGCTAGGAAAGAAAAATACAATCGTAGAATTGCAGAAAACCAGACTTGGAAACAGACTTGAAGGCAGGAATTAAAGACTTTACATATGAAGTAAAAAGACTTTGGATATGTAGTATTTAAGGCATAAGTAGCAGGTGATGAACAGGCCACACAAGAACACCCAGGCTACATGGGAAAAGCACAACAACAGCCAAGCAAGAAGACACAAATGCACCACTCTGCAAGCAGAAGGTGTGGATACAATTCAATATGCATGTGGAATACATACTATGCTGAGTGCTTCATCAAGAACCAGAAATACAAGTTTTCTGGAGAAACCTTTGAAAAATATTTTCTTTAATCTCTAGGAACATATTCAGATAATCCTATTCTGGTACACTCAGGATTTTGGCATCTCATTTTCTGGCATTTCCAGAAAGTAGAATTATTGTTTCACCAGAGCATGACAGTATTTCTAGACACTCATCGTAAGACTCAAGTGTCTGTCTCTAAACTGTGAAGACACAGATTATGCATCCTAGACCTTCTGGGAGTAAGCTTCAGAGAAACCTTGCAACGAAGTGGTAACACTGTACCAACATCATCTTTTCTCAACCTATTTTTTCCCTTTTCACCACAGACATAAGAACAAAAGAGCAAAATTCTCTGTCAGCGGGTCTCAACATGGATATGGTTACACTGAAATCAGAACACCACAACTGGAAAACAGATGGACAGTGTTAACTCTGGGAAAAGAAAACATCCTCATGCACAAATGACATTGTGTTAATGTCATTGTGTTAATTGCGTGACCTGCTGTGTGACCTGCTCTGGCAGGGGGGATGGACTAGAGGTCCCTTCCAACCCCTAACACTCTGTGAATCTGTGTGAATTTTCCTCAATTACATACATTTGCATTTCTGCATGGTATCACTTAACCTGGAATTAGTTCTCACACTCAGAGGCTCAAAACCTGTACTTTGCAATGACCACAACAGCTACAGCAACAGATTAAAATCAAATGATAAATTCAGGATAGCATATGCATACAAATGGTACTCTACTGTGGCAGCTGCAGGAAGAGAGTTTCACTCCAGTGCTTATACAGAAAATCTTACGGTTCCCCGCAGAGCATCCATTATTCCTGAGTTATCACGGTACATACCGACAAGAACAATGGGGTCACTTGTACTCATTATTTTTTAAATGGTCCCCTTTCAAGGGGCTCTTTAGGAATAACAAGGGGGACATTACTGATATTAAAAATCAGTTGTTCAAATGAAGCTGAAACCCAAATGCAAATCTTTGTTTTCCACTCCGCATTGAAGACAGGAACAGCTTAAGAACAAGAAAACATACTGGAAATGCACAGACTGATTAAAAGGGCTCCATTTCATCCTAACTGCTACCACACATCTGTGAATCACTTTTGTTTTGGGAAACTGTTAGATAAGTCTGTTGCTATGAACAAAAGCATGTCTGGGAGTAAGTAACTGAAAGCACTACCAGTACTCCTCAGCTTTTTTTACCCTCTTCTCCCCCTCTCCCCATGCCCTGTCTTAGCAACTACAGAAAGCCAGCAACGTAACAACACTACCAAACGAAATAACACTGATAACCAAAGTGTGATTTGGGTGTACAAGTCTTCAAGTGAGTTTTGGGAATCTGAGATCTTGCAGTTTTCCTGGACACACTGACGTACCTGATCACCTTTACTCACTCACCACTTCATCTCCCACACACTTCTCACCAAAAATACTTTTGGCCAGAACGTAACATTGCAAGTTGCATTAGAAGTTTGTGTTGATTGAGTTTCATGCCTTCCCCTTCACCCAGCCTAACATCCACCCCAGCGAGGTACCATGGAACCAACCCTCCCCTTCTCATAACCGGCGCTCCAACAGCTTCTGCCTTGTCACTGTTAGGAGCAGGTAAACATAGAGGCACACACATTCAGAAACAAAGAGTCACCCAGCTCTTCCTTCACTACAGCTGTTGTACTGTTGGCACTTAGGGAAACCATTAACAAACAGTGCTTGAAAAAGCAAACAAGCAACAAAACCCACCCCTCCCCAAGAACCCCACAAGTCAGTTTGCCTGGTCGGCTGCAGAAACCCATCTAAGATCTACATGAGAAAGCCAAGTTCTGCCTGCATTAAGGAAGAGAATTGGCCTTGATCTTAAAACCTGTATCACTACAGGAAGAAAGCAGGCAAAGCTGTGTACGCCTGCTCCCTTTCAGACATTAAATAACGTCAGTTTCAATAAACACAGTGGAAAAACGTTGTTGAGACTCTATCCAGATCTATCAAATCCACAGAGGCACTGTTTGCATGCATTCTCTCGGAAGGCAAATATTGCCACCCAATCCAGGGGCACACACTTCCCCTTTAAACTTTCATTTCCTGTTGCAGGGAAGAAAACCAATCTACAGCTGAGCAGTATTTACCAGACCACCAAAACAGCCCAGAAGAGAAACAGCCATTGTAGCTACTATAGCCATGAAATATAAACCATCAATATTCTTTAGTCAGTCTCACCTGCAGATACAGTACTCGTTACGAGAACACACATCATTACTGGTGTTCAGATTTACTCCGACATCCAAACAAGCCCACAACTTGTAAGCCAGATTGTGACTTTCCTTGATGAAAACACAATGCATTCCCCTTTCTTCTGTACATGCCAACATATACAGTATTTGCCTGCACACGGGATTTAAATAACTCTTCTACCTAATGTGACATAATTCGGCTTCTGCCTCGGTGGCTGTATTGCAACATTTCTATCAGCATAAATACAACAGTTTCAGGGCAATAACCACACCTGGGTCTAAAGAAATATTCAATTTGAAATGTTTGAACTAATTTTTCCATGTAAAACTGTTTGCAGAAAGAGCACCATTCCCTTACCTTCTAAATGGTTTTAACCAAGCCATTTTACTCTGAAAAAAAACCTTATTTGTAGGCACTCATTCACTCCTACACACCTTCTCTGTATAATGCCCAGATTTTGGTCTAACCCAATAAATGCCTAAAATTCAGTGGTTGCATGATTACTACATGAAGAGCTTAAATTCTACACACAGCAAACACTGTTGTCATCTTAAGAGCACATCTACACAATAGTTTGGACTGTAACTAAGTAACTAAGACGCAATCAAGAAGTACACTGGGTACCGATTGCTGTGTCCCTGTGGCAGCCCAGATTACAAAAGTCAAGTCAAAATTGAGTTGTAGGGGCACTCCACCTTAAAAAGTTATCCAGCTTTAAGCACCTAAGCAAACCAGTTCAAAGTTAACACACACATTCACATCAGAAAACCCTCAAATCTTGACTGTTCTGAGGTAAAGAAAACACATCTCCACATCAGTCAGCCATTCTGGGGTTCTGGCCATTAAAAAACCCAGTAAGTTGATTGTTTGACTGCAGTGAGGTCTGTGGGGAGGGGGTTGAGTTTCATACACCACTATTTCATGCAAATGCAAATAAAATAAACCACCTTGTTGTTTCACAGCCGTTTGAGGTAAAGTTCTTCTGCACTCAAGATGAATGCAACTGAACTCTGAATCTAGAGACACAAATGAGTTAAAGCAGTCCTTCTTCCTCCCTCAAAAGCAGCAAAAGACGTGGAGCTGTTCAGCCCAGCAATGCCAACAAGTACATTATATGTAATCTTGTACCGTTATTCTTGTCACCATCTTGGATTGCATCAACAGCAATTTACTGTAGTCACAAAACATCTGGAACCCCTACAAATAACTTGCTACCCAAGAGGCACAGTTCACACCCTATGGTGATTATTAAGCTCTGAACAATTTTTAGTTATCTATCTTGCTCAGATTTTGTGCTTCAAATAGCACTTTTATTCATTAGCCAAAAATGGCAGCTTGACCACTGCAAACATCTGCAAATTTAAAGAAATACTTCCTTTAAAAGAGGGGGGAAATATCTTTCTATGCTTCCAACTATAATCTTCCCCCTTCTTCCAGGTCACCTTTTTTGCCAGACATACTCTCAAACTTAATTAACTATTTGGTTTAGAGCAGCAGCACAGTTTTGAGGCAAAATCATTTACTCTGAACTAGATGGTTTTTTCAGAACAACTTCAGTGCATATGAAAAAATCAATTCCCTTCTGAGTAAGAGAACATGAAAACTCTGCTCCACGATGCATTTCAAATGCAACCTATTGCCCAACAGGGACACGAGACTCCAAATAGCCCTGTGGGCTACATCACTGCAAGGTCATCTGGCGTGTACCTATGACATTTTTCTCCAGAAAGCTTCAAACTGCACAGATAAGTTGGGACACTCAATCCAAGATGCCAAGCTAAATCTAATCTAAAGCAAACCACCCAGATCAGTAGTGAAGATTTAAGTAGCTTCAGTGTCAGTAACTTTGGTCGACTCATCCATCCCCACTGATCAAACCATTTGCTAATTTGGACAGAACCTCAGGGTACTAAGGGACAGAGAGCTTTGCTACTGTGTTCTCATTTACTAATTTACTACTTCTCATTTACTAAATACTAGATGATGATTAAACACTTTACAGACTTTCAGGGTGTGCAAATTCTTCCCTTCTATGTGCTTGCAAGAGGCCCTCCAGAAATTTCTTCCCTGTTTTGTACATCACTTTGTAAATCCATTAAACACCTCTGTTTTATTAAGTCTGCTAGGTTTTACTGAGTTTTTTTAAAAAGAACCTTCAAGCTTCTTATTACATGAAAATACTTTCTTCAGATGCAAAACGTTCCATGTAGACACTGGAGTAAATCAAAACCAGTTTATGTCTCCCTAATCTGTGAAACAGATTAACCTGCTGGCCTACCCTCGGTGATTCAGAATACAGCCTTTAGCCTGTGTTTTGGAAAATAACCACTGAATTGACCAAAGCAACTTAATAAAACTTGCTTCAAGCATTCAACTTGCTTATTTATTTACTAATTCACATCCTGCATCTACAGACATTTGCCTTTTTTTTTTTTTTAATTTGAAAGCAATTTTTTCCACTGAGTGGATGGGCTCAAAAGCCAGTCAAAAAGCCTATACCCATTTAAACACACCTCAGACCATAAAGAACGAACCATTTGCAACAGGTCCAGCTTTTACACACACAAAATCAGTATTTATCTTTTAGATAGAGGCTGAATTTGATCCCAAGTAATATAGGGAGTTGTTTTCATCTTGTCCTGTATTATATAACCTCTTACAACCCATGGGGTTTTATTTTCCATTTAGAAGCTAGATTTTAAATATGCAGAATGCTGACTGCTTACTTAAAACAGTCGAAGAGTCTACATGAGTGACAGAATGTGACAGCCAGTTCACGTACCTTTATAAAACCAAGTACTGCATTTCTCATGTTAGAAGAGAGCCATTATTTTTACAGCAAATTAAAGAGACAAGCATCTTGGACAACTCTAAACTACATCCTTAGACAAAGTTTAAAACCCTTTTAATCAAACACCTCTCCTGGATTACCCTGGAGGAAAAACACTGCCTCACTCTCTTACCAGGGTTTGTGTGTCCAGTGACCCAGACAGTCAACCAAAGCCACCAGCCACCCCAACATCACACAGACCCTTTTACTCAAGCCTTATATTACACTTAAATATTCCATGGGGTTTTTTTCCCCCATAGGGTTGTGAGGAACTTTGGCCTAGCCAAATGCAACCTGTTTAGAGAACTATCCACACCCAGTGGTTATGTCACATGCTATGAAGGACCTTCTCAGGTATACGGCTCTCCAAAGAGTTACAGAATGTTTTCAAGCTGAAGATTTGAAGGGTTTCTTGAACCACTTCTTATAAAGCCTCATAACCAACCAGTATTAAGCAGATGAAGGCATTCAAAACCAGAACAATAGGTGGCTAAGTGCCAGCAGCATGGCAATGTCATTTACAATTCGAAAAGTCACCACTAGAGAACAAAAGTCAGAATACCAGCAGCAATAACCAAAAAGATGCTTAAACAGTATCAACATGTGAGGCACAAAACCTTAATCTCCAGGTCCCCAAAGACGCTGCTGTGACCTTGTTTGACTTTATTTGACTATTAAGTGATCAAAACAAGACAGAATCATGTTTTCTCAAAAAATTAATGCTAGTCAAAGTTTCACAAATAAAAAGCCCTGTAAAGAAAAGGGGAAAAAAGAAAAAAAAGAAAGGAAACCACCCCACTGTTCTGCACAACCCAAAGTTTCTCACCACTAGGATTTAGCCTTCAAAAGGAGCCCATCAGTATCTTCTCCCTCAGGCCAAGGCAGAGTGGAAGCATACCGTCAGGCCAGCCCCGGGTTTGACCTTGGCAGCTGCGGGTGCACAAGTGTGCTCTCCCCCTGCTTTATGTAACACTGCCCCTCTCTGCTCTGAATTTTCTTCAGGCAAATATTGCAGGGTTCTATAAATAGTTCTTCCTTGTGTAAGGCTCGCGTTACACTGGGAGCTTTTTACAGCTCTCTCTCCTTTTACTTGATGTAGGCCATCGAAGTTTCCCTCCTGCTCCTCCCTTCCCTGTGAACAAATGAAATTGAAAACAGTTAAGTGTTCTAAAACTGAAAAAAAAATAGTGCATATTCCCTTTCCTGCCGTGCACCACACTGCTGGCTGGGAGCCCTTAGCTAGACACGTTGCGTACCTGTCCGGGAAAGGAAAAGCTGTTCCACCACCAGCACAGAGTGTATGGGAACTGCATGTGCAGTTAAAGGAGGAATTCATCAGGTAACAAAACAGAGCTCAGACGTACAGCGATGCAAACTATAATCACCCTGGACACGTGCTTTCTGTTCACACCCAGGCACATGCAAGGTAGATCAGTACCAAATGGGTCTGGGGGCACAGTCCAATACTTGCTGAAGAGAAGGAAAGGATATAATGACTTTGAAAAATAAACCAAACCAACCAACCAATCATTTGGGATTAGGCTGCTGCCAATATATGTATTTAGCATGTATGAACTCCTGCTTCATACACGGCCGATACACAGGCCAGACAGCATGAACACCAGCTTCAGGGTATATGCTGCCTACCAGCATATCTCCTCCTACCACTGAAAAAAAAACCAGGTAGGCATCTAAGATTTGTCAAACACTTCAAGTATGGGAGAAAACTATTACACCAGCAGCAAACCAGATTCTGAGATAATATGGATGGGAGCAGTGATAGAAACCAGAAAAGTGTTGTTTGCTTACACACCACAAGAGAATGAATTTCTGCACTTCTGTACTTCTCCATATGCCTCAGAGACATGCAAAAGAGAGGTGTATTCGGCGCTACTTTCCCATTACCTGAGGAAAGCTGTGGGACAAACACAGTTTCTCTGAAATGTAGCAGGGGAAGTAACACCACTCTCTCTGCTCTTGAGTCCTGAGCTCAGTTCCTATCCACAGAAAGGACCAGCAAGAGCACTTCACCAGAAGAACAGAGAGGCACAAACGCACTAGACACACATGAACTACATACTAGTAAAGTGGAAAACAGAGCAACAAAAAAGCCTAACAACCCTACTGAACAGTGCCTGGGCCTAAGACAGCATGCAGTAGGTAAAGATATTCCAGCTCAAATACATTCCCATTCCAAGCCAAAACCCTGATCAGCCAGCCAAGCCATACATTCTTCTTCAGGACACTAAAGAACAAGGGAAAGCAGTCAAAACAGCTGAAAGACCATGCTAGAGTGGTGGTTCCCCCTACCACTACCACTGTATAAACAAAAGATACAATTAACCTAACTATCAACAAATTAGGGCCAAGAGTTTTAGCCAAGTAGCCCTGAACAAAGAACTGACTGACTCAAACCAGATATTTATCATGATTAATTTGGGGTATGTGTGTTTTAATCTTGTTTTGGATTATTATTGTTTTTCTCTTATTACAAGAAGATTTTTTTTAATTTCTCACCTTCCACAATGACTTTTAAGAGCCTACACAGAGTTGGTATAATTTAAATTTTTTAAAACACTTCTTTTATGGGATTGGACAAGTGTCATTATTTCAAATTTCCACAGCTGTCCTGCTGCAAACACTTAGACAAAATAACACATAACAGAATAAGACTGCTGCTTTTCTTCACTATTTCTTATTGCACAGAGACAGCAAGAACAGGGATCAGAGGAACCAGTTGATAGAAAAAAGGAACAGAATTCCTTGCAAACTGCCCTAAAAAACCAAAACCACACACATGCCCAAAAACTGCACACACCATACCTGCTGTGTCCTGGTCCACTTACTTTCAAGACTGAGTTTAGTGCTTTGGACTAAGTTGAATAATCATATAAAAAGATGACAAAGAGGGGGGGAAAAAAACCAACCACTCACCCAACAAATCAAAACCTGACCTGTTGAGAGTAAGAACATCCCATGAAACTAAGATCTTAAAGTTTCCTGTGGCTGCCAGAAGCAATTTTAGAGATGACTATTAGGAAGCTTACCTCCAAGGACAGTCAGACTACCAATTCCTGCTCTAAGATGCTAAGAAGATCTGCTTTGGCTCACTGGCATCATTGACCCTCATGCCCTGACAGCAAGCCTCCCTATGTGCCCCAGCAACTGGCACGATCCCTCACTCTTCAAGATTGTCTCTATAACCCTAAACGTGCAGAGAGTTCCTCAGAACCTATCCCACAATTTCTTAACTGGCTGTTAATATTCCTCAGCCTCATATCCATATTCTTTTGTCATCCTTAAGTAGTTATGGGATTAACACTTTGAATCACATACTATTATGTTTGAGACGACATGAGTGAACTGAACCCAGCTCTGTCACAAGCTCTGTAATTACAGCCCCCCACTAAAGCTTTGGGCTGGGGGGAACACAGGTCACAGCCCTTATCAGCAAAGGGAAAGCCAGACCTCCAACACTTGCACACACCCCCACCTTACCCCCACCTTACAAATCTCTCTGAGTACCAGTGTTGAGGAGCATCATAATGAGACTACAAATTCCTGAACAACCAGCAATGCTGGGCCTTATACCAAAGCCTTGGTCACATGGACTTCCCAGCAACTGAGACATGAGCTGCTGACTAACGAGGGTATGCTCAGCACACCACTGAACACAGGACTGCTTCCCTTCCGCTGCCCTAGAAGTTAATAGCTACAACAAAAGAGAGAAATTTCACAGCCCTTCTCAAAATGCTACGAAGTAGTATAAAATCTGGTGTGATTACTCTGTCATTTTTCTGCTTATGAAGTTTGTGTGTAAACATCAACAATAAAAGAGGAAAATAAGAATTTGGTGTTTAAAGGTTGCTCTGTATACCCAGTATATTACCATATACATGCATCTGGGTTCTTGGGAACCTAAAAGTGTTTATCTTAACAACAGGCTGTGGAATTTTAGGAAACTGAGCCAATTATCTGTGGCTTAGTGCCATTAAAGTCAAAGTCACACTAACAAAGATTGTTGAACAGAGGAGGTTTTTTTAGAAAATTCCAGGGACATGAACATGGCAAGAGCAACATTGTGAGACAGTCTTTATACACACACGCACACACACAAATTCTCCTTACAAGGGAGAACCATACAATAGCACAAGCTAAGGGGTAAAAATGCAAATTAGATTTACTACATGTTCTGGTTTTGCTTCATTTGCAGACTAAACTATCTTTCTTAATTATGCAATGAAGTTGAAATCCAGCATTGTGGCTTTCCCTGAAGGACCACCACAAAAAAACCACAACCCACCAAAAAACAACACAGACCACAACACCTGAAGTGACTCAATACACAGATCCAATTGTTCCAAACAATTTGGAAACTGATTTTGGAAAATAATTGCAATAACCCTTAAACATGGAGCTTCTGGAAACTCTCCTCAGACAAATTCCTGTCTGCCTGGACATATCCCCCAAAATGCACAACAGATCGTCCTGGGCATTGAACTTCACATACTCACAGGTCATGGCACAGGCAGTAAGGAAGCACTTGACCAAACTGCCACCGACCGGCAGGGCACTTGACCAAACTGCCACCGACCGGCAGCTCCCGCCCTGCTATCAATCTGCTGATGGAGACCTAAAACTACCACAAGTGGACTAGGCAAGCCGACCTGCTTAGCAATCAGCCAATTCAGTTTCACACTTATCAGCATGCCTTATGACTTACTCCTATCTTAGCACCCAGACTGAAAGCATTCTGAGTATACCGACGGCCTCAGGCGAGCAACCAAGGCAGCTTTCAGCGAGGGGAAACAATCCTTTGACAAACCTTATTCCTGCATGCCCAGGATTTTTTCCTGTGTACTCTACAGCCTAATTGGTAGACTGAAATTTCTCTGAAAACATCCTCTGAAAGTGAATTTTTTCACTACAGTACCAAAGCAACCCTTGCTGGGGCAGTAAGAGGAACTGGACAGATTCAGTAAAATACTACAGACATGGTAAAGGTGAAGGTGCACAGAACAACACGTACGTCTACATGGTTGGAAAACACAGCGTTTGAAGAACTTCTTCACTCAACTGAAAAAATATAAAACTACCACTAATGTTCCCTGCCCCCAGCTTAAAAGAAAGTCTCTCACAATAAATTTATTCATTCAGAATGTTTTTTCGCAATCTAAATTTGGCAGAGCAAAAGTCTTATCAACCTCAGAATCACAATTAGGATTCATTTTCCTCAACTCATGTACATAATCTACCACAAGCAAAGTTATAATTCCCAATGCTCAGTTTCCTCAAAATAATGGTATTTACTCAGATTTAAGACCTGAACATCTTCTGGACTTCCAAGCACCCACAGTTACATTTGAAGATGATAATAAATTTGAGGTGCGGCCTCACCAGTGCCCACTACAATCACTGCCCTAGTCCTGCTGGCCACAATGTTCCTGATGCAGGCCAGCACGCCAATGGCCTTCTTGGCCACCTGGGCACACTGCTGGCTCATATTCAGCTGGCTGTTGACTAACACCCCCAGGCCTTTTTCTGCCTGACAGCTTTCCAGCCACTCTTCCCCAAGCCTGTAGAGTTGCAGGGGGTTGTTGTGACACAAGTGCAGGATCTGGCACTTGGCCTTAGCCCATCGATCCAGATTCCTCTGCCTGAGGGTAGAAAGGCTCTACAGATCAACACTCCCACTCAACTTGGTGTCATCTGTACTGAGGGTGCACTCAATCCCCTCGTCCGGGTCATTGATAAAGGTATTAAACAGAACTGGCCCCAGTACTGAGCCCTGAGGAACTCCACTTGTGAGGGCAGCCAACCAGATTTGACCCCCTTTCCCACAACACTTTGGGCCCAGTCAGTTTTTTTAACACAGTTAAGAGTAATCACAAACAAGGTTTATTATAGGGTATCTGCCTGAGAGTTTGGGGTTGAACAGAATTTTCAGCAAGAAATGCTGAAACAACATTAAAAAGCATGCTGAATAGCAGCAGAGGTCTCCAGGTCACCACTTGCCTCACAAAATAACAGTTTTGGCTTTCTTTAACAAATTCTTCGTCATCCTTTTGGTCAGAAGAACACAGCAGTCCAAACAGCTCATGGGGCAGTTTGAGCAAAAGACAAGACTGTATCCCAAAGAGAAAACTGCAGTATTTCCCCTACCAGGATGCAGGGAATTAAACACTGTAGTCATTCCTACTGCACAGTAGAGACATGGTTACCCCAGACCATCCTTGTTTCCCTTGCTCTTCTGGATTCAGACTGGGTTTTCAGAAACATATGGTTTATTCACCTCTAAAAACTGCAGAATTTAGCAAAGACACAACCCCCAATATCTACTAAGAACCATTTTCTGTTCTCCTCAGTAGAATATTCTGCCATCATTTTGAAATTGTCACTTTATAATATTCCATTCTTCTTCTGTACACTTTTACATCTCTGTAAGGTCCCCTGGCCCACAGCAGTGAAGCTCAGTTTTCACACACCTCTCCCTCAGCAGGGAAACAGAAAAGGAAGAAGAAAAATGAAGTGAGCATACCCCATTTATACTATTAAATAAAAATTCATTATCAAAATACCCTACTGATATTCATCATCAGGCTGGAATCTCCATGGCCAAAACAGGAAACACAGTGAGTTTCTATGACTCAGGCCTAGCAATAATTCCCTTGTAAACTTCCATCATCACCAACACCAGCAACTGACATGTCAAGGCCAAAACAAGCCACTATTCGGTGGGTTAAAAAGGCAGCCAGTTTTTAAGCAGCAGTAAGTCTAGCACAGCCCATCCAGGGTTAATGTCGTGGTAGTGATAAGCTGCACCAGAATCTTCCTAGAGATCTTTCTTTTAACACATCCACAGGTTTTCATTGCAGGTCTACAGTTCCACGGCTTGTGCCCCTGCTCTGAAGCTGCTGCTCAGTCCAGACTCAACGCCAGCTGCCTGCACACCCCCTGCCCGCAGCTTAAACGGTCTCAGTGCCACTGGAGTAAGGCCTGCTGGCACTTTCTCAGTGGGATGAGCCAGTGCTGAAATATCCTCTTCTTCCTCAGTCTCCCTCTGCCTGCACTGACTGCAGTAGAAACACAAAGGTTTATTAATAAGCAGGAGGAAAAGGTCAGCAACTCGACTTGGATTCACAACTTTCTAGGCTAAGATCAGTTGCACAGTATGCCAGAGGGTCAGAGAAGAGACCGTTTTTCCCAGAACATATCATAAAACTGCACGGAAACAAGACAGCACATGCATCTCTACAGACTCCCACAAAATCCTACCATGAAATGAGTGTTCATACAGCCATGTAGATACGGAATGGAAAGGTGTTTTACAACTCCCAATGATTTCAGATAACCCATGATACATCTACAGTGAGGTGGGGAAAAAAAAGCAACATAAAACAAGTCCAGCAACAGACAACAGATCTGTCACCAACTGGCACTACATTTGTGGGGAACTTTTGCAAGTTTCCTCTTTCAAACTTTCGCACAAGTGTCATTTTATAGATTTCCATTCTTCCTCGATCTTTACGTTTCCATTTTAATGAACACAATCGTTCATTAGCTTTACAAAGGCCTCTATACAGACAACAATTTACACTGCAATTAAGAAACTGTACAAGCCTTAAACATATAGCTTGAACAAAGAATAGCATTTTCTTGCTACTAGAGTGCATATATGATTTACTGGCATGGCGTTTAGCTGCCAGTTTCTGAACTCAGATTTTTCCTCTTTCCCCTTGCATAAGTTTATTCCTATTAGACAAAAAGCTTGTTTTTGCAGTCATGGATCACAACTGTGTCACTAAAGATTCATGTATCTATTCCACTCAGTTTTTTGGGGTTTGGGTTTTTTTTAACCAATTTTAAGTAAAAAATAATGTAGATGCACATTAGTGCACAGTGCTAGAGTATATTCCTTTGGATGAAGGTGGGAAGAGAATTTGAGCATGCTGCATCTTTGCTCCAAACATACCTGCAGACAACACAGCTGCACAGTGCTGCCCAGGCAATCACAGTGTAAAGTCAAAGGCAAGTGGAGAGGACACTGGCCACATCATTCCTATGTTCCCCAGCAGAGCCACCAGGCTCAGGGATAGAGATAAGTATGCCACCAAGTCTTTAGAACCAAACCCTGAATGCTTAGCTACTATCTGCAGGTTGCATTCATTGCCAGCTGCTGCAAGACAGAGGGGCACCACCCATAGCCACGAAGTTTTAACCATTATGGTCTGTGTTCATCAGACAGATTACAAATAGCTGTTAAAATAAAACTGAACTTTGGCTTAGCAAGCCTACAAATTACCCAGAGTACGTCACATGTCCTACATGACAGTGGTCAAAAAATACCTGACCCAACAAAGTGCCAAATGCAGAATTTTCCTACAAACATCCTACATAGGCCAAGTTGCACTACCAGATTAAGCACCCCCAAAAAATCCACAAGACTGCACATGTAGCACACAAAGCCACCATAAAATAGTCTCAGCAGAATCAACACCCACCAGTCAAAATGAAGAAAGATGACATTCAGCATGAAGCCATTCTGACTGGCCAGAGAAAACAAACATTCTGAAAGTTATTTTCAACCGAGATAAAAGTAAAAAAAAAAAAAAAAAAAAAACCAAACATTTTTCCACATCAGGCAGATGACACTACCCCAAGATGAAGAAATAGTATGGTGCAACATACAAAATCTAACAATAAATAGTAAGAAGAGAGAGGGGTGATATTTCACTTCAGCATGCCTGCAAACCTTCAACTGCATGGAATGTTACTTTATGAAACAGTGCAGCATCTATCTTCGGTGTCCCCACAGCAATGAAAGACACATCACTGAAATGTTTCTGCTATGTGGCAGCGTTCCCAAGTATGTCATTTAGAGAAGTCTCAAACAGCTTTGAATTCCGTTTTAAATTCTCTACCTGCAGATTTTATTTGCAAAGATAAACATGAAAATGAAGAAAAACACATTCACTCAGCTATGCACGTGGAGACTGAAACACTGGGGATGACCTTTGACTTTAGCACTAAACCAAAACATACATTAAAAATAAGAAAAAGGTTGGAAGGGAGGAAGGGGAAAAGCACAGCAATGTATTTAGGGGAGTCTCACCAGCTATTCTGACACCAGGAAAAAACAGGAGCTTTCCTGCCCAGAGTTCAAACACGTAAACTGGTGGGCCCTCTTGTGCTTTGTGCTATTTTTCTACCTCAGTTGTCTTTTTGTGCAATAGTTCTGTGAATAAAAGAGATCAAACTGAAGCTTACAAGAAGTTTTGTTTTTTTAATATCAAAACTTAATATTAAAAAGCTGCCTGTAGCTGAGCATCATGGTCAAATTCCAGGTTCCACAATATATAACAACTTCCCTTTTTAGCGGCCTTGTTGTCTGCATCCCCCTCCCCCGGTTACTGTGCAATCAGGAAAGCGCCTTGCATACAAGCAGATGCAGTGTACAAATTAATAGAACTCCCACACCCAAACTGTCTCTGGTCAGAGCCTTTCCACCAACGCACAGTGAAGAGCGGCACTGCTTAGATTCACTCGAGTTAAAAGGTGCCTGTTTCTTGAGATGCGGGCAGCCTTTGAACATCATCACAGCGAAAAAGGAAGCTTCTCATGCAATTCTACGGATTTTTCCCTCAGTAACACAAGAGATATTCCTAGCCAAACATAAGCTAACAAACCTGAGAAACCTGCCTTTTCTTTGCAAGTTACCGAGAAATAACAGTCAAAAACAGACAAAACAGTTGGGAATGAAAGGTACCTTCCCCCCACCACACACCACGTCATTCCGAACCATTGACAGCTCCCTTTTACAGCTCTCTGCCAGGACTCTGTCCCTCAGTGACTCTAAGAATCTATCCAGTCTGCTAAAAATAGCTTCTCAACTACCAGACATGTACATTATCAGAGGAAAACATTTCTGCAAGCCTAGTAACAGCACCACAGCTAAGTCTGATGACATGAGAGACTACAGACTGAAGAATGGTTTGTTGAGTTCGGGAAGCCTTTACTGCATGCCCATCCATGCTCACCACAGACAGAATGGGGTTTTGAGGGTATTTTGCCTGTCAAGTATCTATCACCAGGGGAAATCTCAAAAATTTGTCTTGAAAACGTCTTTTTTTTTTTTTACATCATTAGCAACACTGACTGTAGAATCTGGAAACGCCAGAAACATGTCGATAATTTGAAGTACACTTAAATATATATGAGTTCACAGTTCAGCAGTCTTCCATTACCGTTTCTCTGGAGGTCTTTAAGCAATGAGTAATAATGTACCTGACATTATGTAGGCAAGTGCAACGCTGTCAGCACTCAGAGTTATTTTTCTCACTATAAAACTGACAGAAGGATTACAAGGCTTACCCAGGTCACTTTTGTATGGATACCCATGTTGCGGGTTCTGCAACTTCCCTGCCTGCTATGATCGCTACAGGAAAAATGCACGAGATCCCCCTTTACCTAAAGTTCGGAGCTACAGAATTAAAGGCCAGTTAGAGCCTCAAAAATCACAGAATCACAGAATGGTTTGGGCTGGAAGGGACCTTAAAGACCATCTAGTTCCAACCCCCCTGCCATGGGCAGGGACACCCTCCACTAGACCAGGTTGCTCCAAGCCTCATCCAGCCTGGCCTTGGACACTTCCAGGGATGGGGCATCCACAGCTTCTCTGGGCAACCTGTCCTAGTGCCTCAACACCCTCTTCGGGAAGAATTTCTTCCTGATATCCAATCTAAATCTCCCCACTTTCAATTTAAACCCATTACCCTTTGTCCTGTCACTACAGGCCCTTGTAAAAGGCTCCCCCACCCAGCTTCCTTGTAGGCCCCTTCAGGCACTGGAAGGTGCTATAAGGTCTCCCTGAAGCCTTCTCTTCTCCAGGCTGAACAAACCCAATTCTCTCAGCCTTTCTTCATAGGAGAGGGGCTCCAGCCCTCTGAGCATCTTCGTGGCCTCCTCTGGACTCGCTCCAACTGGTCAATATACTTCTTATGCTGTGGGTTCCACAGCTGGACACAGCATTCCAGGTGGGATCTCATGAGAGTAGAGTAGAAGGGGAGAATCCCCACCCTCACCCTGCTGGCCATGCTTCTCTGGGTACAGCCCAGGATCTGGTTGGCTTTCTGGGCTGCCAGCGCACATGGCCGGCTCATGTTCAGCTTCTCGTCCACCAGTACCCCCAAGTCCTTCTCCTCAGGGCTTCAAGGCTTGTTTCCATCAAACCCTGAGAAGGGAGAATAACTCTGATGGGACTTCATGAAATGAAAGAGTGCTTTAAGACCAAAAATACCCAGTTGCTTACTCTCCTTTATCTCTAGAACTGAGTTCTCTAGTTTAACAACAAAAATTGAACAGGCTAAGGGATTGGTCTGGTGTTCAAGAGTTGTACAAAAGAACATTTGGTTTGCAGTTTGGAAGGTAGCTGTAACAAAACCTACCTCTACTGTAAATGAATCAAGAGATTGAGGCTAACCTTCACATAGATGTTCACTCAAAACTTTGACAGTTGTTTCTCCTTAGTACCAAAGCAATGCAATACTTTTCAATGAAGACAAAACATAAATATTTCCCTCTTTACCTATTCAAAAAGTTACATTTTCTGTTAACTGATAGATTCTAATTACTTTTAAATTACAGTAAATGCAAATTTAAGACAGACATGACAAGACCGACAAGTATCAACTTCAGATACTGAATGCCTCAAACAGCATTCTGCACTGTATCACTACACTTAAGTGCCATCCAAAATTTTCAAGACACTTAAAAAAAACCCACCTTGACTCACAGCATCTGTGTTTGAGATATTTTAACTCAAAAGGAATTTTGCCATCTCTCAGAAAGACACAGAAAACGTTTGCAAGACTTTGAAACCATACAAAAAACTGTCCTCCCTGTATAGACCACGAACTTCCACCACTCACTGCTGCCAGAGGACAGTACTGTGACTTACTCAAAAGGGGCGGAACAAGAGTTCTTGTGTCATTACAGCCAAAACTCTGCAACACACCACAAAAAGCCTTGGTCTGACTCTTATTCCCAACCTTATGGCTCCTAGAAGTTAGCTTTGTTCACAGAGAGTTTAAGTAGTGAAACATTCACCATCAACCTAGTGAGTTTTTAAACGTGAATATTTAACTCCATCCCAGTTTTTGTAAGGATGTTGAGGTATTTTAATTCTTCACCTGAAAGACAACCGCAGCTTTCATAATGGCACCTCCCAACCTGAATCTCCAGTTATGAAGTTATAGATCCCTAAGTACAGTTACCTGTCATGTATTAAGGTTACATTAAGAGCTGTCATTTTAAGAGGCCTGGGAGTGATATTAACACCACCTACTCCAGACTCTGAACGCATGCTTCAGAAGCATTTTTTTCTTGCACAGTTAAAATCTCCAGCTGCTTCCAGACCAACAGTATGATTTTACCCCAAATAAATTCTTGTTCAGTTGAAGTGATACTTGAAAGCACTTTTTTTTTTTTAAGTAAAGATTTAGAGCGTGGGTGGGTTTTTTTCCCTAAGCTTAATGTAGATTTTAGCAAAGCAGAACTTTCCATGACAACTGTCAACACACATGGAATCCACTCGTCCATTTGTTTTTCCCATGACACTGCCATCAGAGGGCAAGTCACATCAGCTACACTATGACCCTCCTGCTGATGTTATGCTAATGACCATGCCAGAAACAAGTTTTCTGAACCAAGTTAAAAATGACTGTACTGTTGATGTAACAGCTATAATTTGAAGTTACAGTATGGGGAAGCAGCAAGTAAAGTAGTGCTTGCTTAGGCACAACTTACAAAAAAAAAAAAAAAAGAAAAGGAAAAAGAATTGAACCTGCATCTTTCTTTAAGCGGCAGAGAAGAGAGAAGAATTTGCCTGATCTAAAGACTTAGCTGTTTAAAGATAAACACTTAAATTCAAGTTTGGCTTGGTTTGTTTTACACTGGAAGGAGGGCACTGAGAGGGTGACCTATCTAAATTAACTTACCTGCTTTCCTCTCTACTTCGAGAGGCAAGCATTTTCCCTACCACGTTCATCATTTCTCTCACCACTTCAAGAACTTCGCTTATGGGAATAAAAGGAAAAGCCAGGTTCAAAAGTCACCAATGCTTCTCAGCAAGCAGAAGGATGTCCTGACCAGAGCCACTACTTGTTTCACCTTCCCAGTCCAAGTTACCAGGAGTAGTACCAAACAAGTTAACCGAAGATTCCACTGAAAACCAGCTAAATCAGAACAAGGGCCAGTATCGGAAGGCCGGTTTTCCTTCACTCTCCCTGGTACAGTGAAGTACAGTCATGGAGTAACAGTTGCCAAGGTACTGCACTTCCTGAGACTAAAGAGTGGGGTTAAGGGAGGGAAGCAAACAAACAATCTGGCCAGGAACAAATAAAAATAAGCTCAAGGTCTCTTATATCAATACATGTCTAATTTTGAGTTTCCACATGATATCTGAGCTATCTATATTAAGCCTCTCGGGCCAGTCTTCCACTAAATTAAGCTCTTCAGTGGCTTACAGTTCACATGACTTTTAGAGCCTAACTAGGCAGCTATTCCCTCTGCATCTCATGTACTGAAAGTTTGTCAGCTATGTTTTCCAACTTCAGTTCCAGCTCTCTGATGAAAACTTGTATGCATGAAGTCAAATGACATCACGAAGCACATTTCATCTCTTTTAGAGCAAAACCATTTCAGAATGAGGTGGGATTGAAGGGAACTGTACCACAGTTGATGAGGAAATAGTTTCAGCAATTAAAAATCTAACAACATGGAAATCACAAGGTGAAAGATACTCCTACCCCTTCTAATCCTCAGGTTGCCCAATATTCCTGTACAGCCCCACGACGACCAGTAACAATTTGACAGCAAGCTGTACTGCTCTAAAAGGCCACATAACCACCTCAGTCTTTAATCTCGTATTCAAAATTAGTTGTCTCAGAGTAATTCCAACTAAAATCGAAATTAGGAAAGCTAGTAAATCTATTATAAAATAGTCCTAATACTTTCAGTTCTGTTTAAAGACTTAACTAAGGTTAAGTTACTGGGGTTTCTTGCTAGTCTCCAAAAACTGTAGGTTTTAGTAGAGGCCTACCCTCTGCTTTCATCCAAGCTCCCTTCACACGTTTAGAACCAGACTGCTCACTGAACAAGACCTCACGACTACAGGGCAGTTTCTAACAGCACCTTTCCTAGTTTCCTCTGCATCCAACTTTTCTTCTTGGAGTCTGTGTTAATACCATGTTTTAGGACACAGTTCACCAGAAAGAAAAAAACAAACCAAAAAACCAACCTGATTCCCATTGCAGTCCATGCCATAGGAGCACAGACATTAAACAGCAACACCCTTGATACACAAAGGGGAGACGGGAGTAAGAACAAGTAAGCGGCTGTTGAAAATATTTCTGATTTTAACATGTTCCTTCAAAAAGACTTTCTCCACAAGAACTGAATATTGCTCAACATCTGGGCAAGGCAGGTGTTCCTCTGTATTTTGGAGATAAACAAAAAAATAGGGGGACGAATTCTGAGCCCCTCTGATGAATACAAACACCTCACTGGAAGTAAACTTAATGGAAAGAAACAAGAAGCATGGGTAAGTTAAGTGAACAGGGAGAATACAAACTCTTCATATTCACACTACCTTTATGTTCTTTACCGGTGGGTGAAACAAATTTACAAGAGGAAAAAGTGAGCCATACAGAAATGAACAAGAAAAATTCAGCAGATATATTTCACTCAAGAACACTTTAGGTTTTATAGTCTAATCCTTAGAGACAAGGGTTCCTAACTAGAAGGTAAGTGCCCTTTGGTTGCAATGTAATGCTACCTGAACTAGCGGTGACAGAGGAGAGTAAAAAGAACGAACAAGAAGGGTATTCTTTCTGCCTGATATGAACACCATCTCTGTCCAACTACAATTACACTCCTGTAATCTGCAACGTCATGTTAGAGATGCTAACATCTCTTCAAAAACGCCTCATTTCCTTCCCTTTGCTTGCCTACATTAGTCTAAAAACAACTGCACCACTGATATTTTTGAGTGTCTTAAGGATTTCCAGTATTACAGGTAGTGTCAGTCCAAAGCATTTTTATAAAGTTTTAAAATGTAAAGATTTTGATTAAGAACTGTCAGCTTCCTTCCAGTCAGTCAATCACAGACCAAGGAACAGCTATCATAGGCATCATGCCAAAGCTAAAAAGCTCCAAACGATGAAAAGGCCCTTTAAACTATTTTGGCTCCGAGATGAAATGGGGTTTGTTAACAAAGAGCATGTGAAAAATAAAGTTAACCTTGATTTCTTCTCTTAACTTGATTAGAAACAGTTGCATTTTTTTTACAAATTCACTAAATGTACTCATTCCTTTAATAGAGTTCAGACACTGCCAACTTGGGGAGTAGTAAAAGGAATTAGTAAATTATAAAGAGTTGTTCCACATTTGATTCCACCAATGAAGATGATTACATTAAAATTCATTGGTGAGTCAATAAACTCACAGTAACAATCATGTCCCTGGGGGGCGGGAGGGGATGGGGAGCAGGTCTTAATACCTTCCCCACCTCCCAGCCACCAGAACACAAGAATGTACCTCTCCAACAGCATTTCACAGCCGTCAAGATTTTTCAAATTATTCTTAAAAAAACCTTTCTGTGAAGAAAACAGTTCATATTGCCCAAAGTTCTGTACATGAATTTTTAACCATTTTGCTTTCTTCTGTTTTAAAATTCTGGTTTCAAAATTAAATACAGATCAGAAAAGCAAACTCAAACCACATCCAGAAAATAAGCTTAATAAAACGACATTCTCATTCAGTTATCTCATGTTTCAAAGGACACACTCATGTCTAAGCTCCTTATATTGCAGGAATTTCCATTTTAACAACAGAATGAAGTCCAGGATAACAGTTAGACGGGCACTGCTAACAGCATACTTCAGTAAATAGGCTTAAAGTTACCCAAGCATCTATCAGCATATATAGAGATTAATACACACAGCATATAAATATTAACATATCTGCCCTTGATGCTCAAGGATGGCCAATAGGAATCAGTGACAAATGAATTGCTCTGTGAATACAGGACATATGAGATTTATATGAGTATCCCAAATAACTGCAATTTCTTTGCAGCCGAAAGCCTGCAAAACTGTGCAAGTAATTCCCCTTGCACCGATTTGCCTGCTCCCACCACAACACTCACTTAACAAGAACATCACGACTGAAGATACCTGATGCCCAACGTAGTTTCATCTGTAACCTCAAAAATACTGGTTACCGCAGGTTCCTTCTGGTTTATTCTCCAAGAAGCCTTACGGTGGAGGCATTTCAAATTGTGTGTCAGTTTACTAGGACTAGCTTTCGACCCTGAGGCAGGGAGGGAGAAAGCAGCCACACTGACCAGCGATCCCTGACCCATGCAGGCTCGCTGCACTGTCGGTTCCTACTTCTGCACATGGAAGCGTAAGCCTTTTCCCCTGCCCGGCTGGAGCAAAACCAGCTCTAACAGACAGCAGCGAGGTTCAGCGTTATTTGAGAGGCGCCAGGCAGCGTTAGGCAGTGCAATAGTCAAAAACCAGCATTCAACTCAACTGCAGCGTCAGGGAAACTGAAAAGCACAGCAGCAGCATTTGCTATGTCCCCCTCCTTTGTCTGAGCGAATTCAGAGCGTGGCTGGCGGTGCCTCTGCACACACCCTACTACAGCCTGCACGCAGAGTTAAGCTCCAAGAGAGACAAACAGCTCCGGGGCAGCCACTGCTGTACCTGGGTTTCAACTCCTGCTGCTCTTGACCATCTGTACAGCATTCTTCCTTTCTTGAGCATCCTTTTCCTCTCCAGACTTTCACCATTTGGCTAGCAGGCTGGCTTTAAGTGTCGTTTCTATTTGCGTTCCCCCCACATGGACAGTTCTTGATGCTGTAAGGTCATTTGAATGCAATTCTAACTTTGGCTCAGGCACAAGTTTCCTCACCCTCCCTTGGCGGAGCACTTACTGAACTACCCAACTGATTCAGAGAAAGGGTTAGGCTACTCCTCTCTTCAGTCTGCTGCAGTAAAACCTCTCATCTTTCGAGCAGCACAATAAAACTATTGAGGAATTTCCTTCCTTAATTTCTCCTCCAAGACAGATGACAACAGCTCTCAGCCAGCCTCCTGTCCCCTCACATTCAGGACAAGTTTGCAATTGCAGCCACCTCTTCTCCCCGTAGCAGTTCTCTTTGTGGACTGATCCAACTCTAGTGTCAAAACAAAGAATGTGTAAACATTGTCTTCTCAGGGTAAAAGCACGCCAACAACAAACTTCTTCACCTTTGTAGATACGAAATGCAACCCCCTCCCTTCAAAACTTCTTCAAAAACAGATGCTCCTTCAGACAAAACAAAGGATAATGCAATTTTAAACATTTCTCATCTGATCTTGCTTGTTAGAAATCACATTCCCACTTGTGTCTAACTATCTTTTTTTTTTTTTTAACAGTTTAATTGCAATTATTCAAAAGACTCACACCTATACTTATGGTTATTTACAGTGTTTCCTATTACATCCAGCTTTTGGATGCCAACAACCCAGGACTGTCTTCTTACTATACGAATCCTTTCCACTCATGCATGTTATCAGACTGGTTTGCACTCAATCACCTCATTCTTCAGTCCAAGACCAAGGACAACTGTATGCGTAGATAATGTCCAGCCTTTAAGATACATAAACCATCAATTATTTTATCAGTGGAGCTGCAGATATTCCCAGTGCCTTTTCACACTACTGGTGTTCCTGCTTCACAACAGTCCTGACTCATGCTGGTTTAACCTACTGAAGTGCAAGAACTGATATGAGTACCAGGCTTTGATTACGGAAGACTGAAATTCACCATATGGTAAACACCGGATTTGATGAGATGATTTACATTTGCAAATGGCATCCTATTCCCACATGCACTTCTATACGTCATCTTAAGCTTGGACACAAACACCTGCAATAGGAGAAATTAAATTTGAGCCTGACAGTGAAGTAACAAGACTTAAAGTAGTAACAAATGCCAGTATTTTACAATGAACTTTGCACTGAAAAAATACTGTACCTGTCCTATTTCAAAGAAGACATCTTAGAATCACAGAACGGTTTGGGTTGGAAGGGACCCTAAAGATCATCTGGTTCCAACCCCCTGCCATGGGCAGGGACACCCTCCACTAGACCAGGTTGCTCAAAGCCTCAGCCAGCCTGGCCTTGAAGACAGACAGGTCTTCCCATCCCCAAGTTATTTATACCACTTTGTTCCACTGTTACTGAGATTTTTTTTTTCAGTACCACAGAACTTGAAAAGGCAGAGATACAGAAAAGTAGTTTTTGAAAAAAGTTTCCTTTTCTTCTCCAAGAGAGCAAAAAAGAATGAGAAGGAAAGAAATACAGCAGTAGGCCTTCAGCAATCAAAGACAATCCAGAACTAACATTCACAGCAATATGCAGCTACAGCACTTCAGTAGTCACAGAATTGAATAAAATACTCTTTAAAAGTCTGAAGTTCCAGAGAAAATTTTTTTTCACCAACATGCAGAACAAAAAAGAAAGATTTCCTGTCCATACCCTTTGTGTACAAGTTGGAATTTCTGCAGGTGTTTCCCTGAAATCACAGCAGATGAAAGTATCTTGTGAAAATCCATTTTTTGTTTTAATTCATTTTTCAATTACAAAGTTCACGTTTTCTGAGAACTAAGAATTTTTCAACCAACATTTTTCATTTAGGTTTCCCAATGAGTCCATGTAATTGTCATCTTCCATCTGCCTTGCCCATGCATCTTCAGCAGCAGGAAGATTTGCTGACAGTATAATCAAGAATGAACTGACAGTAATATTGATTATCCTCTGCCAGACCGTGTGACTGGTAAATAGCCAGTGAGATAAATTAAAATTTAACTCTACAGCTGACTGGCTACTTAACCTTGCATATATTTGCTTGGGTTTATTATTTGGCAAAGTTTATTCCAAAACACAAGTTACTGCTTGGCATGCAACTGTGGATGTGAACTGCCAGATCGATACACCTCAGACCTTCAAGGCACTCTACTCTGTTCCAATTTAAATAATTGACTTCTTGTTAAATAAAGCAATCGTCAACTATTCATCTGACTTTTGCAGGGGAAAAATAGTTTCCATTAAGACACTCTGTTGAGCAGCACCTGGGTAAGCTGTTACTGAATGATCACTCACCTTTTTTAAAACAAAGTTTACAGAAACAGAAGGCATGTATAAATCCCAAAGCAGATTTTATTCAAGATACTTGCAGTACATGCAGTGAGATTAAATTCTCACAGAAATGCATTCAGCTCTGCTCCTGAAGGATGGGAAGACTAAAAGATAACAATGAAAAGGAGAACAGCAAAAGAGAGATTTGAACACCTGCAGCATTACCCCAGGTTTTGCAAAATACAAACACAGGACTTGTATAAGCAACAAGCAAACAGTTACTTGGTGCTATTTACACACAGATTTTTATGGAGAGCCACCTTGCTGATACTATGTGACCTCCAAAGTCTCAAGGCATTAACCAGATGTCTCCTGCCTATCATCATAGAGCAGCCCAGTGCTGAGTGACCTACATCATCCATCTACACACACTGCACATCCTCATGACTGTCTGCTTCACTGTGGTACTGCAGAGGTATTTGAAGTAACTCAAGTCTACTGTCTGGCACATCTAGTCTTTGATAGTCCATTGAGGGGGGGAACACCAGAAGAAAAACCCAACCAACAAAACAACTCAACCCTCATAATAAACCTACATGCAAAGCAAAAAAATTTCATTTCCTTTACTTGCAATGTATTTCAACTCAACATTTCTAAACTATTTTATTTGGTAAGTTTGTAGCAGAACTTTCACTAGCATCTCAGCTTGGTTGTGAGGAAGGAAAAGGTAATTGTCATTAAAAATCATCTAAAGAGAGGTTGGAGGACTGGAGTAGCCTGTATGTGCTAATAACTAGTGTTGTTTTACAACGCAAGGAAACAAAAAATATGTCCTTCGTAGTAACTGGTATTAGGCATGGTGGGTGTAAAGACGCAAACTGAAGTGATGGGCCAAGAAAGCGTACAGAAAAAACTGTGCATCATTTTTCCAGTGAAGAATATCCCCTACACCGCCCTTTCATACCCACACAAGCAAAAATGCATTCAATCCAAAATCCTGCCCCTGCAGCTTCTCTGAAAACACTGTATGTAGGCAGCATAAATTATTATTCACAACTAAAACACTTGGAATGTGTCTCAGCTTTTCAGATACCCAGACACATTCAGTAAACAGCAGATTATTCTCTAAACAAACACGCATAGTAGACTGTCTTAAAGTTATGTGGCTACCATAGGAAAGCTATAAGCCACAACACAAAGTTTAGAATTCATTTAGAAAGATTTAAGATCGTGCAAAAATAGTATTGAGCATTGTCACAAGAACTGTTTCTACTTTCCTCCTTGTCTAACGCACATTTGTGGTCTAGAATTAAAAAAAACCCAAACCATTAAAGGCAATTCAGTCTCAGAAATATGAATAAAATAGAAGAAGCTTGTTGCCTAAATAGTCCTTTTCTGCCCTGGCAATCCTACAAGAAGAAAAACAAAGCAATAAAACAACAACCACCCACACACCCCCCCAAACACACACACTGAAGACCTTGGGGGCAGAAGTAGAAAGCAACAGCCTACAAAACATCACACCATGCCTCAGTTTTGTACAGAATCCCTACGGCAGTACCAGTGCACCTCCATCAACAAGTTGGATGAGAAGGTCATGCAGCTGAATTCACCCGTCCCACACACCAGCAGGGAAAACTTTACTGAGGATTAAAACAAACCCAAGAAACCCTGAGGTCCCCTTCCCACCTCTGTCCTCCTCCACACCCAGCACGCTCACTACACACATCCCCACACAACACAAGACACTAGTAGCTGCAAGTGTGTCTCCACATGACACCCCAAGTAAACAAGTTGTTTCTAGTTTGCATCAACCGTTGTGGCTCATTCTTTGTACTTAAAGATGGAAAGAGCAAGTTCTTCCTTACTCTGGAGCGTGCAAGTTTTCCTCCTCTGAATCACATAAAGACAATCCATGCGTAGGTTTTACAATATACACCAGCAAGAACAAAGCACTAAGTCTGCATTTAAAAGGAACTTTACCATTCAGAAGTAGCGTGAAAGGACAGATGGAGAAGGCGAGCAACGATGCTTACTCAGTGTATCTCAATGAAAGCAGCTCTTAAGGAAAAGAGGAAAGAAGGAAACTTTAAGGAGTATTTATCAGAGAATTCGGCATACGCTTGCTAGACTTACACAGGCAGCCCTGCCAGGGACCTGTAGGGGCTGGCTGAGGACCAGTGATGGCAGCCAGGTACAGCCGGCCTGCGTAAGAGCCAGCAGCTGCAGAAGGCTCCATCAGACATGCCGTACATCTGTCCCTAGCTGCACGGGAGCTCGCTGTTCCAGATGGCAAACAGGTACTAAGGACTGTGAGGCTTTTTTTCTGCAGTCAGTTTAAAGAAAGACATGAGAGCACAAACTGAATAGACCGTCAGCTGGTTTTAAGTAAGAATTGGCCTGGTGTCACCCTTGATTATGCTAAAAGCCCCCAAAACAGTGTCAGGAGGTTGCGAGCAGAAAAGCAGAGTACACGTGCTATCCCTCCCTCAGGCCCAAATTCCCTCTGTCTCCAAACCTATTATTAAATACTGCTTGTAACTATTAAACCCAAAACATCTCAGAATAGACATCAGATTACAAGCAAAGATAAGCATTCAATATTTGTGCTTTCACCTGTAATTCCACAAAAAAATTAAGCTAAGTGTCTGCCTTTGGGGGCAGGTAACTTACATGAGCACTTAGCTGCTACTTGTATTTTAACATCACTGAAGACAATTCCAACAAGCTCCTGCAAGCCTCTAGGCAGCATAATGCTTCCTTCAGCTTGCATCTGCCCATCCAAAACACTAAACTGATCTCTTCATTTTTCGAGTGTCACCACCTAACCATCAGGACTAAGACTCAGTTTATGTAGCAGTCAAGCCAACCAAGGGTCCAATTCTGACCTCAGTTACACTCCAGTAATTCCAGTTAGTACAGCTGTGCTACTCTGGATTTACACAATGATAACAGTTCAGTGCAGCAGAATATAAAACTGAAAGCTACAAACTAAAGGCCAATTTATGTTTTGGCTACTGCTCAAGTTTAAACTTTTTGGTTGGTTGGGACTCAAACACAAAGCCCACACCAAGAAAAGTGGCCCTATCAGCGAGGCAAGCTAAGCTAAATTACTTATACTCCAACAATCCCATCTAACCAGACCTACCCACAGAACATCCAACCTCTCCATCTGACAGCCCACTGTTGTATTCAGATATGGCACCATTTAATTATAAACTGGATTGCTAGAAGAGAATAGAACAGTTAACTTACTGCTATTTAATGAGCACGCTCTTGTTAGTTGTGAATACATTCACTGTACTCATTAAATCAGGAGGCACTGGCGTTCTGAATGCATCATTAAAAGGATCCAGGAATGCCGCTGCTTTGTTCAGCATGACTACATGCTCTGCCTGACAGTTGGAAAATGAGCAAGAAATACAAGGCCCTTCGTGTTGGGCCAGCAGATTTAATTTTAAACCAGGAGGAAGGAGAATGAGTATGAGATCTGCTTCTTCAGAGATTCATTCCCTTAGAACACAAGTAAGTTGCTCCTTGTATGGCTGACTTGAAGCAGTAACATACTCAGTACTGTAAGGTATCAACAAAAAGAAGTGTCAAGCTTGGGGGAGGGGGCACAATATATTAAAAAAACCCAAAAAGAATCACAGCCTATCCTCAATACACCCAAGGAACAGGAGTGCGCATTACTTTATCGACCTGTCAATTAGTAAAATGAACCTTCATAAAACAAATAGGCACAAACCCCTAACACAGCAGTTCCCACACTATTTACAAGATATTAAGGCTGAAGAGGGAGAGAAATTGGCTAGTGGGCTCCTGTACATTCTCACAGCAGAGATTTAGAACATATGTTCAGAGAGAGGATGAGATTTTCACCTGTCAAGGACTGAGCCATCTACCCACAAAGATACACACCCACATGAGAATCTGTATGTCTAGAGCATTCTAGAGTTGGAGAGAAATTAAAATGTAACTGGCAATGGTTTAGCTTGAAGCCATTGCATGCAAGTGTTTTCTGCCACAAGAGGTACGTGAACCAGCATCGCCAATGGCTTCACTGGAGTTGCAGAGCATCCTGGAAGTTAAGATTTAACAAGCACAACTGCTTCCTCTAGGACATCCTCAGGAGGGGAAGATGCATTTCTGAAACACAGAATCACAAAATGGTTTGGGTTGAAGGGACCTTAAAGATCATCTGGTTCTAACCCCCCTGCCATGGGCAGGGACACCCTCCACTAGACCAGGTTGCTCCAAGCCTCATCCAGCCTGGCCTAGAACACTCACAGGGATGGGGCATCCACAACTTCTCTGGGCATGTTTATAAGTTATCATCTTCTCTCACCGCATGCACAGAAAACTGGACAGGTTGCTGAAGTTCAGAACTGGGGAGGCAGGGGAGCTGATTAGGACTTAATACTCTCAATGCAAGACTCAACCACTTTAATCCAAGCAATTATTTTCCAGTTAGAAAGTTGCTGATACTGTAAGAAGCTATGTATGCTGGATTCTAGTCAAACAAGAACTGTCACCTATGAAACCAAGCATAATACCACAGAGCATTTAACACAGTCTCCTCCCATCACACAGACACAACAGTTCATCTCTTCCCTGGGAAAAACATGTTCAAACCAGCCACATTAGGACTCTGCTTGCTCCAAGCCTTCAGAGCAAGCCCCTGGAGCTCATCAAGATCCCATTTTTCTCAGTTTTGCCAACAAAATAATCTTCAGGAAAAAATCCTCTGATTAAGGAGTCAGGTTTAATGCAACATGCCATGACTAATCCTCTCAAATTTTCTCTGGGTCCTGCACTGTAATCTGAGGAACACAGGAGCCACTGTTCTTTTCATATGAGCTATGTGACTCTCTGGACTGTCACAATCTTACTCAAATAGCAATTGATTCCTCCGTGCTATCAAGCTGGGTAATCAGCACCCAGATTTCAGTGCACAGACCAGCTTACTTTGGGTGCAATCACAGAGCAGCACTCTCAAATGACTAGGTATAAGCTCTAAACCAGCTTCAGTTCATCTACATGAACCACCACAGATTTCTGGGATCACATCCCATGGCTCTTCATTCTGCAGTAACTGGAGGGAGGCACTTAGTTCTTTTACACCATATTGTGGTAACAACCTGAAGAACTATCTGGGTCTGCAATGGTTTAAAACACCACCATTACTAGAAAGGTTAACAGTTTGGGGATGGGAAGATCAAGAGATGGAATCACATTCAGACAAGATATAGAGACATATCTCTTGCCAGAAATATGCACGTACAAGCAGGTCCTAGCACTTGATTAGAAGTCTAGTCTACTGACAAAAAGGGAAGGGGAAAAAAAAACCCAGAACAACCACCTTTAGGTCACCAATATTGTTTTTTCACTGTCAGATAAAACAATTCAGAGAATGAGCATTCAGATTTTGTGATCATTTGTATGGTTTGTACCTGTAACATCCAGAAAGGAACATGCACAGAGAAAATACATGGGAAAAGCATGAAAGCCTCAAAAAGAATTGCATGTTAGATTATTTATTTTTGGTGCTGTTCTCTTTAATCATACTAAAAAGCTCTGTATGAGAACTGTCTGATAAGAATTAGGAAGCTGATAGACATATAAAAATAAAAACTTATCAGATGTTGCATTTTCTTCCCTTTGTGCTTAACACAGGGCAACTCGTGCAGCATCTCAGCTGGTTTAGCTCAAAAAAACCCACACACTTACTGACAGAAAGGAAAAGATGATGCATGGGGAATTGTTTAAACATTCGTTGTTCTGCTTAGCAACAACACACATAGTTAAAAAAAACCATAACACAAGCAATACAGAGATATACTTGTTATCTACAATAAGTAGTTCACACTCTTCAGCTCCTCATGTACCTTTGGTTTGCCATTTAGTCAGTCTTGCACCTTCCTGGCAGATACCTCCCTTTTGCATTTTGTACAGCACGGAGCATATCAGAAGTCCATAGCACTCAGCAGCTTGTGATTTATATTTTAAGGATATTTAAACTGGTTAACTGACTTCCAGAGGAGACACAAATTACATATTCAAAACAAGACACGGATACCTTTTCCTGCTAGGACAAAAAGAAATGAAAAATATGCTCTTCTCCGTGCTACATGCTATCATCATAACATAATAAGCAGTAGTGCTGTTCACAAATTTTAATCACCATGTTATTAATACCTCTTTGCTCTGTGTATTACATATCATGTCTCATAACATACACTCAAAATCTTTACAGGAACAGCTTTACACTATACACATACACAAAAAGTAATATAACTAAGGCCCTGTCTAAATAGCAGTGTCAAAGAAAATAGAAAACAAATAATGAAAAGCAGGGCATGCGCACCTACAGACTTGAGTCCTGGTTAGCCCCCCAAGTCCTACCTTCCAAGCAAAGCACTTGCACTTATTCTCATGTAATCACTTTTTTTATTCTTCTGTTTCAAATACTTCAAATTGGGTTTTGATACATTCAAGTTAACATAAAATATCTCAACCAGTTTCATGGGGGGGGGGGGAACATAAACCTGTTTGTTCCATGGAAAAATGAATTGTCAGATGCTTCTTTTTCCATATACTCCACTGCAACATATGTGGGGGCTGGAAGAGAGCCTAAGAACATCTGCCACAGACTTTAAAACCCCTAATAATAGCACAGCTGGTGTCCCCAGTCTAATGATCTCGGCACAGACTCGTGACCGCGCCTGGCACTGACCCCCAGCCCAGGCAAAGCACAGAAACACTCAAAGGTTGGACACGTCCATTCATTCTCAACTCCATTTGCATTTCACTAAAGAACCAACTAAGAAAGCAAGTTGAAATGATTACGTTTCCAGCAGTTCAACAGTCACTGTTTCCACAGGATTTCCCCATGCTCCTTTCAATTAATTCCAGTTTAGCAGAGCACTCTCTATTCCATAAAATGAAGTTACTCAAAAATGTAGCTGCAAGTCTCAGTGACCCAGGGTTAGAAACATAAAATGCTTTAACTGCACTTAACTGTATTACAGAGGTGTTGGTTTCCACGCACACTAAACTCGTGGACTGTCTTCTATTCCTCTCCATCTAGTTTACTTACAAATAAAGGTTTCTACCGGCTTTCTTTTAAACACGTTCAAAAGCAGGTTTACAGAGGAGAAAACCCTTATCTCAAAGAGAAAATAAAAGAAAGCAAAAGAACAAGGAACTCCAAAAATGGAACTGTAGTTCAGCTCACAGAGTCAGCGCTGGGCATCAACAGCTATTTATCACAGAGATGTTTTAAAGAAACGTCTGCCATTTCCCAAGACCAAAAGATGTGACTGGCAAACCAGTATGACAGACTGTGAAGGTGGGAACAAAGACGGCAATGTTTGGGTGGGGGTGAGGTGCCTGAGGTTTTCATTACACTTCAGTCCACCCTCTGTCCTCTTTTTCATCTACACAAAAACGCAGGTAGCTCCCAGCGCTCAACAGGCATGAGTTCAGCTTATTATTTCATATAATGCGTGCAGATGCACCCATGAAAGGCTAGACCAGACCCAAAAACTGACCAGCTCCAGCACAGACAGGAGAGGCAAGCATTCCACAGCCAAGTTTAGTCACTGGCAAAGCACGAAGGGGCAGCTACTTTAGCAAATTACTGTATCCACAGCAACAGCAGACTGAATACTGAGCTTCAAATTCCAAGAAGAGCCCATTTAATCGGTCTACTGTAAAACACTAATATATGACACTAACATCCTCATCAAAGAATGTTTTCATTCTCATTTCCCATGAGAGGTGACAAAAACCCAAAAGCAGATACAGGCAACACTGTAAATTCCCACACTGTCCAACAATGTTGGCTCACTTTAAGAGCTGTTTAGCAGATAATCTTTCTTAATTTGCACCACATCACTGAACAATAAAGGGAAAAAGAAGAGAATATACACAGCAAGTTAGTTTTTAGTTATATAAAAGCACTGAAGTCTGAGAAGGGTTAATATACCAGATCAGCCCAGTTACAGCAGTGTGGCTGTGACAGTCATGCATCACTTACATGCCTTACTCCTCTGACAGCCCTCTATCTGATCTGTAACTTTTCCTCTCTCAGAGCTGTAAAATCGAGATACATTTTAGGCAGCATTTTTTCCTCAAGTTTCACAATTAGGCTATTAAACTACACCCATGCTCTTATTTCTGACTTTACTATGAAAAAAAATATATTTTCAGAAACCAGGCAAACTGTCCACCTTTTCAACTAAAATCTGAACATCAGCAAGAATTAGATCCAAGAAGAAACGAAAAGCCTGCAATAGAAGAGCATCTATATTAAGAAAAGATACAGCCTCAAACAACACCAGTTTGATAATGAATTCTTAATACCAAAAACTGTGCAACACAACTGCCTACAGATGGCTGTATGCACGTGGTCATGCTGTAGATTCCTGATTGCAAATACGGCAAACCCACTTCATCCCCACCTTGAACTGCAACAGGGGAGCTAAGCATGCAATGGCAGCAACAGCTGTCACAAGTGCTGGCTGTGGCAAAGGTCTGGGCTGGCACCAATTAGGAATTACACTGCTTTTTAAAAATAAGTTTGACATCAGAGACATTAAAGAAGTCTTCTGTTGCTGTGCTGCTGTTCGTGTAACAGATACATAACTACAAATAAGACACATGATGATGCCTTTCAACTTGGCAGAAAAGACCGCTGTTCACAAAACAAGCATAATCTTTCAGAGGCACAACCCCTTCGCAGAGCTAACAACGTTCTCCGGCTAAGTCAGCTCACAACTGACGGCTCAGAGTGGGCAAATAACTACTGTTGTCTCCAGATTTTGTTTCCTCACTTGCAACAGGCTCTAACTCCTTTTCCCTTCTCTCTGGTGCCAACATGCTGCAGCTCCGAGTCCCATGTGACAGAACGCAGATCGAGACAAGGAGTCCTCCTAAGAGGGTCAGTACCTCCACACTTCAGCGACAGAGGCTAGCCACGTACTATTTAATTCAATACAGCAATATCTGCATACGGTTTACAAGTGCTCAGCCTTACTCCACGTACAAGATGAAACTACTGATCGGGAAAAGGCCAGGATCTTAACTTGCATGCCCACCTGCATGCCATGTCCTTCCTCTCAAGGATTTGTAACCTATCCAGAAAACAGTTCTTCCTTCCAGAGTATTTCCACATGTGCCTTATTAAGCCGCTGTCCTGACAGAACTTGTATTCTGCTGTTCAGCAAACAAGTCAGGACAAAGACAGACACAACGCAAACATTGTATAACTGCAACGTACAGTCACGGATAGACACAGTTACCACAACCTGTAATAGTTCCTGCTTGGCCTGATTCCCATCTTTCTGGAATTACACCTCCGACAGCACTGCTGCAACAGTCTGCAGAAGATCGGGGGTGGATGGGGGAGGTGTTTTAACATTATAAACTAAGCTCACAAAGCTCAAGTAGACATACGCAGCTACAGAGTAGCCTAGAGGCCTTCCAAACCACAACTGAGCTTGGTTAACGAGACAGTCCCCAGCCTTCCACAGCCTTAATATACACAGTCACAGTTTGATTCACACCAGCTGAGCACTTTTTAGATAAAGAGGCTTCAGGTAAAGTCACTTGGCTAAACTTAGCTCAAAGAGCAACAAACCCTAGAAGCACACACCATGGAATAATCAGGTTTTTCGCTATGTCTGAATTTTGTGCCACTTGATATCCTCATCTTGAAGAGATCTATATCAAAGCAAGCTTTAACACGAGTGGAGGGCACACTCGTCACAACTTCATACTGATTTTTTAATTGGGCATGCTCATGTACTCAAAAGGCAAAACTTGGTACAAAATAGCCAAGACAGCATCACTACGCTGTTACATTTACCAGCACTGAGCTGAGACAGGTTAACAGACTAACTCTGCCCTACTGTTTAGACCATCTCCCAAGCAAACTGCCCCATTTGCAAACTCACCCTTCTAGGTGCAAATGGGAACTGGTCCAAAGAGTGTCTGTTGCCAAGAAATAAATTGGCTCCTTCCGTGCCGCCATCTCATTTAAGCTGCACACGTACTTTACCGCAAGTATTATACCCCAGGGCACAGTGAAAAAGTGGAAGCATCAGTGCAGAAGTATAACAAGAGCCATTCGCAAGTGCAGAAGGCAAAGCGGTTTCATGCTTGCATTTGCTTTGCGGTCATCTCGAAGTATGCAGCTACAAAGGCTCCATACAGAGTAAAACAAACACACTGGGCAGAGCTCACGTCAGCAGAGATCTCTTAACCTGAAGGTCATATTGTCAGCACTGCAAATGTGGAGGCAGCTGCTGACATTTTCACATGGTCCCTATTTTGCAGCATACAGGATCCAAGAGACTGTAATTCAGACACGTTTGAGGCGTTATGGATTGCAGACTCCTCCGCCTCCACAGCCGAGGTACTGTATATACTAACTGTATTCAGTCAGGTGCACTATTGTATCCAACAATAGTAATTTGGGTTTGGTTGGGTCTTTTTCCAAATTAAAAAGCAGAGGAGGCCAGAGGTCAATAGAGGCTCCCAAGACAAAATACTAGCCATTTTGGGTCCAAACATCGTGTCTTGTAATGTAATGGATCCTTCTGAATTCTACTCTCCCTCCCCCAAAACAGACCCACCCACACCTACCACTATATTCCTTTGTCCTTCACCACCTTTTTCACTTCAGGCACGCTAAGGGTGATCTTCACCCAAAAAGCAACAAGTAACAACCTGTTTAACCACTGTGATTCACGTCTGGGTTTGCTGTTCAGGAGTGTAAATAGTAGGCTAGGCACATTTTGTTGGCTCCTGCAACTGTATCCCAAAAGAGCAAAGATAAGGCTCAGGAATAAAAAAACCAAAACAAACAAAACCAAAAACCCACCACCACCAAACCAACCAACCAACCAGCAATCCACAACCTCACAATCTGGCCTTTATGCAAGGAACCATTCCTGAGTTACAGAGCTGTATTCCGCTTCTCGTAATTGATAGGCATTTACATCTGTAAATATCAGTTTCCAACTCCTATTAAAATCTATTCTCCAAGAGGTTAGTGAGTTCACTTGTTCAAGACCTTCACTTGCATTTTATCAGTTTCATTTAACCTTGTTGGAGAAGGTTTCTCTCCAATGCCTCTGCGTAACTAGCCGCTACCAGGAAGTTGACAAACCATTAACTGACTCCCTGTAAAGAAGATGAGATTGCCAATTTCCCCTCTTTGAGCTCTTTACTGAGGAGATAAAGGAAAACCTGTAACACTTGACATACAAAATAAAGCCAAAGTACGGTTAATAAAAAGAAGAAAAATAACAAAAGCAGGGAAAAAGAGTAGAGAAGATTAGCCAAAAGATAATTGCAAATGTCTTTAGTGCCCTTTAAGAACATTCAATGCCTTAATATTCTGAGATCCCAAGAATACAAAATCCTTTCACTTCTCTAGTGGTAACTGACAATACCACTGAACAATGCAGCGTCCAAAATGGTTCCTCCCAACATCTATTATTTAGCTTTAGTATACTCAATTCCAAATTGCTACACAGCTGTATTTTAAGTTTTCTATGACAAAACAAACAACAGTTTCCAGTTAGAAATCAGGACAATCAGGAACCCATTCAGAAAGGAAGTTTATTACCTGTTAACAGAGGATTCACATCAGAGCCAGCACAGGTTGAAGGCCTGTAATTTCACACCTTCCTGATTTCTGGAGTTCGAAATAAGTATTCTACAGCTGTTCAGCCTAAGAGTTGACTAAGTAAAAAAAACCAATCTTTTATTGCCCATGTTACAACTACTGCTTGCTTATCTGATCTTTTCCAGAGAAAGAGCTAAGGAACAAAGAAGAGAACACAGTATTACATCTGCTCTGACAAGTCATGTTATAAGCTGATCATTTTCCTGACTATGCAGCCCCTCCTATTTCCTCTTACTCATTTCTCCCGGTACAATATTATATTATGACTTTATCCTCCAAGTTATCCCCGCTGGTCACAGGATCAAAACAATAGGCTTGCTGCTAGGTGCATTTAGGAATTTCCTCTTAGCCTTCTTGACAAGGTAATTAGTGCTAGTTTACCACCTCAGATAACATAAATAGGACAGGGTATTCATCTTCCCCATGCAATTCTGCTAACCAAGATTTCAGTAATGTTGTTTGCTGCTTTCTCTTATTAAAAATAGATAAATAAATGAAATCCCACACTGATAGCAAAAGATAGAGTTTTGGTAACATTAACTCTCATCTTTGAAGACAGCTTATAACTTCATGCACACGTTAAATACAAGGTGAGATGTTAGCTTAGCAAACTAAACACTAATAGGCCTTGCCTGCATACTCCTGCCTTGTCTTTGTGCCTTCTCCAGCATTCATCTAACTCCCTGAGAAACACGAACTGGCAAAAAAACTAAACCCAAAGAAATAAAACCAACTTTTCAAAACATGTTTTTACAGTTTGCTTCCCTGGCTTATTTCTCCATTGAGTAACAGTCAGCATGAAAGACGTGTGGACAAAGCAGTGCAACACACAGCTGGTGACAAGGCAGGCCTATTCCCACCAGGGATGATCAGCGGTGAGACCAGGCAAGGCTGGCTGCAAAAGCACAGCCTTCAGGCACATGCCTTCCCAGCCATCTCCAGCTGCTATTAGCGTAGGCTGTCCTGAAAGCACACCCTCATCCTATCACACACCTACCCTGAAGCCATATATTCCTGTCAATCTTTTTTCCGCATAGAGGCATAGGCACTTATAGGACTCCACGCCAATGGGATCAGGAATGCAACCTGGTTGAAAGGCTAAGCCAAGGGGATGGGGGAGGCAGGACAGGAGGGAACACACAGAGAGTGGTGTAAAGTACTGTTTGGCCAGCCCACACAAGCAGCAGTACATGACAGAGGGGTGAGGATAGGAAAGGAAGACTGCCCCCTTCTGCAGCTTCAGTTGCTTGTCAGGACACCACTTTTTCTTTTAATACATCAAACCACAAAACCAAGGCACTCTTAGCTTTCCTTGACACCTGCTTTTAGGCAGTCACTTCCCAAGTTTTATATGCAGCACTGAGGATTCTGGATTTTCTTGGGCCCCCAACATAAGAAGGATATTGACCTGTTGGAGTAAAGAGGGCCATGAAGACAAACAGAGGGCTGGAGCACCTCTCCTTTGGGGAAGGGCTGGGAGAGTTGGGCTTGTTCAGCCTGGAGAATAGAAGGCTTCGGGTAGACCTTACAGCACCTTCCAGTACGTGAAGGGGCCCTCTGGTAGGGTATCCTCTGAAAGCTGACAAATAGTACAAATTGGGTACAGTGTTTACTCTTGGAAGGGGAGGTTAGTAAGCCAAGCTCAGAAAGCTCTGAGACCGACTTACCTAGAACAGTCATCAGTGAACAAAGTGAGATGGTGTTGTGTCTCAGATGTGCCCTGTTCCCAGACTCTCATTTTGAACACTGATCTTTTTCACAGCAATACCCCATGGTTAACTTAACAGTCCATCAGTTTTACTGAAGGCAAAAAGAACACAGAAATTCCACTAAAATAATAATTGTAATAGTAGCACCATTATCCTGAACAACCTGTCTGGTTGTTTTCATGTATGTATTTAAAACATTGTATTTAAAGACATGTATGTATTTAAGACATGTATTTAAAACTTTTGTAAAATGCACTAAAATTACTTGAGCAAGTCATATTCTTCAGAAAAAGGAGTCTTCTAGCCCACCTGGAGTTTTTTTTCTTCTGTAAGATCAGTAACATACACCATCAACATTAGTACTGTAAACAAAAAAAGTGCAGGTGTAGCACTCACGTCTACCAAGAAAGCTGCCTCATTCACATACTCCACCCTGTCAGGTCCTGAACAGCTAATACCACAGAGCATGCCAATCCACTGCTCCTAAGAAACTCATAGGCTTAGACCAGAGATTCACAAGAACTGGATTTAACTCCAGTACTAGCACCAATTCCTGAATTACCCCAGTCAAATGTTTTGATCTTGCAGATGCCTTTCATCCTTTGAAGTAACAGAAGACTGATTTTTGTGACTCATGAACGCTTAAACAAACTCAGTTCATTACAAGTTTACATTGAACATTTTGTAGCTTTTGCAACGTAAAAGGGCAAAGTTGCATTTGCCTGAGGTACAACAGTTCCTAAATGAAATCTCATTTTGTAAATAAAAGCAGTAAAAGTCAATGTCATGGAGACCTCAATGCTCTCTACAGGAAAATGATAGCATAACATACATCCAACATCTGGGGCAAGATTTTATCCTGCTAGGTAAGTGCAGTATCTAACCTTTCTCAGTCTTATCACTCTAACGGCTTTGACTGTCTTGCAAAGTAAGATTTTTGAGAAAGCCATGACAGAGTAAAATTCTAGGGAACAAATACAACAGTAATCAAAGGGTAGAAACATTTCAGACAATCAGAAGAAGCACTTTCAATTCAGATTGCTTTATACTGGAAATCTGTGGCTCTCAGGTCAGCCCCACGACACTGGGTCAAACCATAACATACTTACCTACCACGTGACCAGAGTATGTAACACTCAGGAAACACGGCCAGAAAGGACTGATCTTCCTATGACCTTCACACATGCAGGTTTGCAAAATTTATTACAGGACCAAAGCCTCTAAGAAGGTAATGATTTTGGTAAACACTGATCTCCACCCCCTCCAAAAATTCCTGAAAGTGATTATTACTGTTGTTTTACCACAACAAAAACAAAGTCCTTTCTGAAGGCTGTGCAATTTGTAACTACAGAAGAGCTATAATAAGAAACCATGTTATCAGAAAGATTGCTTTCCTCCTCATCACTTTACATGAACAGTGCATACCTCCTCAGAAATACAGCTAATATGATGTCATGGCTGCAGAAAAAGAAATTCCATCCAAGACAGGTTTGAAAGACAGTCTAAGCACTCTGACATTGCTCCAATGTCTTTCAGTTGTGCTCATTTTACAGGTACCACTGGGGCAATAGGCTTGCATGGATTTGAACTGCAAGGGTTCTGCTTACTGCAGGAGTGGACGGCACCTCCTTGCAAAGAATGCAAACGTGCAGTATCTGATGCTGAAACCGGGCTTTCTGGGACGGGCAGTGTTGTTAGTAATACAAGCTCCACTTATGCTAGGATTAGAGGACAGTAAGTGTAAAAGTATTTCCCACAAGCAGCAGACATCAACACAATTTCTTCATCTTCAAACAAAACCGCACTTCAGTATTCTCTAGTACATCAAATTGTGGCTGCTGTCAGGCCAAAATCCATGCAGAATCAGTCTTCATCCTACAATATAATAACCTATTGGGAAATATGCACAAGACTTCCCCCCTACTCAGCACTGGCGAGGCCACACCTGGGGTACCGTGGCCAATTCTGGGTTCTCCAGTGGAACAGCGACATGGACAAACCAGAGAGAGCACAGTGAAGGGCCACTAACACAAAGACCAGTGCATCCCTCCTATGAGAAGAGGCTGAGAGAGCTGGGACTGGTAATCAACGTGTATAAATACCTGAAGGGAGAGGGTACAGAGGACAGAGCCAGGCTCTTTCCAGTGGTGCCTGGGACACAGGACCATAGGCAATGGGCACAAACTGAAACACAGGAAACACTTTGAACATCAGAAACTCTGAACATCAGGAAACACTTCTTCACTGCAAGGGTGACTGAGCACTGGCACAGGTTACCCATGAAGGTGATGGAGTCTCCACCCTTGGAGATATTCAGACACTCTCTGGACACAGTCCTGGGCAACCTGCTGCAGGAGTGGTGGGGTTGGACCAGATGATCTCCAGAGGTCCCTTCCAACCTCAACCATCCTGTGATCCACCAAGCACAAAGTGGCACACTTTCCACAGAGCTCCTACCTCACCCACAACCATAAAGTCAAGTGTTCTTTCACAACACAATGCCTGCAAAATCCCAGAAATACAAACTCCTAATCACTTTGTATTTCTCTCCTTTGCAATTTCGCCCTACACCAGTCATTTTCCTCCTGGTGTTTACCGATTTCCCTAAAGGGTCTGCAAAAAAGAAACAGAAGAAATAACTTACATGTTTCACTACACATTAAGACTGAAAGGTATTTGCAGACCTCCTGCAGTATGGAAAAAAAGGTGACTGTCTTAAAACCTTTCACTTCTATCTTCCAGTCCTTCAGAACACATCATAAGAAAAGCTGAAAATAAACAAAAAAAAAAACCCAGAAGCATGATTTTCACGATTTTCACAATTTTCACACAGCTATTTCACCAGCAAAGCAACATTTAATGAAAAATACCTGGCTATTCTTTCCCCAAAGTGATTACAAACACATATACAAGCCTTAACTCATATCAAAACACTTCAGGATGGCGCCATAAGCTCATAGTTTCCATAACCAAACTAGATCACCCAGTTGCTGTTTCTGGTCTTACAGTCTATGATGAAAAACATTTACCTGCTGATGTTACATAACCCAGGAAATAATGCTCTGCTGACTTATTTATTATGTGAATTTTTAAAAGGTCTTTCCCAAGAAGTCTGCTAAGAAGTAGTAAGTGAAGAAAGCAGAATGAAAACAATTTTTTTCCTCTAAGATTAGTTCATATTACATTATAAATCTAAAATAACGCTGATTTACACGTTAAGTTTGGAGGATTGCATTATTCACAATAAAAACTATAATCTGTGGGCATGTTGCTCTGGAAAGAACACTGAAATGTTGACTGAACCTAAAGTTAGCAAAATAAAAATATTCAAATTCATTCTTAAGTATATTCTCATTCTGCACCATAAAGGATAACGTCAGTGTATAGCCTGAGAACATCAACTGGTCAGTATTTCTCTTTTCTGTTCATACAGGTGCTGGGAGTCAAGAATATCCCACAAGCAGACAAATATGTAGCAGGATATTGTCAGCCTCGGCATTAGCACCTCATCTACCAAGACACAACCGACGCTGGTTATACCCGAGTGTAAGAGTGCAGCAGTTGCAAAATCAGCTTATGCTCACTGAAGACTTTCCCTCCTGACACCAAAACCTCAGCCACTTACTCCTACTGCTTCCTTTGCCTCACCGCTAACAGCTGCTCAACTGCCCAGAGGATGGACAACCCAACTGAAAATTAACCTTAAAACCAGTTCTCAGCTAAGTCATGAAATTGATTCCCAGCACCATAATACAGACCGGGATAGGAGAGGGAACCCAGAGCCAGGGGAAAACTTGCTCTGCTGGGCAGCAACATGGTCTTATGTCAAAACAAGTCAATAATGAAACTTCACAAGAGCTTTTAAACCCAGCTCTTCTCACATTTCCTTCCTTCTTTCTATCACCCTGCTACAGTGTTCTGAACTTCTGCTATAAATACAAGATAAACAACAGGATTCTAATATAAATATCCACCAGAATACTAAAAAAATAAAACACAAACAAACAAAAAACCACGAACACAAACAAAAACCATCCAACCAAGAAAAACCGACCAGAAGACAAGGAAATGTGACAGTTAAAGAGTAACAAGGTTATTTGTGTTTACAGCAGCTAATGGACTGCAAGGTTAGACAATCCTGTCCAGAGAAGCTGTAAGATACAGCAAAGAATCAATTCCAGTACAGTCACTAGCCGATTTAACTAAAGCAAATCTGTCAGCATAATTGAATCTAAGAATTATCTCCGAGCTAATCTGTTTGTGCTATCAATAAGCCTCTTAGCTGGACAACCCAAAGCAGGGTGACTATATAGTGTGACTTTTTGCACTGTAATCAATAGGCTCCAACAAAGAGAGAAATATTGATGAATCAAAGTTCAAATAAAGGACAGTTTTAGACACAGACTCATATTAGCAGTGAACTCCAGAAATGTATTGAGGAGACATCACATTATCCTCTACAACGTAAAATAAAAGTAATCTTGTAAACTCACAGCTACCTCAAACCACAGAGTAAGCAGGAACGCTTTGAATCAGACACCAACCGGTATCCTGGAAAGCCTACCTTAACAGGAAGTTGGTTCTCAAGATTTTCTCTCTCAGCAGTAGCATAACTGAATCCACAAAACTGAGCACTCCATATAAGTGCAGCATTCCAAGGAGGTAACGGCATTGCACACGGAGTTTTCATGATACAAATGTGACTCAAACATACCTTCACAGCACAGGCACTGTAGATCACAAACCAGTTTTACAGTTCCAGCATTACAAAGCTTTGTACATTCAGTGAGCTGTCTACAACTGCCATGCAACAGACATTTAGTGAGTAGAAAGCATTTCTCCTACTTACTACATTTTTATAACGCTGAAAACTATTTGGTGTGCAACCGCTACTGGAATCTATTCCTCTTAATAGCCCTTATGCAACACATGAGCAACAATCTCATCCACAGCAGAAACTAGGAACAGAATGACCATCACACAGGAAGATGCCTGTATGCCTTTGGTCATTTTACATGTATGTATTCTTTAATCTTGGTGGCATCACTAAGCTTCCTACAGAGACACAAGTACCACATAGATTTGGAGAAAAGGACTAGCTCAAAAGGAGAACAGAACCAGTTGTAACAGCCTACCTATCAATAGTTCTCTGACCGACAGGTTAAAACACAGCTCCTAATTCCATACTGTAGTTATCAGGACTTCTATCATACTGTTCTCATATCTGCTCTTGCATTATTATGAAAGTATTGTGAAATAAGCAGCACATGAAATCAAGTGACAGTTTTGTGAGAGTTAAAATGGGTTATTCAAGGAGTTACACCGATGAAGCATCCGGCCTAATACTGGAGACCTATTAGAGGAGTCATCCATTTTTGCAAACAGAACAGTCATTACTGGGGCGGGGTGAAAAGTTACCTATTTCAAAATTTGAAACAAAAAACATACCATTTTCTGCAAACTGACAAGAAACAGTCCACCAGCCTTGACCCGACTACCATTCACAAAGTACAACCTCCGGACAACACACAACAAATGATGTCCCACAGCAAATGCTACTTCTGATCCTAGCAGAAAGCACTAAACCACCTCAATTCTGGAAATCAAAGAAAATTGTTTTAAAGACTTCAGAAAAAGAGACTTCAAACAAATGTAGCTCATACACTGCCTTCCCCATTATCATCTCCCCTCTCCCAAGGAAATTTCTAAGTAACACAGGAAACTGTTAAGAAGAAAAATGTGTACAGCTTTTAGAAAGGGTGAAAGGTTTGTTTAACTTCTTGCCTTTCAATATTACAGATGCTGCCTCAGTAACACTCTTTCTGAGAAAAAAAGGTGTCTTGCATCCAGCTTACTGTCTATCCCAGCAGATACAGCAGGAAGTTTCAGCATTTTTCCTTTTCAGCATTATACAGCGACAACAGTAAGAAACAACAGTATTGCTCAAGTGCACGTTTCAGTGCAAAAGTATTTAACCTGCATTAATTTCTATGATACCAATCTCATTCTTCTATCCCAAAGTAGATTGTCTAGAGTATTTCAAAACTCAAAATCCTCAGAGGACACAGAAAGGTTAGGATCAAATTACTTCTACTAAAGCAGCTGGTATGCTGTCACAGGAACGTGTGCAGCAGCAATGAGCTGCAGCAGAGAGGAACAGCAGGAGTTCCCAACAGTTCCAGGCACATCTTTTCAATCTGATCGTGCTCCCTGGTATGTGCAAGTTCACTTATTCCCACCAACTCTCACCTGCGTTCCAGAGACCGAGAGAGTGTCAAGTTAGCATCCATTAATACACACAGCAAAACTTGCAGATCACATGCAGGTACTGCTTCATTAGTCAGGACTCTGGATTAAAACAGTCAGGTGATCAGATTGCAGCAACAACTTCACTGATATTTTATGCATACATGTTACCAAACGTGGAACACCACATATATAAATGTATACGCCTAACACGTTAATGCTTCCTCAGCATACTGGTGTGCTACCCAGTGCTCTACAACAGGCACCAAGCTCAGTTACCAACTACAAGATTTTTGTTTAGTTAGGGGTTTTTTTGTTGCACCAGATCCAGAGACTACTTATTTCCACCACGCAGTTAAATCCACTGGCAAGTGGGAGTTCATTCATGGAACTGACAGAAACTTTTGTTTTACTTCAACAGGAATTTAAATTCTACCCACACATAGAGCCGGCTGGTCCTCACTTAACTCACTAACTCACACTGAAAGCTGAAAACTCTTGCCTTCCATTAGGGTTTTTACCCTTCCGTATATCCTCCCTTATGACTTAAAATCAGAGAAGTGATAGCTATTATCATGGCTTAATATCATTTTCTTACGTGATTCTAAAATTATTTTCTTATCTGCTGTCATCACAGGTTGCTCTGGCTCAATCAAAACAGGTTACAGTGCCTCAGAGAAGGCACAGCTTTGTGAATGAGGTTCCTGAGCTGGGGGACAACACTCCTCCCTCCAGGCTTCTTATGGAAACTCCAGAGGAGCCCTACTAGGGACAACCACATTTAAACACGGTTCAGCTCCAGCACGGTCGGAAGCCAGGGCATTACTTACAGTACACAAAACCGTACAGCAGACAGCAGTAAAACATGCACATACGGCAAACCGGTCATTATAACCGTTGTTTGTTTTGGTTGTGGTTTAGCTTGGGTTTTTGCTGTTGCCTTCCTGATTGCAAAACCATTACACCCACGGTTTAATCTCGGTGGACTGAAAGGTTCAAATAAGGTTATAGATCGCAAGACAGAGGAAAGTGTCCACATGGGAGACTTCTCCCAGAGACTCAGCAAGGGAGAACAAGGCGGCTGGGCTCCCACCCTTTCACAGGTGATCCTTTTCGGGGGGGCAGTTCCTACTCTTCCCTAATTTTACCTGAAAACAAGCTTTTGAATTTCATGCTTAAACGAGCATCAGCTGCAAACCGAAGCAGACGGTAAGATCTCCAACCCGCTAAGCCCCCATAATGGAACCTTACAGTCATTCTAAGCAGAGGTACACCTCCAAAAGCTAACCCTAATCCCTGACGTCGAGGAAACCGAGCTATGATTTGCGTGTCCCTCCACAACGGCTACGAACGCCCTCTCTGTGCGCGGGGGTCCTCCTGCCTGACAGCAGCAGCAGTTTACCTGTAAATAATTCACCGGCACGGTTCTGCAAACGGCTCTTGACCCCCGGTAAGCAACGACACCCAACCGCCTCACTCCTTTAAGGGGGCGGAAGGGGCCATAAGAGCGCAGGCAGCGGAGCGCGGCGCTCCGCCCGCCTCCCCCCCCCCCCCCGCCGAGCAAGCCGGCCGCGAAGGCCGCTGCGGGGGGCCGAGGCGGAGGAGCCGCTGCACCTCGCTCAGCCGCCCGTTCCGCTCCCCGGCGGCCAAAGCAGGCCTCGCCCACCCAACGCCACGGCACGGCTCACCGGAGGCCAAAGGGCGACAAGGGCGGCCGCGCCGGTCCCCGCCGTGCTCCCGCGTGCCCAACCGTTACGCGCCAAACGACCGCGGCGGCGCGCGGGTACCGCCACCCCCCCCCCCCCCCCCCCCCACCTCCGCACTCACCCCGCTCCGGGCCCCGCAGGCGCGCGCGCCGCCAGAGGCAGCGAGGGGCGGGCGGCGGCGCCCCCGCGGGCCGGGGGAGCCTCGCTGCCGGCGGCGGCCACCTCCGGGCTGCTGGTCCCCTCACGGTTCGCGCTCGGCCCAGCGGGAGGCGTGTAGGGGCTGCTGTAGCCGGCTGGCTGCTGCTCCTCCCTCCTCCTGCCAGCGCCTCATGTGCCCCCTCCTCCCCGGCCGGGCCCGGGGATCGCTGCACGCACCCCCCGTCGCCGGCCGGGCCCGGCACACGTGGGGCGGCTGCCGGCCGCTGCTGGGTACAGGGCTCCTCCGCGCAGCCGGCCCGGGCCGCGCGGCCTCCTCGGGAGGCGGGGCGGCGCGGACACCGGAGGGGCAGCAGGAAGGGGAGTGCAGCCGCCGGCCCCTCCGGAGGCCGCCGGCTCAATAGTCACAGCGCTCCCCACCGCCCCCCCCGCGGCCATTACCTCATGGCCCAGCCCTGCCGCGGAGGAGGGGCCGCGCGTCGCCCAGCAACCGGCCCCCTGCCGCGTCCCGGGCCGGCGGGATGGGCTGCCCTGCCTCGGGGCCGCCGGGGCGTCGTTCCGCAGCGGGAGCTGGTTGCGGACCAGCCGGAGGGCGGCTGCGGGCAGCGCTGCCCGACACCGCTTGCTCCGGTCCCGGGTGCTGGCGGACCGCCCGCCCGCCCGCCTTATAAGTAACTCACCGCTCAACTTCGGTGGGAGGCGAAACGGTGCCTGCCCGGCCTTCGGCGCTTGCGGCTCCGCGGGGCCGTCTCTGCAGAGCAGCCGGGGCGAGGGGCGCCGAGCCGTGCCGCCTCCCACGGGACACGAGCGGGTGGCTCCCGGCTTGGGGAAGGTGCGGCCGGGTCGGTGCCGGCCACGCGAAGCAACCCGGGCCGGTTCGGGAGGCGCAGAGAGACCCGCCGCGGTGCGGGAAGGGGCCGGTCCGCCCGGCCCTTCCTCCCCCGCCCCGGCCCACCGCGGCTCCCCGCTGGCGGGGGGGGCGGCTGGCGCGGTGCAGAGCCGCTCGGCTGCCCGCCCTTGTGCCGGCGGGGGGCCGCGGCTTTGCCAAGGGTTGGGGGTTCTTAGTGCCACCGTGGGCATCTCGCGTGTGACTGACCTGGGCTGTGCGGCCGGCTGATGGCGGCGGCGACCTTGGCACGGTGCGTGCGAGAGCCCTGCCTGCCCGAGCTTGGGCACAGGGGCTCGACCAGAACCCTGGCCAAGCAGCCAGCCGGGCTGGGGGTCGGAACAACCGGCACGGGGACAGGAGAGAGGGTCGCGGTGAACCTTACGCGGTTAAAATAGGTGTTTCTTCAAATTTGATGAAGGAGCGAAGGAGAGAACTCTTGCCCATGCCCTCCTGGAGAGGGAAGTTGCAGTATGAGTGCAAGGTGTATTAGGCACCAGAATATCCCCAAGGGAAAAGATTTGTTATGCTGTCCCATCTACAGAGAAAAGCTTCAGTACAGATTCTTAATCTAATGATTAAAAACAAAACCTAGAGGAAATCACTAGTTATTTCTGCAGCTCACGGAACTGTTTGTCGGAGGAAGGCTTGATTGTGTTTTGTTTACCGGCAAGGGAAGAACAGAATTGTGTCCAAGGTTACAGCTGGTAACAGAAGAAAAGTTGTAGTCGCGCTGGTGACAGGATTCGGGAAGCGTGGGATGTGCGTTAACCTCCAGCGAGCGTAAATGGATTCGGGGTTTGACCCTGAATAACCCATAAAAAGAAATGATCCAGCCTTTCACAGCTGCAAACAAAGAGAATCCCAGATGGGGATGCGCCTGGGTGACAGAAGGGAGAGGAGAAACACTACAAGGACAGCAGAGGGTTCACAGGCGCCTGCCGGACAGGCGTGTCCAGAGCAGATCCCCTGGAAGTGACTAAGGGTGCAGTTACATGGGGCATGTGAGTCAACCTAAACGCTTGTTGCCAACAGCAGCAGGCTGCTCTCTCCACTTCTGTGGAGAAACCAGGCACTCGTGGGTTTCCCAGGGACTGGCTCTGGTGCTTAGGATTCCTCAGGCAGTGACTCCGTTTACTAACCTGACACAGAACTAATTCTGGGTTTTTTTCCTTGTCAGTTTTCTGCCAGGTTAGTGAACTGAATAGGTTCACCCTAAGGTTGTAACTGTATGAGGAGTAAGCACAATGCAAGAGTTGAGACCATCGGGGAGGAAGCGGACCATCCTTTTGGTAACACTGCACTCTTAAAGCATCTCGGTAGTCTCATCTAACTACTCCCTAAACCAGAAACTTCATGTTACTGATAGGAAGTCCAACACCTGGGTATCATTAAAAAGGTTCCTTCCTTCCACTTCACACCCTCAGCTGACTGCTCCCATGGTTTCCTTTGGGCCCAGCCTTGTATACGTGTGACCCTGGGGTTAGCCAGCGAGCAAGCTAAATCAGGAGGCTTTCAAAAGGGTAGTTTTCTGATTAATTCCTGAAACAGCTAACACTGGAGTCAGATGAGTGACAGAGGTTACACAACAGCGGGATCAAGACTGAGCAGTTCCCAACAAGCAACAGAGCCTTTCAGCAGCAGCTGGGCACTTGTCATGTCTAACGTAAGCCCAGGGCAGCAGTGAGGAGGAAGGGTCTGTACAGTGAAGGAGAAGTAGTTTGAGGAACAGAGTTTGCTCTGTGCTTTACAGCATGTCAATGAGAAGCAGGGGAAAAAAAACCAACCAACCAACCAAACAAACAAAAAACCAAAGATAGACTGGTAAGGGATTAAAAAACGAGAGAAAAAAAGAAAGTTCAGTTCCACAAAAACAGAGGAAGACACACAACAGAAGCATCTGGGAATCAGAGCCCAGGAAGAAAATCCAATGCTGAAAAAACCCAGAAGGCAGAAATGATCTGCAGGCAGAAGGAAAACAGAGAAGTAGAAAAGTGAAGATCCACACCACAACAGGGAGAAACAAGCCTGCATGATTGGAGACTTATTGTTGAGAAGAGCCAGTTGACCTCTCACATCTGTAAGGACAAGGATTTGAGATGTACTGCCGAGACTGAAAAGGGTCTTGTTACAGAGCAGAAGTCTCTCAGAATCAGCAGTGACACTGTGACGTGCAGTATAGGTACACAAACACAGTGTGTGGGAGTACATCAAGGGAGAGAACTTGGGGCTACGGGATTGCCAGCCCCTCACATGCAAGGTGTGTGTCTGTACCCTGGTCATGGGGTACGTACAAGTTGTTGGGTGGTTGCTGCACCAAATCCTCCTTACGATTTTTTATTGCACGGTGCTATAGTGCAGATAAATGTACCCTGTTACATTCTTCCTGCCATCTCAATTCATCCACCTACTAATTCTGCAGCTGGCAATTGACACAGGAACCAGAAAACTTTCCTAGATTTCTCTGCTTTCTGCTTTCTCTCCATTTTCTCTCTCTTCTTAATTATCACATGATACTTATCATATTCATTCTCTATTTTGCTTCCTTGATTACATCTCTAGAAGAGACTTTTCATTTCCACCCTGCGCCAATAGAAGACTTCTCAAATACACTTCTCAGAGAGCATGCTGCAGTTTTCCTTGCATGTTCCTCCCTTGCCGTCGCTTGAATTTCTTTTATAGTCCCTGTAATACAATACAATATTGCTTTAAAAGCATTAGAAACCAGTTTCAGAAGTCTCTGGTTAGTTTACCAGCTGCGGATCCCAACCACAGCTGTGATTGTAGAGTAAATGATTTTAATCTCAGAGAACAAGTTAATTCCAACAGGAATGAAGAAATGATCTGAGGAAAAAAAAAATTCCACTAAAACATATCACCCCAATGTGTTTCTGAATAGCTGTGTTGTAGATTTCAGAAGAAAGGAGTTGCGGTGCTTTCTCTTTTTGTTCTTCTTGCTGGTACCTGGTGTTACTGGCCCCATTTCTCACACTTCTGCATCAGTGTGGACTGAGTAATGCTGGAAGTCCTGTAAAAGGATCTATGAAGTGTCTGCATAATGTTGCTTGTTTAGGTGGTGTTTTTTGTAAAGCTATCGTTGCTTTTACTTGAATATCAAAACACATAAATTCTTGCAAGTTGTTTGACTGAGCATGTGAAAATTTTAAACCTAAGTACCTTTGATTTCTTTTCTGGTTTTGTGGAGTTTGGTTTTTTTTTTTTTTGTGTAGTTTTGTTTGTTTTACAAGTAGGTATGAAATGCTGCCTTCCCTGGAAGAATCAGGTCAGCAGAAAAGCTTTTCTTGTTCAGAGCTCTATGCTTGCTTCAGCCAGCATCAGTCATCACCAATGCTTTCTCCTTCTTCAACTGCTTCTCTACTGGAAATTTCTTTCCTGTAAAGGGGCTGCATCCTCAGGAGCAATACCAGCTCATGGCACTTGAAGTGTTATTGTGACTGTGACCTAAGGAGAGTAGGCACACGTACTTTGAAAAAGAACACAGGGAAAATGAGAGGCTAAATCAAAAAAGTGGAAGTTGATGGACAAGCTGAAGTATAAACACAAGCAGGGGAGACAAATAAGATGAAGATAAAAAGGTCTTAAGGACATAACTCGTTAAAAATGTCCTGCAGAGAGGATCATGTATCCTAATTATGGCAAAAGAAAGCATTATCCCAGAATTTACAGTCTGAAAAAACATGAAGAAAGCAAACAGTGACTCAGGGTATGGGGGTTTTGCACATATTTGACATTAATGAAATGCAAGTTGGAATAAATAGTTTGTAAAGCTCAGATTAGCATTAGAAGTGAAGACAAGTACACAAACAAAGAGGAAATTAAATGCAAGATAGTGGGATAATGATAAATGTGCCATGCATGCATTATGCAAGCAAAGGAAAAAAGAAGTGCAATCAAGCAAAGCCAAATGAAAATTACAATGTGGAATGATGATAACACTTTCAAGATATTGTGAATTCTGATCAGGATGCAAAGGATATACCAAGAATACAGGCTGAGTCTTCAGAATATGCAACATAGAGGCCATTGCTTTCTGCTGAAACAGTGAATCTGTACATTTGATAATAGAGAGTTTGCCTCTTCCGTGAGTCCAAACTGCTGAATGTATTGCAAAAAAGGGGGATGTCCTCCCAACATGTTATATCTGGAACAGATTAAAGTAATTCAACCAGCCCAGGATCTGCTTTACACACTATTACATTAGAATAATGAATATTTTGAACACTGAAACACATAGAAAAAGAAAGCTAATAATTTCACATAATCATAAAATCACATAAGCAGCATGATAGTCACTGAAAAAGCAAGATTTTGACAAGGCTTGTTCAGCCGCCCTGCATAGGGAAGGCAGTCATCTCGTCCCATTTTGGAAGCCATCAGGTAGGTTTGGGTGTTGAGAATGCTGTTTGTAGTCAGCCTTGTGGCAGCAGGGTATCAACTCTGCCAGCCTGGCTTACAAACCAGCACCAGAGCTGATGATATGCAGGAATGTGATAGGAGGAATGCCTGGCAGAAACTGGTAGTCCATAACAATTAGCCACATCTCATTAGCAGATAAAACTCAATACAAACAAACGAACAAGAGGAAGTTGGTTTTGACTTCAGTATCATATGCGGAGCAGTTGCTGACTTCCGAAGGGAAGCCAGTGATGTTGGAAAGGTACCAGTAGCTTGTCATATGCCAACCTTTAAAGGTATTAACTCAGTATTAAAATTTGCAGGGTATATTACCACATCTCTTTCAAACCTTAGACATATGCAAAGCATTGAGACCATAATGGAGGAAGAGGCAACACAAGCATGCTATATATGCAGTATTGGTGACCTTGCAAGTTGATCCAGTGAGGTGAGGTTTAGGAGCCCTGCTCTTGTAAAAGCAACCACTAGTAGTTTTTGCCTCACTGGTGAAACACACACACTGGCAAGGACTGTTTTGCAATAATGTTTCTGCAGTGAAAAGGTCAACTCTGTGAGAAAACAAATTTCCAAACAGAAGAATCCCAGAAGCTACCAAAGAATTTGAAAAATGGTTGCTGCTCCCAAAAATCAGCAGCATATGATACTGAAACCGTAACATTTGAATTTATTTAACAACTTTGAGAATGACCAGTGAATACAGCAGCCTTGTACCAGAAAAACAAGGTGACTAAACCATAATACGAGGATCTTAATGTTACCAGAGAAGTGCAAAAATAAAGAAAAACACACAAAGTTTCACTCAAACAATTGAAGTATGTGCTTGTTTCAAGAGGATGTTGGAAAAGAAACTGAGAATAAAAAGCACATGATAAAGATGTGCTTATGTCCATCATTCTGCCAAAATGGTCGAAGACCAGAAAAGCAGTCCCGTGTACTTCCCAGGAATGACAGAGCCATCAAGACAAATGGAACATAAAAATATTATACACGAGCAACTGAATCATCACACCCAGGATGCTGAGAATAGAAACTCTCTTGAGAATGGGGTCATTCGGGAATAGAAAGAAACACCATGTACTAGCAAGATGGGATAGAGCATGAGTAATCAAGATAGCTGGGAGAAAACCAAGTACATGCGGCAAAACAAAACAGAAGTATGTAGTATCTTCAGCAGGTATTAGAGCAAACTAAAGAACAGATCTTACCAAAGGAAAACAACACATGGAAACATACCTTAAAATTACAGGCTACTAGTCAGACTTTTGGGAACCAGGCAAAATGTCAGAGGCTTCCCTAGTACCCATTGAGGGTAGAGCAGCAAAGTGTTTAAGCATTCCTGAACTATGTGGTTTCAATCACAAGATCTCAGTTTACCTTAAATTAGATCATGTATTTATTTGAGAACAAGAATTTGATTACATCTGACCGTCCCATATAGTAGCCAGGCAAATAGCAAGGCTGAGTTTGCTGTAAAGATTGCTAAGAGTATTGAAATGGTGCAAACAGCAGAGAGAATATTTGGCATTCCGTTCTTGAATGTTGAAAATATTACCACAAAAGAGTTTAGTGCAGTTGAGCACAATACTTGAAGTCATGTTCAGTAACAGACTAAAGGAGTAACAGGCTACACAGTAAGAAAAAGGCCAGAGATAACAATGCCTTATAATTACAGCCCTGATCTGTATTTGTATTTAGATTATTTCTTCAAGGTAACTCTTGTACTGGAAGCAAGTGACATGTTTGAAGAGAGAATTCCCAATTCTTATTCCAAATCAAAGGGAGAATTCTGCATCTGGAGTATATTCAAATTGTGCATCCAGATGATAAGAAAGATAAAGATGTAATGAAGTGTGTATCCACAAGAAGATGTGCCATAGTTCCTAACTAATAGGTATTGGAAAGAAGAGGTGTATAATCTGCCTTTAATTACACTGAAAAGTTGTGTTTGTATTTTGCAATGCTATTGCCACTATTGTAATGAAGATTTCAATAGACTTTGTTAAAGCTCAGACCATCTCACTTGACCAGATATTTACCCTCTGCATAAAACCAATCCCTAACCTGGACTAATTTAACAGAAAGCTGATGCAGGACAAAACACTAGAAATTTGGAAGCAAAGGCAGTAACTCGATAGTTATTGTGGCTTAGTTTTGTCCTCTTGAATGGGGACAATGAAATTAAGTGACTTTTCTAAGGTCTGCCATCAAACTGCTGTCAGGACAGGTTTGCAATTGGGCTAATATTCTATTCCTTCTCCTTTATATCGGCCACCTTCATCAGAGCCAAGGATAAAATACACAGCTTTCTAAAATCTAAATAAAGCCCTCTTCAAAGTGTACTTTTCTTGTGCTTACTAAAAGAAACTAGGTGATGTCTATGCATTTGGTTTATTTATATCTAGTCAACTACTCATTTACATTAAAAAAGAGATGGAAAAATTATTTTGCTTGTGCAGCTTCAAAGCTGTAGCTTCGTTGAAAATTACAGAACAACTCTGCCGTTGCTGAAAACTTATGCTGCAAAATGGGGCAGGATCTGAAATTGTTAAGAAGTGAGTAATTTTGCCAGTCATACGCACACGATATATTTCAGTGCTTATGAGCCCAGATGATTCTACGTGGATATGCAATAAACCAGCAAAAATTATACTGTTTGCAGCACTGACCTCTTACCAGTTTTGTAGACTCTTCACCAAACCCCTCAACAGCTGAACTGTGACAAAACGTTTGGCAAGCTGTGTATCTAATGAAGCTTGATTGCCTCCAGATCTGTGCTTTGTGTCTACAGTCTCCACTGTCCGAGAAGGTAAGAAACAAAACTGAAGCGCTTCTTGCACCTGACACCTTTCTAACATCCCTCTCCCAAACAGGGTGGTGTTTTTTGTTTCCCCCCTCCCCCCCTCCCAGTATTGGGGGAATTTAAATTCATACTGAAATCTTTCCTACAGTGGGGGTAAAAAAACCTGACCATCTGTTACACAGACTAAAGAAACATGGAATCCTTACTGTTATGTAAGGATTACATACCCGATCCTTAGACCAGGATCACCTGGTCTAGTGGAGGGTGTCCCTGCCCATGGCAGGGGGTTGGAACTGGGTGGTCTTTAAGGTCCCTTCCAACACAAACCCAAACCATTCTGTGATTCTAGGACTCTAAGTATACAGCTTTTTAAAATGGATCACCAGGTTCAGAACTGTTAGGAGGTCTAGATGAAGGCGGGACAACAGAGGAAACAGTTCTTTACAACTTGCTCTAGACAGACAGACCAGATGTTGTTAAACGTGTTGTCACAAGAGGATACTTATTTGATTTTTTCTAAGGGCCTTACAAAACCAAACCAGGCAAACAAACAAACCCCAAACCAAAACCACACCACCCTAGGATGAAAAATAAAGCGAGAACTCCACTTTACTGCTAAAAAGAAGGAAAACACTTGTTTCAAGGGCTGAATTTTGTCATAACAGAGTGTCCCTCCATCAGGCACCTGCAGTCACTGTGACAGGACGTGCCGCCGCATGCTGTTTTGACAGATGCTAGACCTCGGGGGTTCAGCACAAAAGCCCCAACCGCCCACAGCCCAGCAGCGGGGCGCTGCCGGAGCCCCCTCTCAGCACGCTGCCCTCCCGAGAGGCCGATGATGCCATCCCGGCGCTGGCGGTTGCTTGGCAACCGGGCGGCTGCCTGGCAACCGGGCGGCTGCGACCCTGACGGCCGCGCCCCGGAACATCCGGGAACTCCCCTCCGGTCCGGGCCCAGCGGACCCGCTCTGACGTCGGCGCCTCCTGGCCCAATGGCGGCTCCGCTCTGTTTCCGGCGTCTGGCCCCGTCTCCTGGATACGGGCGCGGGGTGGCGACCATCCGCGCGGCGCGCGGGGGGAGAGGGGACAGACCCGGGTGGGACCCGACGGTGTGTTCTTGCTAGGGTAAGGCACTAAATGCGGTTCCCAGAGTCATTCTGCTCGTTGTGCTGACGCCCCTCCCTCTGACTATTTCGTGGCTTGCGGGGACGAGTTTCCCGCCGGGACGGTTCCAAATCCCTCCTCTATTCCACCGCGGCATGGGACACTCTGGCCCGGGGGCGGGGCTCCGCCGATTTCGGTTGATGGCGGCGTCGCCGCGGTGGTAACGCTGCCTCCTCGTCCCTCCCCCGCCTCCCAGGTACGGCTGTGGCTTTCCCTTCCCAGCGCCCGTCAGCTGGCGGGACGCTCTCGTGCCCTCGGGAGCCCGGCGGCGCGCGAATGGGGAGTGGTGTGGGGGGCGCGCGCGGGCCCTTTCCCGCGCTCCCGCCCGGGTCACGCGCGCGCGGCCGTTGTCCCTGGGTCCGAGTGAGCGGTCGAACCCGGCGGGGCTGGCGCCTCCCCCCGCCAGCAGAGGCGCTCCGAGGGGCAGGAGACCCGCCGGGGGGTGCCTGGCCGGCGGCGCCCTCCCCTGTGCCCCCCGCCTCAGGCCGGACGAGCTGACCGCTCCCCAGGGAGCTCGGGCTGCGGGTGACCAGGGGTCCTGCACGTACGGAGCCTCTGTGGCCATTCTCCCACTAAGGGGGATCCGTGTCTCCTTGGTCTCCTGGCCCAGCATCCTGCCCAGAACAAAGGCAGTTCCCTCAGCACCTGAGTTCTGCCGCTTTGGGTGTTTCTGTGGCGTTTCAGAGCCGCTCCACCACAGGCGGCGGTGGGACAGGCTTCCGCGGCGGCCATCCCGCCCGCAGGTTCTCTGTCACTTCACTCGCGCTCTTTGTACTTCACGTCAGAACCAGCGGGCGTATGCCAGCTGTTGAAAGTCTGTGTCGCGTGTGCCGAAATCATGGCATGGCCCTTACTGGGGATTCAGGGGCGCGAGACTAGAGGCCTCTCTTCCTTGCAGGGCAGCGGGTGCGGGCCTTGTTCGCAAGTACCGCCAGTCGCGAGGTAGCAATGATGGCTTCCCTTTCCCATGGCCAGGACTGCTCTGTCCCAGTGTCTGTTTGTGTGTCGTTGGTCTTGCTTTTGTCAGATAACTGGCTATTTTTGTGCTTGCCGTCGAGCCTGGCGTACGTTTGTATGGTTTGTCGTGTGCGTGGATGATAACGTCTTTCACCTGACCAACGTGAAGGTACCTCCCGTCTGTCTAACATGTATATGCTTCAGTCTTGGGATGAGGTGCATGTGCCAGGTTTGGAGTATTCTTGGGGAAGAAGTGCAAGAAAGGGGCTGTGGTCGTGTGCGTTTTGGGGTTGATCTGTAGATTGGCCCTTTCTTTTGCTGGATACGTTTCCATGACATTGTTGTTCTGGAATCTTTTGTGTAATAGGGGAAGACATCATGGGTTTTGGGGTCTCTTTTTTTAAGCTGTTCAGAAAAAGAACATAAGGAATGGTGTGGTGATGTGCATAAATCATAAAAGAGAGGTAGGGAACTGGACACCCCCATCTTATCTGGCACTGTATCTTTGTGCCTTATGTTGGGTTGTTTGGCAAAGTGATTGTTATGTAATTACCTTGTTCTCATAGATAACTGTAGTTAAAAGTATTCCTTCCTATGTTATACTGGCTGTACCAAGCTATTTGCTTGGTGCTAGATATAATTAATTTACTGTGTTAATTTGAAGGCTTTTGAATTGTAATGGTGAGATTTTGTCCTCTCTTAGGAAGAAAACTAATCTTGGGTAACTATCTCTGGTAAATGAAATCCTGGAATCACGAGTTTCCTATGTGTGGTGTAAATTCTGTGTTGTACTTGGCACCTGGGTGTTCTGGTGAGAACCAGTATTTTAGTGACAGGCACTTTAGTGCTGCCCAATGCTTTGTTGTGTTTTCACTTGAAATCTTGTCTGAAAACTTGGGGATTCCCTGATCTTCATTTTGGTCTTTGATTTGACACTCTGGGAGCTTTGTGTCTCATGGAAGAGTTAGAGCGAAATTGAGTTTGTGATTAGGCATTTGGCGGCTGTGCTACTTAGGCAGCCCTTCCTCTCCATCCTTGCTCATCATTCCTGTTGCTGCACCACCCTCTCCAATATGTTTCTTTTCTTTTGGTTGTAGGATAACTGCATTGAGAACTGGTCTTGTTGAAGAAAACCCAACAGTTTTATAAACAGAATGGGCTCACTCATGTGGAGATGAGAGAGAGCAACTCCAGATGGCTTGGAACTAATTAAAATGGTGGTTGGAAGAACAGGGCGTTGAATGTGAAGCTGTCCTAGAGCTGGAAGAACTTACTACAAGGTGATAACTGAGGACTCGTTAGCAATATATCTTTTTCTGGAGTATGCTGGTGCTGGGACTAAGTGTCTCTCTGCTCTTAACCCAGTGGAATAGCTGAGAAGCGGGATGGAAGGCTGATGCAGAACTCTTACTTCATGTATTACAACTGCTTCAGTGTTTTGCTGTTAGTTCTCCTATTGCTGTAAGATTTTCAGGGAAAACAATTATGGAAGAAAAGAAATAACCAAAATTTTAGAAAAAGCATCTAACTATTTAAATACACAAATGCTGTTTGCTGGGTTACCAACAAATGACAAAAAAATTTCGTTTGTTTCACTACGTAAATAAAAGCATATAAAATTATTCAGACTAAAATTATAGTTACAAATATAAATGAAATTCCTGTGGAACTGCCTGACTCCGCAATGCAACATTTTCCAACAACTACACACCGCATTTATCTGTGAGGAATTGTTTTTATCCATGAAAAATTGTTAATGCTGAGTCCTGGAGCTGGTAGAACCATTCAGCTTAGCAGTGGTACAACACTAACATTCACAAAGTCCTGTGTTTTTCAATTATGTTGATTAAATCGGTTCTTTGGCAGCTTTAAATTACGTTGTGGAAAGTTGCAGGGGCACATCTACCTGAAGTGCCCTTGGGCAGAAATGGCAATCTTATTGGCAAGGCTTTCGGTATAGAGTATTTTTATTTCAACAGCAGTTTTATATAGAACATGCAATTGTAAGTTTGCTACTATGATTATTATTTACAGATAAAATATTTAGAATTTGTAGCTACTGGCCCACCTGTAACTTCTTCCATGTGTTAAGAGCTTTGGAAGTGGAAAATTCTATCACCTGTTCAAAGTTTTCATCACACTTCCTGAGAGGAGTCTGCCTGTGAAGTGATGATGTTTGATCTTTCTGGAAATATATAAACCCTATTTTTGAGAGTTGGGAGGGTAAACACTATACATCAATGACTGTTGTGTTGGAATGCTTCTCCCTCCTACTCTTTTCCTTAAAGGTTTGTTTGTTTGTGAGGCTAATACCATGTTTCCAATCCGTTGCCTGTAAAGCATCCTTCAGTATGGAGAACTTCATTCTGTATGAGGAGATCGGAAGAGGAAATAAGACAGTTGTTTATAAAGGAAGAAGAAAGGGAACAGTTAATTTTGTTGCTGTTCTTTGCACAGATAAATGCAAAAGAGCTGAAATAACAAACTGGGTAAGTAATGGGGTTTTTTTCCTGCTGAAACTTGGAAAAAGATACAGCTTACAAAATCCATGTAGCACAGGAAATATGAAAGAAAAATACCATGTGCTTCTTTACATGGAGTTTATCACCATTTAGATCAGCTTCTTAAGATGTTAAATTTGTATACTTTAAATAGTCTTATTTTGTTTCTGTGGTGGGTTGACCCTGACTGGAGACCAGGTGCACACCAAGATGCCCTGTCACTCCCCTCCTCAGCTGGACAGGGGAGAGAGAATATAATGAAAGGCTTGTGGGTCGAGATGAGGGCAGGGAGAGATCATTCGCAAATTACTGTCACGGGCAAAACAGGCTTGACTCAGGAAAGTTAATTTATTGCCAATCAAATTAGAATAATGAGAACTAAATGCCAATCTTAAAACACCTTTCCCCTATCCCTCCCTTCTTTCTGGGCTTTCTCCTGCTTTTTTCTACCTCCTCCCCTCAGTGATGCAGGGGGATGGGAAATGGGGGTTGTAGTCAGTCCATCACGAGTTGTCTCTGCAGCCCCTTCCTCCTCAGGGGGAGGATCCTCACTCTCTGCCCCTGCTCCACAGTGGGGTACCTCCCATGGGAGACAGTCCTCCACCAACTTCTCCAACATGAGTCCTTCCTAAGGGCTGCAGTTCTTCACAAACTGCTCCAGTGTGGGTTTCCCCCATGGGGTACAGTCCCTCAGGAGCAGCCTGCTCCAGCCTGGGTCCCCCTGGGGTCACAAGTCCTGCCAGCAAACCTGCTCCAGCCTGGGCTTCTCTCTCCATGGGTCTACAGCTCCTGCAAGGAGCCCCCTCCAGTGTGGGCTTCTCACAGTGTCCCAGCCTCCTTCGAGCACTCCTCTGCTCTGTTGTGGGGTCCTCCCCAGGGTGCAGGTGAGTCTGTGCCCCTCCTGTGACCCTCCATGGCTGCATGGCACAGCTGGCCTCACCATGGGCTCCACCACAGGCTGCCGGGGAATCTCTGCACCTGGAGCACCTTGGTGTCTGCAGAGTTGACTCTCTCACATTTCTCACTCCTTTGTCCTGGCTGCTGCTACACAGTTCCCTCCCCCTGCCACCTGCATCCCGAACATGTTGCCCCAGACACGGTACCACCGTTGCTGATGGGCTCGGCCTTGGTCAGTGGTGGTTCCGTGTAGGAGCCAGCTGGTGTTGGCCTTGTTGAACATAGGGGAGGCTTCCAGCAGCTTCTCACAGAAGTCACCCCTGCAGCCCCCCGGTACCAAAACCTTGCCACGCAAATCCAATACAGTTTCATATTCCCCATCATTGTTTCAATGATTATTTATTGGGTGATTAATGAATCTACTCGATGTAAATATTTTGTTCTTAGAAGCTTATTCCTCTTAGAAAGGCCTCAGGAATACCTTGCAGAGGCTTCTGTAGAGAGTAGGCCATATAGGTGTAATAGAAATAGGGATTTCCCAGAACCCTTGAGTGATTGCTCTTGCCTGGTAAGATTAAGAATGATGGAAGAATTTCTTTCTACTTCCTCTTTCCCTATTCACCATATTGTCTCACGCTGGTGTTCTCATTGAAAAAGAAAGTAGGAATCCAAGTTTGCCTCCAAATTCCGATTTCCAGTTTGTAATTGTTTTAATGATGAAGGAAGGTTATCAGTGCCTATAATTTTGGGTTGGGGAACTTCCTGTTTTATTTTCTATATTTTTAAAAACAGGTAAATTGTGCAGGGTCTGTGAGTAAAGTTATTTATTCTCAATGTACATGTAAAACCAAAATATTGGGAGAATAATTTTGGAAAAGATAAAAGAACAAGTAGTTGATCTGAAGTTGTATTGTCTCTTCCACCCCCCTGCTTTAATTCTATATGTGTTGCCTCTTTTTTTTTTCCCCCCGCATAAGTGTGTTAAAAACTTTATTCTAGGTTCGTCTGACTCATGGAATCAGACACAAGAATATAGTGACATTTCACGAATGGTATGAAACAAGCAACCATCTCTGGTTTGTAATGGAGTTATGCACAGGTAAGATAAGCCTAAAAGGTAAAAAAAAATCATACCGTATTTGTAAGAAATTTCTTGTAACAGTTTCTCTACAAAAAAATACTTAGATTATTAACTTGAGAATCTTGTTTATGTAGAGAAATGTTTTTGCTTTTAGAAACATTTTTAGAAATCAATTAAAATATTTCTCCTCTGCTTCACGGTGTATGTATGTTAAGTGTTAATTGATATGACGTTGGTTTTTAATAGCTGAAGAGAGAGAGCTAATCAGAGGAACTTCAAACTGTTAATAGTTGAAGGGAAGTTAAGTAAAAATGACTTGAGAAAAGTTTTCTAAGGACTGGCAGCTTTGTTCTCTTTTCATTTTATGGCACACAATAATAAAAGGGGCAAGGAGCAAATGAAATTATAATGTACAAATGACTTAATACTGTTCAAATGAATTTTCTAATCAAAGGGCTGTTGTGGTTTAGGCCCAGTTGATAACTAAGCCCCACGCAGCTGCTCACTCACTCCTTCCCCCAGTGGGAAGGGAATGGAAAATACAAGGAAAGGCTCCTGGGTTGAGACAAGGACCGGGAGGGGTCACTCACCAGTTATAGTCATGGGTGAAACAGACTCGACTTGGGGAAGAAAAGCCAATTAAGTTAGTTACCAGTCAAATCAGAGTAGGGCAGTGGGAGACAAAACCACCGTGACCTCACAGCCTGCCCTCTCACCACCAGCTGCTCGGGAACCTCTGCTCCGGCCCACCTCCTCCCCTTCCTCTCTTCACTGGCCTGGTTGTCTGCGTGGTTGTCTCTGACATCTCATTCCTCTCTCTATTCTGTTTCCACTTCCGCTGCTATTCCTCCTTTTTTTTTTTTTTTTTTTTTTTTTTTTAATGTTTCCCCCCCTTAAATATGTTAATCGCAGAGGCGCTGACTGGATCAGCCTTGGCAAGTCCAACTTGGGGCCGGGGAGGCTTCTAGCAGCTTCTCACAGGAGCCATCCCTGTGGCCTCTCCCCCACTACCAACCCCCCCACCACAGAAACCCAGCACAGAGCAATTCTGTAGCTAAATTATTTAAGTTTTTCTTCCTGTTCGGTAGAAGTATTTTGACTTGCGTGTTAGAGGCGTTAATTTGGGAGCTCTGAGAACCCGAAACTGTGTGTGTGATTCACGGAGTTTTGATAGGTTGTCATCAATCCATAAAAGAAACCTTCTAAAGCTTTCTTTAATTGTGATGACTGCATGTTTTAAGCTCCAGATAGCTGCTTTACTCCACTCGGAAAGAAAGGAAGGCCAATTGTGCAAGTGATTTATGTGAAGATTTTGGTACCTAGAATGTGTTTCATAGTAAAAGTTCATACTACACACAGCCTTTTTTTCTATCCAGAATTCTGTTTCAAAAATCACTGAAGAAGAAAATGTGCAGGTTCGGGGGGGGGGGGGGGGGGGGAACCCCACATCATTCTTTCAATGATTAAAAGTGAAGTTAATGGCTCATATTTGGTCTGTTTGCATAGTCCAACTTATAATGTTTAAGTTATTAGACAGGCAGCCTTTTATGAAGTACAGTTTGAACAACTATCCTGTATTTTTACCTTGGAGTATTGCAGTTTGCTCTAAGCAGTGTCTTGAAACTAACTTACTTATAAATAGAATGTGACATGGATTTCTTATTAATTTTGTAGAGCCTTGAGAACAGCTTTTAAAATATGGAAGATCTCTCACTTGTCTCAAGGTGACCAAGTGAGTTTCTGTTACCAGATGCAGCATACTTCTGTGTTGCTGGTTGCACTATTTCTTTTTTTTCTTTGTCTATTTGGTCATATTACAGAATTATTCTATATGTAGTCCTCCAAATTACATTGTAAAAACCAGTAATTAAACATGATGGGAAATTCTTTACTATAGTTGTGTAATATGAGCTTGGTTTTAAAAGAATGACTGATTTACTAAATAGCATAAAAAAGGCTCAGGAACAAATTATTATTATATTATTCAGCAGTGTTGAATAATTTCAAGAATACTGTGATAACAGATCTTTTAGTCTCTGACAGAAATCACTGAGCAAAGGCAAAAAAGCTCAGGAAAATCTATTATGAGATTTGGAATAAAAAGTAGAGTATCCTTTTTTATGAAAAGGTCTCCTAATCCATGTTTTCATTCAGGGACTTAAATTTCTGTCTTTAAATCTGCATGATTTGGCAAAGATATAAATAAAAGATAACCCAGGAAATCCGTAGGTAATTCACGAGATCAAACCTGTTGCAGACTACAGTTTGTGTGCAGGAGTAGTAAAGAACAAAATGAAGTGGAGGAAAGGGATTTTGGGAGAGATGGGAATGTGGAATTTAGGACAGGAAATGGGAGAAAGAATGAGCAGTGAGCTTGTGGGAAATGAGATTAGGAAAAGTCCAAGTCTTAGGAACAGTTAGGACAGGAATGGCTCAGATAGGATGAGTCTGACATGCCTAAGAATCAGTGGGATGTAAGGAAGTAGATGATGGGGACAGAAGACAGGTTTGTGCAAGGACAGAAAAACAGGAACAGTTGGTGGGGAAAAGCATAGAGAGTGAATGTGAAGCCCAGGGAAGGACACAGTGGACAGAGGATATATGGGAGGGTTATTTGGAAGGCTTTGTAGGTGTCCTCCGATAAGAACAGAGGAAGGTTTGGTTGGAACTTGGTGGAGGAGAGTGATGATTTTGGAAGGACAGAGAAGGGTGTCACATTAGGATGAGAAGTCCAGAAAAATAAGAGTAGGACTTGCTGGGCCAGGAAGTTGAGTTTAATGTGAGAAACCTGGAAAATGAAAGTTTAGTCCTGTGTGGTGGTGGTGTTTGTTTGTTTGTGTCTTTTAATTGTGTCTTTCTGAAAAAAAAAAAGGACAAAAAGAAAAAAGGGAGGCAAGGATGAAAATGAAAGAATTGGGGCACAGGAATCAAGAGAAGGACTGTACAGAAATAATGTGTATGAAGAACAAACGAAAGAATTTGTGTCAGATATTGTTGCCCTCAGAATGTAACCCAGTTTTACTATTCCTATTGTCTGTCAAGCTGGTGGAAAATGGCCTAGTGTGAAGCTGTGCTTTGGCTGTGCTGACTAGAGTATTGATAACATACTGATGTTTCCAGTTGTTGCTGAGGAATGTTTATACCCAGTCAAGGATTTTTTTCGGTTGCTGATAATGCCCTTGTGTTCCCAGCTTCTTCCCTACAAGAAGCCGTGAGGGGGCACAGCTCGGACAGCTTACCCAACCTTATTGTATCTCAACGCAGGAGTTTCCTTGTCTTTTCCTCTGATTCCCCTCCTTTGCTGGGGGAGGGGGGAGGTGAGTGAGCAGCTGTGTGGTGTTGAGTTGCCAGCTGGGATTAAACCACCACAACTGGTAATGATTTTTGCTTGACATCTTTTGAAGATGTTTATATAATGTCCTTGGGAATTATTTGTAAGGCATCATCTTTATATGGACTTGCTGACTATGTGTAAGCATATTTCAGGTGGTTCTCTTCAAGCTGTTATTGCTCAAGATGAACATCTACCTGAAGACGTAGTGAGAGAATTTGGTGTTGATTTGGTTACTGGCTTATACCATATTCACAAGCTTGGAATTGTCTTTTGTGAACTGACACCTGGAAAGGTAAGGAGTATTATTTATAGGGGACACTGTTACTTTTGTATGGCATCAGCATTTAATTCATTATCTCTATTTCACAGTTTGGAAGAGGCTTACCTCAGGTTGGAGGCCAGTTGAGCTCAATAATGTATGTGAAGACAATGAGGGACAAGTCTAGAACTTGACTGTTTTATGAGCTAATTGATTTCTTTCCCTGTTATATATTTGATACAGTGCGATAGATTCCTTTGAATTTGGTGTACTGGTTTGAGTTAATGAAGGATTTTAGTTCTCTGTTCTCAGACATATAACTTTGTTGTTATTCTATTGTGTGGTAGAATATTTTGAAGTCACAGAAAATGCTAATGAGGGAGTAAAGTTAACTAAACTTGTTTTGTTAACTACCTTCTCTACTGTTTCCAAATATCATCTAAATTACTGTCTTTCTCTTGCATAAATACAAATCTTTATGGGGTTTATGATTGTGTATGGAATTTATGTATAGTTTTGTCAATGTCCATGTTTCTTTTTAATTTGTGCAATAAGCAGAATATAACTATAACTAAACGTTCTTGCTTAAAAGTAATTGTTTTTCATCTTGATCTCCAAGTGATCAAGTTGCCCTCCTCTGAATTTTCTGTAAAATCTTGCATAATTATTCTCATTTCTGTCATTTGTGGGTCCAAAAGCACAAAAAAAGAGGCATAATGGAGACGCCTCTGTATTCTTCTAAAGAATGTTGTTTTAATGTACTCCTTTGAACACAAAATACAGAGTGCTACAGTAAGACTGCTTCCCTCCACACCCCCAACCCCCTTATGTCTGAATGGACTGGTTTTCCAAATAACATTTCAGGATTGTGAAGCTTTTAATTTTGGGAATAATCAGTGATCGCTTAGAGAAAACTCACATCATCGTTGCATAAAGTCTTTGGAGTTTTCTGCTAAATGTTTTTTCCTCAAATGACACAATGTTTTATATTTGCTACGCTTTTTATTTTCCTGTGTAGTTTTACTCTCCTTTTATTTTCTTTTCTATAGTAACATCATTGTTCATTTAGATTTAATAATGAGTAAACAAAGTGCACATTAAACCTCTTAAGGGTTCTGTTGTGACATTCTGTCATTTTTTTGGTTATAAAAAAAAAAAGACAGCATTGGTGTTGACTTAACTGAAAACACTGGTAAGTAAGTTTGTCATTTATAGTGATCATCTCTATGTAATTAAATGGTTTTTGGTTTTCTTTTTCATATCAGTTTTTGCTTTGTGTTGGAATCTTCAGTCATAAGGTCTAATATATGATACTCGGATGTTGGATTCTGTTCATTCTTCTAGCTTTTGCTGGAAGGGCGTGGCACTTTGAAATTCAGTAATTTTTGCCTGGCTAAAGTTGATGGTGAAAACTTGGAAGAATTTTTTGCTTTAGTTGGATCTGAAGAAGGTGAAGGAGATGTCAGCGAAAGCCATTCACAAAGATACCTGAGAAACAGATTTCAAGGTAGGATGTTTTTACTAGCCAAAATCAACTTGTACCAAAGGGACAGAATGCAAGTTGGAAAAAGCCTTTGTTTGAAGTAATTTGGAGGGAAGACCTTGAAATAAAATCGGTGTTTATAGCTCTGTTGAGTCTGACTAAATTTCCAGAGAAACTGAATAATGAATTCTGTTGTGTTCTCATTTGTAAAGATTAACGTGTTCGCCTGTGTCTTTGCAATGGACAACATGATCTGTACATTTTCTGTAAGCAAGTTTAACATATCCTGCATATGGGGAAATTCTTAAGTAAGCTCAAACACCCAAAATTTAGCTCTTAAGGAAGATTGTTCAGAGAGATTGTTAACTTGCAGAGGGAACAACACCTGCAAGTGGTAAGGAAGAAAAGAAACTGTCTTTACAAGTATATGGTAATGATTCTACAACCTTTTGTGATCCAGTTGTAAAGCAGTAATTGGAGAATGAAAAAATAATGGATATTGGAAGTATAATAAAGAAAATAAATACTTAAAATGAATCTCGTTTTGTCTCAGAAAAATTTGAGCTATGGGATTATTTGTGGCCTTTTTACAAGTCTGTGCTGCAGATGCTATCTACAAAGTCTAGGAGTAAATTCTGCTAACCTCATGTTAAATGTATATACAAAATTCAGTAGGTGCTACGCAGAACTGCTGCTTCTTTCCTTGGAGATTGCACAGCTGTATTTTCCTTGTCCTTTTTGATGCAAATGCTCCAAGTGATTTTTAGTTTGAGGCTTGATTATTTCAGTGCCTTTTAATTAAGAAGGATAATTTCTTTTTAAAGTATGGGAAAGTTACTGTGCTTTAGTTTCAACAGGCAGATCAGTGCAAATGCAGTAGGCTGCAAATACTGTGTTATTTTTTCATTGCATAAGAAAAATTCAGAAACTTGGTTTTAATCTTTTGAATCTTTTATGAATCATCATCTCAGAGCATCTCACAGACCTCTGTTTCCAAGATAATGATGTGTCACAGCAGTGACACTTATCAGGAACAATGGTATTCTTGGAGATATTTTATGAGAACAGAGAGAGCTTTCTTAGTACTTTGCTGCCTCTTGCTGGAAACCCATACTGGAAATACTGAGACCATGAACAGATCTTTATTCAGGAAGAAATACAAATCTAATCTCTTTCCTGTTGCCTTTCAGAACAGCTGTTTTGATGTGTATGGTAAATGACCTTTTGTCACTTAAAAAAATAAAACCCAAGAAAAAAAGAATCCAAAGTAAACTTTCTAAAGGGCAATGGAATGGACATTTTAGCTGAGTTTGTATAATATTTTTAGAGATTTTTGAGAACTGAGTTAGTATTTAGATGAGAACTACTGTAGATGTAGAAATAGTATATATCTGTTTCTATATCAAGACAAAAAGGGTTTGTGAATAAGCAGCTATAATTTGATATGTGATTTTTACTCCAACACCGCTCCCCCCTCCCCCCCCCCCCCCCAAAAAACCCCACCTCAAACCTGACGTAACATTATTTCTGTAACTCACATAAGAATTATGTTGGCTTACTGTTTCGCTCAATTAGCTTAGCTCTGGAAGCTGTTGAGGCATATTCAGTACATACTTTGCATTAATCACTGTGTTAGAACAGTGTAGCACAAGCCAGCTTGGTTAATAGAAGTGAAATAAGCAACAAGATTGCATATATAATTCTACATAATTCAGTAAAAGTATAGAAGTTCCTTTGAAATTTCTTATGTTTGGTATCTCGGTTTTGTTACGCTACGTGAAGGTAACCCTGAACTCACTGAAGTGTGGAGACAAGGTTTGAAGCGTTGAACAGGGCAAATGCTGAATGAATAATCAAAGTGTATCACACATACTGTGTTTTGTAGGCTCTGCGTTATACACAGCTCCAGAAGCGATAAAGGGAGAAGACTTCTCCAAAGCCAGTGATCTGTGGTCCTTGGGATGTTTGCTTTATGAAATGTTCTCAGGTTGGAAGTTTGTGTATCTATTCAATATCTGTGATAATGGAATTGTAGATTGTCATCCCAGGATAAATTCTGTTAACTTTCTAGGGAAGTGAAGTCATAAGAAAACTTAAGACAGGTCTTAAAGAGTTCTTGAAGGATATACTAACTGTCTGTACAAAGAAAAGGGGGGACTTTATCAAATAATCGAATGAAGTAATGCTATTAAGTTGTCCTTTTCACTGTGATCTAAATATTCTAAAACTAACCAACATGTATTGCTTAAATACTGTGATTTAAAATTATAGCTTTCCTCAAATTCTGACAGCTTGATGTTTTTAATCTCCTTGGTATTAAACTCTGGGTGCATTAGTTTGACCTTTGAAAGAGAAAACTGCTTCACTGGTGTAAAACTAGAGTCATTGGGTTTCCTGCAGATAAAGTACCTGTTAGCATTGGCTGCAGCTGGAAGGAAAATTTAATCACAAAAGAGAATTACGGTGCAACCTTCTGAAGTCTTAAACGACACGCTGATCTCTTGGATCAACAAAGTTACATAGATACTGCGAATTCTGCCTAGAGCTGCTCCTGTTGTTGTCTCATTGCGCATTCATATAGGGCTGTCATGGTGATCTCCACCAAGCCATCCCTGGGGCCTGTTCTGTCCTTGGTCTCTTTTGCTGTTTGTGGTAGAAGAATTTAATCTAAGGTTTTGTATTGAAATTGACTAGAGAACTTGATCAATAGAATTCAGGCTGAGTGTGTTTATTTCTTTGTTTCCTTAGGAAAATGAGCTCATCCTGTATCACTGCACCTGACAGCTGGTTTGAAGTTTTAATCTGTGAAATAATCCGCTTCTGTTTGTTTGTAGGAAGACCACCGTTCTTCTCAGACAACTTCTCTGAATTAATTGAAAAGATTTTGTGTGAAGATCCATTGCCACCTAGACCAGAAGGTAACATGCTGTTATTGTTTAATGAATCAAATCAAAGTAATACTTACTCAGTTAAAGTTTTGTTTAGCACTGTTTCTTTTGAGGCTGTTTGCAGGAATCAGTTAGCTGTCCAAAGTGAATGTCAGCGTTGCCTGCCGTTGATAAGAACTTTTTCCCTGTTTAATGATGAAGGCTTATTTCAGTTCTGACAGACAGTCATATCAATTAGTGTTAGGAATTAAAAGTAAATCTACTTTCTGGGATGGAATTTTTGATTTCAGTCTTTCTGGGCATCAATGGTATTAATGGAGACACTTAAATATTAGTGGCTCTTTTCAGTTCATAGTAACGTAGCAAAAATGGTGACCTGTAGAATTAAAACTGTTATTTGTTTCAATTCTAAGGAATATTTTGTTTTCCAAGTGGATAAAATGCTTTTCATAGTTCTGAGCTCTCAGAAGTAGAGACTTTCTCAGTTAAATAATAATTTTGGAAACCTCTTTTGCATAATGGGGTGCTACAATGGTCCTCTTAAAATGATCATGGTTGAAGGAAATTGTAGTTCAGTTTAAGTGGAGATTTCAGCTCCACTTTATTTCTTTTTAATAGATATATGATAAATGGAGAGTGATATTTTTTTTTTATAAACAATTTTAATTAGTTTGACCGAGCATTGTGGTTTGTTTGCTTTTGGTGGTGGGTTGTTTTTTTTTAAGATCCTTTGAAATGCAAAGAGAGTTTATTTAAGATTCTTCATACATTAAGATATTTTTTTCAGAGGGAATTGCTATTAAAGAAAACTTTAGCGTGATCTGTATATAATAGTTTGATCTACATTGTGTGATGGTTGTTTTTGCTGCCTGATACTTATCAAGTGCTTCTGTCTACAGGTTCTGCTTTTCACAAGCCTTCTGCTGAGTTCATTAGTTTGCTTGGTGGCTTGCTTCAAAAGGATCCTCAGAAAAGGTAAGCTGTCTAATCTGTGACAGTTGTTTACATTGTCTTTTTTCACCTCTGGAGAAAATAATTGCTATGGTACTGTATGTGTAGCGTTTTGTAGATGACAATGCAAAAATCATTTAATCCCTCATATAAAAGAACAAATTATGCTTTTTGTCATGTGAAGATGTACAGAATTGATGTTTTGATTAAATGTGTCTTTGTATTTTTGTAGCTGGTGCTGGATAGGTAACTGTAACAGAAACAATTGGCAGTTTTAAAATTGTTTGGGATTTCTTCTCCAGAGCAGTGAGCACGTCTGTTCTATGAGGCTTTGATAGATATATATACGTGTTACAGTCATATTGTTAGTGAGTATCTTAATCTTATCATTTTTAGGGTAGCTCAGATAATTTACATGTTGGGATTGGCTATGCAGTTTCCTTCATTCTTGGTCTCATACCTCTGTGTTGGGTGAATTATCCATTCTGATTTGAGGCAAAAAGTTTGTCCTGTAAGAAAACTTATTTGTTGACCCAATAAAAGCAAACAACAGGTTTAATTGCTCTGTAGTGTCACTGGATTCAAAACCTAGTCTGGTATGTCTCTGTGGAGTTGTATTTTGCCACTGCTTTTTGAGTTTGTTTGTTGCTTTTCAAAAGGCTGAATTGGACAGACCTATTGCAGCATCCATTCTGGAAAGGATCCCTTAGCCATTGTGCTGGTAATGCTGCAGAAAGCCACGGCACAAGCTCAAGGTACTGAATGTTCAAGGAAGACTTCTTTTATAGTAAATATAAGTAAAAAAACCCCTATAAATATTTTTATTATGGTTTTCTGTAAACCTTCTCATTTTTGAATTTTACTTAGGATTTTAATGTTGCTAACTAATTGATGAATCAAGTTTTACACCATTCAGTGAACAGTTTTAGATTCTTAGGAATTGTATTGCCTTAGTGTATTACACTGTTTGCTTTCAACAGGCTCCTTCCTGGCTATGGAATGTGTTAAAATTTGCTTCTGAACTAACTGCTTTCATTTTCATTTATTTGCTTATTTAACAATGATGCATAGTAATTTGACTTATTTTTTTTAAAGCTTTTGTACAATCTATAAGTAAGGGTCAGCTTTATCTTCACTGAGATTTGTTTGTTTGTTTGTATTTAGGCATTAGGCTTAGAGCATCACAAAGCCTATCAGCACAGCATCTCAGTTTTGTGGTTCAGCCTTATATGCTTGCAAATGCAGCTGACCCATATTCTTTGCTTATGACATAAAGCATTAATCTAATGGCTTTTTTCTAAATTTGTAGTACTCTGCTGTATATGCAGAAAACCCCAAGCCTTTTGTGAAAATAGCTTCTCTGTATTAGAAAGTTGAGCTTCTTCAAAACTCTTGTTACCTTGCTATTGTTTTGTTTTCAATTTTGAATTAGGGTATTTAGTGTTGATTTTTATGTTATTGTGTTCTTAATACTTGAAAGATACTTCGGGTTCCAATATAGGGAACTAATGTGAAAACAGTTTTCTTCTAGAATGCTGAATGTTTTGTTCTATTTTATAGTTCTTTTATGTTTAATACCTGTTTCTGATCCCAGTGCTGCAGCATTTTTGTTATTAGCATTTATCCTAGTTTGAGATGAAAGCCTTTGTCTTTTAATTTTATAACTGCTTTTAATTTTATAAATGCTTTTACCACCATGGCAGGTAAGAAATCAAGATTTAAAGTTTATACCACAAAGTAAGAATTTACTCAAGGTTTTAGCAAGATTTACATCAACCTCCACCACAGTGCTTGTCTTTTAGGAATTTTCAGAGAATCAGAAGAATCTTAATCTCCTACGAAATTTTGAGCTATTTGACCTTACTCTTGAGGGTTTTCTAATGCTTCTGAAATATCTGCTGAGACATGCACTAATTAACAAATTTGAGAAATATAGGACATTGGCTTGACGTGTAAAAGAAGTTCAATAGTTTTTCTTTCCCAACTCTGAGCTCATATATCTGTTTTCTTCACAATCTGTGTTCGATTAATATTTGATATCCTGGAGAAATATTTCAGGAAAGTTATATGACCCAGTTTCATGTGAATAATAGAGGGATATATTAAAAAAAAATCCTGAACAACCAAAATCAATAAACTTGCAGTTAAGTGTGACAAGTAAATCATTAAGCAAAAAAAGGTCGGTTTTATTGATTGTAACCTAGGCTAAAGACTTCATTACTAGAAGTAGATTTGTTGTGAATTTCTCCTGTGAAGGCTGGTCTCTAAAGCTTTTCATATTTCCTTATAGTCTGGTATTGTGGGCTAATAATTTAACTTTTCTAATTTCTTTCATGCTAGTTCTACTGAGAGAGATAAAGAATTTTTAATATTATCCAAGTCATTTATTGTAAAGTTATTTTTCATCATTGCCATTACTAATATAAAAACAGTGTAGCACATATTACAATAGTATGTTGTCCTAGGGAACGACAGCTAAACTGTATGGTAATAACTGCATCAAGTAATGGATATGATACCTTTTTTAAATCTGTCTAATTAATATCTTGTATTAAACAGCAGTGAAGACACAGAGTCACCAGTGTCTTGGGGTGCCAAAGAGCCAGTGAATACTCATCTGGATAACCTGTCATCTTCAAGAACAGATAATCAGCTGCCAAGCAATTCTTTCAAAATGGGTAATATTGTTCATCGTGTTGTTTTGAATTATATTGTGTCATGTGTATTTTGTCAATTTTACCAACATAGTTATTCCCTATGTTTTATTTCTTAACTTCTGAATGCAAGCTCATATTCTCTTTTCAGTAGAAACTCAGACTGAATTGCACCCAAAAAATGCAGTTGATGGTGGATCAAATGAATCCATGTTTCTTCTCAGGTATGAAAAGCTAAAGAACAATTAGAAAACCCTTGAAACCCTGTATGGTCTTTAGTTTGGGTTTTTTTCCCTGTCTCTCCATACACTTTATTATTCTGATTGTAGCATTTTGTTAATATGTCTCCTTTTGAATTTTCTATCACTAGTTTGATTATATTAAGACACACTTGAAGAGCTGCTAAAGCAGTGTGTGTACATAGAGCAGTACTTTTGTGGCTTTATTACACTGGTTTTTGGAAGTGGACTTTTGATTTCTTAGCTGTCTGCCTAAACAGAAGAATTTTCTTTGCCTCTTACTTCGTATATATGAGAACATGCTTAAATATGCTTACCTTAAATAGACAAACATAAGCATTCAGCTTAAGATCCACTAATAAATTCCGCCTGCAGCTTTTCATCACAAGCTATTGGTAACTACTAACTGCTACATAGGTATTAAATAATGATTGGTTTAACAGTGATTTGTTTTAGCTGAGGCCTGATACTGAAACTCTGTACTAGCTTTCAGGCCAATATCTATCCTCATCAAGAAGAAATATTCCAGTTTGAAATGAAATACTCCTTCAAGCTTCTTGCATAACCTGAAATAATGCTTTTGTATGTGATAATGTGTCTACTTTTCCAGCTATTACAGTTGGTCTTAAGAAAGTATAACTATTCACCTCACAACTTCCATCATCACAGCTAAAAATCCATACTATTAGTGATTTAAAACAGCATTTGCTTTACCAGTCTGCTGAAGAGAAAGGTTACAATGGCATTACAGACACTTAATATATCAACATGTAACCCAAATTAGTAATTTCTGAAATGGTATTTACTTCTCAAAGCAGCATGTGTTACCAGCTTAAGTTTTAAAACATTGAAGTGAAAGGAAGCTGCTGATCTGGCACTTGGCACCAGAATTTACTTAGCTGCACGAGTGGTTAATCAGCTTTTAACACCAGTAGCATCTCCTGCATGTGCAAAGGGAATAGTTCTTGCTCATTTCAACCAACAATTACTTGTCGTCTTTTAAAGTGAGAAACGGGCTGAGAACTGGAAAAGTAGGAAAGATTTTCTGTATCTCAAAGACATATGAAAACAAATCAGGTTTGGAAAAAAAAAATTAACAAATCTACATGTTTTGAAGCATGGAACCTAGGATAATTTGTTCAGCCTCCTAGCTAGAAATCATACTTTGCTTGGTTTAGGAAATGAGACTTCTTAAACTTCCAAGCAGAGCCTGATATGCTTTTTTTACCATAAGAATTAAGACATTTTATGCAGTTTTATGTAACCAGTAGGTAGTATTTTAGCAGTCTCCCATTGTGCCTTTTAATTTTCAGTTTCTGTTCGAAATAGGTAAAAGATGCCTTTTTAACAAAATAAGGATGAGAACAAGAACAACCATGTTACTCATTTGAACGTTGATTTTTGATGACTATCTTTAATTTTATTTGGTGTTTTTATTTTTAATTTTGTTCATTTTTCTGATATATAAAACTGATTTGCAACTAAATGTCTATATTACTTTTTGCTAATCAAGAAAACACTTTCATTTCAAGTTGTTGATTAAATTAGCTTCCTGGACTGTCAATTTTAATAATTCTAAAGTTGTTTTTAGACACTTTAAAATAATGTGTACTACAAAAAATAAACTCAGCAGTAGCTTTGTGAAAATTGCAAATTTGCAGTGTTCTGATCCCTCCTTTGTTTTTCTAATCAGCACGCAAGATTTTTCAAAAGAAAAACTGAAAAGTAAACCCAGTTCACATTCATACAGGAGAATTAGGCAGTTTTTATTTCTCATCACCTAGCCAATGCTTGGCAGTCAGAAGAGAAGAACATAAAATACATGGCAATTGTTTGTCAAGTTAATTCTCTTCATATGTTGTTTGTTATTAGGAATTGATAATCATGTTTTAGTATCCAGTGTGCAGAGTGACTGTGGGTGAGAAAAAAATCAAATTTCATTTAACAACAGTAAAAAAAGAAGCCACCCAGTCCTTCTCATTTCTAACAGACAAACAAATCCTAACCTTGTCAGGACATATTTAAAGACATGAAGTTCGTGTTTAGCTGATGGAGCGGGCATCCAACAACAAACATTTTTGTTTGTCAACTTTGAAAGTTTACTGTATGTATGAAAGTTTCAAAAGAACAACAAAGTAGGTTGCAGTGAAACTTAATCTGTAGCTTTTTTGTCCCCTTTTTTTCTTTTTCTTTAAGTTCTCGTCCCACACCTAGAACTAGCACTGCAGTAGAATTGAGTGACACTACTAATGCTGCAATCCAAAATTCTTCACAAAGAGATTCATGCTGGAAAAAGGTGAGTAGAAAAATAATGTTAAGGGATGGTGGTATCTTTATAGTTAGAATTTTAGCCTAGAGTCTGTGGCAAAGTCAGCTTTCTTCTTCATCCTTCCATAACTGTAACAGGAAAGCACTTACTACAGTGTGCAAGTTATTTGAAAAAAATAGAAAAAAATCTGCAGAGCTTCAGATGTAGGAGTTAAAAAGATGCTTAGTATCCTTCCCCCTACCCACCCCAGTGTATAAAAGGGATAATCCTACCTTCTTTCTTCTCAGCCTACTTTTTGTATACTTAGGTTGAAAGTCTTTTTGGACCTGGTGCTTTTTCAGCCAACAAATTTCTTTATCATAATTTTTAGCTGGCCCTATCTGCTACTACATAAATAAAAAGCAGTTTAGAATGTGCAATTTATATGGCCAAACTGTGTAATATAATGTTGAAATGAAATATTTTTGGAATACACATAACCTTTCTTTTTTTGTACAAACCAGTTTTTAAAAACTTTGTTCTTCCAGGCTAAAAATACGTGCTCAAGTCAGCAGGATGTGGAGTCAGCTTTGAAAGAGCTCATTTACACTGAGTCTGATCTTATCGTAACACCGATCATTGACAATCCAAAGGTATAGCAAAATAAAGTATAAGATTCAGGAACTTGTGGGTGAGGCTATTTTTGCAGATAAATCTTTAATCAGAGTGAAACTCCTTTCCTGTATTTTATAATTTCCCTTTTAAAGCAGTTCCACCCAGTCATCTGGCAAGCTCTCGTGCAATGTTTTTGGCCATCTTTTATGATCTCATTGTGCGTTAATTTGGAGAACAGGGTTATTTTGGGATTGAATACTAGTATGAAATAATGTCTTACAAGAAATGGATGCTACTAAATGCGGTGTTCAGTGCTTTTGTAGATTCGTTTTCTGATAACTTGCTTTGATATCTGTTACTTAAAGGATTTCTGTTACTTAAATGAACACAAAACTGTGTGTTGGTATGTGCAGAACAAGGCCATCTATGAAGTCAGCTAGATTAGAGGCTAGACCTTTACAGAATAACTTTTGTGACTCTTTAATCTTTAGATATGGTAATGTTTCTAATAAATATGAATTTATTTTCTCTGGAAAAGAAGACCTAAAGTTACAAGAAGTGTCCATCCATTTTTTGTCATATGGATTCTAAGGTGATAACAGTCTGTGATGAATCTCTTGAGCACAGACACTTGTTTGACAGCAAAGGGAAGGCCAAAAAAGAATCAGAGCTCTGCACTGCAGTAACAGTGTAATGTGCCTGTATGGGCATATGCATGGTATTGGTAGAAGAAATGATAGGCAAGAGCTTCTCTAATCTTCCTTTTATTTCCCTCCAAAAAATGAAGTAATTTTAGCAACTTCACTGATTAAGTGGCAAACGCAGGAAATGCAACATTTCTCTTTGGAAGTGAGCATCTGGCTCATTAAGAATGACTTAGAGCTTTTAGTTGTGGTATTGCTTTGTATAACAAATTTTGTTTGCTTTAATGGAATTCCTAACACTCTGAAAAATTAAAAATCTCACACAACTAGATAAAGTAACTACCCCACAATATCCCTTTAATGTGTTTGGGGTGGTGGATGTTTTTGCCAGTGGAGAATTTCCAAGGTAATTATGCATTTGAATGTCACCTCTGTAAATTCTGTTTTGTCTCAGGACTCTGACACAAAGCCTGAGGCCTCCACTTCTCTTCTTACCACAAGAGATGAGGTTAGGGGTAGGTGTACATACTAATGTGCACGTGGAGACTAATCTCCTTACCATGCAATGCCAGAGTCAGAATTAATGCAGAATTAATTCTGTCCCCCCTGCTGAATTCCAGGGACATGTAATCAGAGCCATTGGATACTTGGTGATCTTCAGACTAAAGGATGATACTGACACCTGGTAAAACTGAAGAGCTTGCAATTTCATCTCCTGGAAAGGGATTTACTAGATGCTGGCAGAATTTTAAAAGCTGAAATGTCAGCTTACATTGTAAAAATTCCCTGTGTTTTGCAGATCTGTGGAATGGAAGGCCTTTTTAGGAAATAACTCTCTAGTTACACTTAGTCTTCATCTATCAAAGGCTAAATTCCATTATACAGTATTCTTTTTTGTATGCTGTAGTTACTGAAAATCACACTCAAATGCTCGGTCACTGGGCAGTCATTCAATTTCACAATGTATCAGAATAATGTGTTGTGCGGGGAAAAAACCCACATACCTTACTAATTACAGGTTGGTAATAATTTGACTTTATATTCTAGAATGTAATGGTGTATATATATGTATTTACTGTATGGCAATGAATTGGTAAAACCTTTCATGAACACTCAGTTATATGTAGCTTTCGAAACCCAATAGCAAGTATTTTTCTGCATAAAAGGAAGATAAAAATGTAAACTGAAAAAATCGTAGCATTCTGTATTTCCATTAAAAAACCCAACAACAAAACCCCCAAATTAAATGGAAATACTAACAATGTAATTATATTAAAAACATAGAGTCAAATCTCAAATATCTGTTTAGAAGAAATACATATAAGGAAACAATGGACAATGCTTCAGTGATGTGCAGTGCTTTGCACACCCCTCCTGTACAGTTTTTGCATCTTTGTGTTTTCATGCTCAACTATTTGGAGATTGCCAGCGAAGTATTAAAACTGGTTGTAATGTGTTGTTTATTTTTCCAGATAATGAAGCAAGTGCCAGTTAAATTTGACTTGAAAACTTTGCATATACCAACATACTCAGGTACGGATCGTGATGAAGGGCCTGGAGCACCTTCCATCTGAGGAAAGGCTGAGAGAGCTGGGTCTGTTTAGCTTGGAGAAGAGGAGGCTGAGGGGGGATCTTATCAGTGCTTATCAATATCTCAAGGGTGGGTGTCAGGAGGATGGGACCAGGCTATTCTCAGTGGTGCCCAGTGACAGGACATGGGGCAATGGCCATAAACTGGTAAACGGAAGGCTCAACCTGAACGTGAGGAAACCCTTCTGCTCTGTGAGGGTGCCAGAGCACTGGGACAGGCTGCCCAGAGAGGTGGGGGAGTCTCCTTCCCTGGAGACTTTCCAAAGCCGCCTGGACTTGTTCCTGTGTGATCTGCTCTGGGTGATCCTGCTCTGGCAGGGGGGTTGGACTAGATGATCTCTAGAGGTCACTTCCAACTCCGACCACTCTGTGTGAATCTGTGAAGTTGTTAGAACTCAAGTTCTGCATATGATGCTGTAACTCACTGTCACAAGACCTATAGCCTCTCTTTGCACATGATGAGCTTCACAGTTGGACAATGTGTAACTTTTCTGAAATGGACGTTGCATATGTAACCTTTTTAGCTAGGACAATTTTGAGTAGTCTGTTCACACGCTAACAGGTATGTGCCCTTCCTTTCTCTTTGGCTTGCTTCAGTTACAACACCATGCTGAAGCTTTTAAAGTAAGGGATTCAACATTGGCTTACTGTAGGGAAAACTGCCTATTTTTTCCCTGTTATTTTTTTTTGTTAACTGAGATATTTTAACTGAAATATTCAACGAAATAGATTAAAATTTGACAAAGGTAGAGAAGCAAATGGAAGCAAGATCTTAAAATATGCAGCGTTGATCGGCTGTAATACTAGGCAGCCTTGCCAGTCCCACCTTTAACCATGCCATGTTATGGGAATCATGTCTCAGAAGACAGTGTGGAGTTGTTTGGGATTTGGTTTGTTGTTGTTTTTAATGTCTAAGAAGGCTGCTGTTATTTCTGAAAACACAAGGCTGCTCATTGTCATGAATTTAATGTTTCTTCCCCTGGAAAATTTCCTCTAGTCTATTTAAGGAAGTATTATTACACTTCACTGTGCTCAAAAAGGGACGTCAGCCAGATATGCAGTCCTAGAGTTCACATAGCACCTCTTTCTAGACAGAAAAGTTCAGAAGTTTTAGAGTTGGGAAAGAGCACAGTGTCCCCCAGTCACCCAATGAAGGTTGTAGTAACAAAAATATTTTAAATTTGGCTGACATCCTAGGCAAAACTGATCAGATTCAATTGCCTAAGGGGGTGGTATTTTATTTCTTACTGCATTTAAGTAGCTACATTAACAGACGGATATTCTGATATGTTTAGCTGTTGTTGGCTGCTAGAGTCAGGTTATCTGTTGAGATATACAAGGAAGTCTTTGAAAATTATTCATGTACTGTGGTCAGCAGGTTAAACCACAGGATTGATGTTAATTGTCCCAGTGACTTGACTTTGTGTTCCTCCTGAAGTCAGCTATGTTCTGATACTAGTAAGGCCTAACTAGATGGATGAGTAACTATAGACACTTGCATTTTATTGATTCTGAGGAGGTTTTGCAGACTTCAATTTGGTTTTGTCTCAAGTTTATTCTAATGAAACTGCACTTTATTATGAATTAATAATGGTTAAGGACAACTACCGCCGCCTTTAATAACTGTAGTGCCAATAAATGTTTACCTAAACGAAGTCCAAGGACTTAGCAGGGTTGCGCTTTCACAAATGTTTTGAGGTTTTTGTTGTTACATTTTTATACTTAATTTCTTTTATTTTTTTGACTTCTATAATCCTCAGACATGAATTATAGCAAGTTTGCTTAATATTTTTAAGTACTAAAATTATAATTAGACATAACAAGTTTGGAACTTATTTATTCATGTTGATGTTACTTTCTACTCTGTTAAAGCAACAAACATCCTGTATCTTCAACTAAGTGTTTGCTTCTTGTGCTTAGCTGAGAAGTTATCGTCTATGAAAGACACGGACTGGAATGACTTCCTGCAACGAGTATGTTCAGTGCTTGATTCCACCGAGAAGAATACGGGAGCAGCACGTTCTAAACTGAACTTACTGTATTATCTGTGTACTGTGGCCGTCCACAAGGAAGTTGCAAGCAGACTAATTAGCTCTCAGCTGGTAAATAATAAAGTTTTGAAGGAATCAACATGGTTTACATACTTGTTATTGTAGCAAAAATCAGCTGCTTTTAGTTACATTTCAAGAAATCATAGGTGTACTGACAAAAATAATATGGCAAATTAAGTCCAAAATAATGAAAGAAAATTACTAAATTCCATGTCAGGTTCTTAAAAAGAGCTGAGGGAAATTAATTCTTTGTCTTAGATTTCAGATACATTTACATATAGATTTGTTGCATTAATAAAAAAGCTTGGGGTAGAAACTGACCTTGGACAGTGTGAAATGGTATATGATGAAATGTTAGTCTTAAATTATTAAATGACAGAGAAGACTGGAAAAAGTTCATGTTAAATCAATTTTATTTGGCCGTACATCTGTCTGTAAAGAACGACAAGAAAAACTTTCTAAAGAGCAGAGAGTAAAACTTTCATTACGCACTGCTTCAAAGAGTGAGCATGCCCTCTGAAGAGTCTGTTTTGGTGTATGCCTAAATACTGCTTTCACCTTTCAAGAACTGTTTTCTACCAGATGAACAATTTTACTAGCATTTTCTGTAGTGGTTTAACATATTTCTCAGAGTAGTGCATATGCAGAAGAGAAATAGACTTATTTTTCCCAGTATGTAAAACTGTCCTGTCATGAGATGAGCACTCTTCAATTTATTTAATAAAAAGTAAACTACTCTGTTGTCCTACATTTATGCTAAAGCACCTAAGTCATATTCTGACACGTGTTGTGGTTGGATATAGAGCTGTTGACCGCAAAATTGCACTACCAGAGAAATAAAATGAAGAGCACTTGAGTTGGAAGCAGTGGTAGGTCTTATGCCATCGAATTATTGTGAAAACAGCAAACAGAATTGGTGGAAGGTGGATTCCGTTATCATTGGCGAATTTTTGGGGAACAATAATCTGTTAATTGAATCGCCAATTAACAGAACATTTTAGAAAAGAGTTCGTCATTATGCAGTTTGGTTGCAAAGTGGCTGATGACATTATTAACAATCCATTCATTATTCTAGTACTTGCCAACTATTTTTGTCTGTTCTCACAAAATAATTTTCTTTATTAAGTACTTCTTGGATAATACTGTATCATAATATCTGTGTTTCTAGATGAAAGTATTCGAGGTTTTTTTTCCTCTGCACAGTGTTATTGATAAGCAATAAAATGTTGTTTTTTCTTGGTTTTTTTTTTTTTTAACACAGTGGTATATGATTAGCAGTTTAGTTTAAGGCAAGAATATAGAAAGAAATTATATTTTTTTTTCAGCTTTCTTTTTTTTAATCAATGTTTGGACAATATCTGTTGTATTTGTTTATGATAATACTTTTTTGCAAATTTTATCCAAATATATTTTTATGAAATTATTTTGGGTTTTTTGTTTGGAAATATCAGGACGCTGAAAATCACTAATATTCTTTATTTATCTTCTTTATTCTATAGTTTCCTATATTGGTACAGCAGCTGCGTGCGGCCGCGAACTGGGATATGTAAGTAATTTTACATTTGTTTTTTCAAATATGGAGTTGTCACTAAATATTATTAAAGATGTTTAACAGGGTATTTGAGTAGTGTTTTAGACTGTCTGACTGCTGTGGTACCTAACTGGCAGTATGATGGTGTATATAACATTGAATTTTTTTCATCATGGAATTAATATATCGCTATTTCACAGGACCTGAGATTATAGGAAATCTCTAAAATCTTATCTAGAGGTTTTATAATTTGTTGTATCAAAGGGTGTTACTTCAAGTCATTGACTGAACCAACCCATACCATAATTGTAGTACAATAATTGTAATGGTAGCTTGTTTAAATGCCTGTCAGAAATATTTTTATGTGATAGTGCCCTCTGCTGTTTGTTTCATAAATGCTGATTTTTAGTGTTCCATTTTTTTCTTTAATGAAATATTTAAAATTGATTTGCTGACACAGATTTAATTTCTGTTTTGTCAGCTACACTGAAAAGTTTATCTGTAGGGGTTTGCTGTGTTACAAGAATCTAAACATGAACATGACTGATGAGTAAGGCTGTAACGAACTGAAGAATCTTCGTTCTTCAGTGCTAAGGGAAAGAAATGTCTTTACGCATGAATTTATTGTTAAATGGAGCCGGAATACTGAAATAGATTTGATGATACAAAGAAAATAGAATTGTGAAAAAAACCCTGAGCTATAAATAGCACTTCAAATGTTTCCTGCCCTTAGCAATCTGTGTAAAATATAAACAAGACATTGTTTTTGTAACATTTATGAAACAGTTTTTCTGCACCTACAAAAAATTTGTTTGATATGCAGACGTGCCAAAGTTGCTCGAGTGATTGGTTTACTGGCATTACACACAGCTGAACTGAGAGAACATGTACCTGTTTCTGAGGTAACTTGCAATTTTTTTTTTTTTTGGGGTGTCTGTGTGTAGTTTTGTTAATGCTTTTACAGTTTATGCCAGAAATTTTCACAGCTTTTTTTAACCCTGCTTTATTTTTCCTCATCTGTGTAAATGGGAATGTAATTAGTTGAATGGATTAAATGTATAAACTTCTGAGTTTGTTCTGTGCAATCGTGGTTCTGATCTTTACTAACCTGTGGCAGAATTACCCACCAGTGGCAATACTCCAGCCTTTTTCTCTTCTTTTTTAGAAAATTAAGTAGTCGCTGTCATACTTGTGTGTAACTAGAAGGAAGTGTTGACATGTTTGGTTATCCTGAAATGTTATGATTAGTATAAAAATAGTACAATTGATTTATAGAAATTCTTTCTTCCTACAAGTATTTGAGATGGGACTAATTTGAGATTCCTCACAGTTCTTGAAGAATTTTCTTTGGAGAAGAAGAATATTTTTAATCCTTTTTTTCATTTTGCATGCTCAGTTGCTGACTTGAACAGAAGACCTATTAGCAAGTGATCTTGCTGTCCTTTTTTGTATGCACACAAATCACATTAAACTTGGCAGAAGCTGCTGTTTAGTATCTGGTTAAAGTGTGAAAGTGACATTATTTCTACTTCATGAGGTGAAGTCAGGATTTGAATGTAATGGGTGTTTAAATATGAGAAACAGCTGCTAAGCACACGTAGCAAATACGCTTCTATACTGTGCAGGCGTGGTGAGTAGGACCATGTAGTTATTGGTTAATAGCTGTCTTTTTTGGCAACACAGCTAAGCATTTTTGGTTGTTCTACGTCCATGTGTTTTCTTCTTCATGAATGATTATGATTATCTTACTATGTTGCTTAACGTTTCAATTCTGTAGTGGAAAACTGAATGCAAAATATTATTGCCTAGGGTTTTTGTTTGCTTTATGATGTTACAAAGTGGGGAACGGGTCCTTATGGTTGCAGTCACGGAATTTTGGTCGAAGTCTTTCAATATTGACAGCTGCATGTCAGTTGAATTCCAGGAGGCAATTTAGGTGCAAATACCTGTGGCAGATTTTTCTGAATCTTACCTATTAGAAGTTCCTGTAAAAATGCTCAAACATAATTTTGAGATGTCTGTATAACCTTTGGCCTTAGGTGTTTTAGATGTTTAGCACTAATGTATGCAGCGATACTTTCCCTAGCTTCCCAGTTTCCATCAGAGAAAACATACATCTTGGCCTGCTTTGTGTATGCAAAAGCAATAGATTGAGGTAGTTTTACCTTGAGCTATAGTATTATTTTGTTTCCAGTTTTCTGATTTTTTTTTTCATATAAACGTAAAAATTGTTCACAAATGAAATGAAGCATTTTTAGAAATATATGTATACTTAAAAAACCACGTTAAGTTTGAGACCAGTTGTTACTGAAAATTTGTAACCAAGTAAACTCTCCAAACCAAATGATGGCTTAGAAAGCCAACGTTGGTTCATTGCAGCGCTGGGTGCATGGGGTTATCTCCTCCTAGCGTGCACACTAAAGGTAGTTCTTTGTGCTATATTTATGTACAAAAATTTAAGAATTAGTAACTCTCCCAGTCCAGCCCCTTTACAGCGATCGGTTAGTGATTTACATACAATTGTAATACTGCAGACACATTATTTCCACTATTACGCATGCTCAGGGGAAGGGTCTTTGCATGGGCAAGGGTCTTTTTGACCTATGGGCGTGATTTTTAGTATTATAATGAGCTTTTAATGAGCAAAGTTTGCAAAAAGGACAATATTTTAGAATATCTGCTGATTTACCAAAACAATTCTCATCTTACAAGGACACTGTGAGGTACTAATGAGCCTGTACCCTTCTGCTTGTGATGAGCAAGGAGGCTCATCTGTTGTTATCAAACATTCCGAACCTTGAGTTTTCTTGCTAAACTGGTAATGTGCACAGAGCATCGTCAAAACAGCTTAACACACAGAGAAAACTTCTAGATTGCTGTATTAGTCCAAGGATTAACCTTTCACAGTTCAGCTTGTCAGCGTAACACACACAAAGAACATCTGGCGTATGTATAACACTCCCACCTTGTTCTAAAAGTTAACCTGCAACACGGTGACATTTAAACTGAAGGCCTGGAAAGAAAAATTAACTTTAATTAGCACTTTCTGGCCCCCATTCTTATATGAATTAAACTTAATTGTTGCACACATTCATTGGGAAAATAGAGATTTATTTTTTTTAATTAAGAAATCAGAGATCTAGTACTCTTCTAAAGTCATCTATTGTGCTTTCTGTAATGACATTCATTCCAAGTTTTTTCTCCCAAAGTAGTATCTCTGATTTTAAAAAAGTTTCAGAATGTGTACATAAAATTAGAATGAGGAAAAAAAATTAATCCTAATATTAGGATATCAACATATTCTAAAATGTCTTGCTGTGATCCAGGTCTTACAGACTGAAGATAGGAGTGATCTGTCTATTGGTAGTGGTTCTGTGATGTTGCTTCTTCCAGCCCTAGTAGCTTCTAATGTTGTTTGTTTTCTGACCCTGTTAGACAGGTGTGGTCTGCCTGTAGAACTATCTCATATACCCCCAAAATTTGTTCACAAGTATGAAAAGTCAGTTCAGAACTCATGAAGATGAGATTCTGAAATTATTGTTGCCCCTTATGTGTACCATGCTATGTACACCAAATTTCCTTTCCAATTGTTATTGCTCAATCACAGCCCCTTTGCAATTCCTTGTTGCTTCATTACGCGCTCATCCAGATATTTGTGATTTCTTTTGTACTTTAGGACACCACTGCTGGCCTTTGCATGTTAAAATCCAGCTCTTCATTTCTACCTCCTACTATGTTTTACCCACTTCCACATTTATTTAAGGATATTTCCTCTATATTTGATGTTGAACCTGTACCATCAACCATAGAATGGTTGATGTTTAAGTGATTTGTTTAACAGTAGTAACATTCAGTCCTGAAGAAGCAGAAAAACTTTAGGAAAGCAAAGAATCCTCGTCCTTATTTTGCAGACTAAAGTAAACTTTCACACACTGTATGCCAAAAGCGTTCATTTTGTTATTTAAGTTCTTATTCAGGCAATCGGGGAACAGCCCTTTTGTTTGGAACGCAACCACCAGAGGTCACTAAAGCACAAAAATAAAATGCAAGTAAAGTACTGTTTCACAGGCAAGGCAAAGATGTAACCGTGGACTTGCGTGCTATCTTTATTCTGCTGATGTATTCTAATATGTAGGTCATCTCAGAAAAAAATAACAAAAAAATGAATATTTATACCTGTGAATTCACTTGATCTATTTCTAGTTAAGGTTTTTTTTAGAAGAACACTGCATTGATTAGAAAAAATGAGACTGATCTTAGAATACCATAGGGAAATTGAACTCTTGTATGTTTTTCTTCAAATCACATTCTTAGACTGAAGATGAAGAAATTTTATATGTAATTTCTTCTATCTGACAGTTGCAATAAAAGTGTTTGATAGGTCAGGTTTTTTCTGATTTAGGATTGTATTCTTTTTCCATGGCATTTCCCTTTTAGCAATCTGAAAATCTCCTATTTATTCCTAGTCATTTTAGGAAAATACCTAAAGATTTAAGTTTTATCTTTGTAGTTAGGTTTTGAAACCGGTTCTTAAGGAATTAGATGCTATGAGTCAAAGGTTCTTTTTGGGATTCTTGAAAAGAAAAATCTGTTTATTCTTCATCTTGCAGAAGAAAAAAATTCTTCCCAAGTTAGGGAGGCTTGCTTCTATGTATGTCTAAGTTGTCTTATTAAAAGAAGCTGGTATTCTTTCTGCTCTGTGAATACATCAGGACTGCTGCCGTTTAGACACAGCCACTCTGATGTGAGATTTCATGCTCAGACTTTTATTTTAGTAAGAGATGAGAGAGCAACTTCTCAGAATGCCTCCAGGCCAGGGAGCAGTGTCCTTCTCCGGTGGTAGGACACCAGCTTCCAGCTCTTGAGTCGCACTCTGTCTGTCCTTTTGGAGGCAAAAATCTAGTCCTTTTCATTACCTCTTAAATTTGCTACTTGGGAGTATCAGCCTCACACTATGACCTAAGCAGCTGGGCCTGTGTCCACTGCTCCACTGAGTGTTTAAAGGGCCTAGATAACCTGCTGCAGCCTTCACACTGCAGGTTTCTTTGCAATGCCTTTGGCTTATGAAATCCCATAATTACATATTAATTATGGAGTAATTAATTCCAAAGTAACAAACTAAATATCCCATGGAGAATGACAGCATATTAGAATATCTCTGTAATACTGAGCTTAGAATGCGGTTCCTTTATCAAAGCAGTAGAATATCCTGATTTCTGTTTCCATCCAAGTTGGAACTCCGTATAATTTGAGCCTTTTTATTTCTGATTTTTTTAAGTGGTTGTTTTCTACAATTGTAAAGCGGCTGCATCATTGCAGGTGCAGTTTTATGACCTGTAAACTCTTATGTAGACTCTAGTTAGTCTAATGGTATCCACTTTGGTCTACGTCTACAGTTTGTTGTTATTCGAGTTCATACTGAATGCCAATTTTAAGTCATGTTCCTTGCTTATCTCTGATAAATCCTGTTTCTAGGTCTATCTATCTATCTATCTGTGGCCATATTGTAAGGAGATGTAAATAAAACTTTTTTCATTTGGCCATTTCGTCCCAATCTATTTTGTTTTAATGATGTTTTATTGTAAAATCACTTTCTGAATCTGCTCATGAATATCATAATTGTAGTATATCCTTGTTTGTTTCTTCCAAGGGTGCTTTCCTTGTTTTGTCCTGATACCTCTTATGTGGAACACCCCCACCCCTTTCTTCCAACAGCCAACCAAAAATCACCTACCAAACCCACCCCAATCAAAAACCAAAAACTAAAACTAAAACCGACAAAAACCCCACAAACCTGAACCTCTGGGTTATGGAAACTGTAGCAGACTGTGTGCATGATTACGTAGAGATGTCCACTGCTTTGTAAAATGATGAAAACCTTAAAACTATCTTTCTGGCATAATCAAGATTGTCACTTGATAATTTGATAACAGTGAGAGGAGATTCCATTTAAATTTTTTGATTGACTTTTAGTAAACTTTCATCATTTATAATAAGTTTCTTCAGTTTGTTTTCAACAACCTTGTCTACTGCATATAACTTACATACTGCCCTGGGGCATGTGGCACAAAGACAAACAAATAAAAGATCAGCATTTCTCAGGTAAATCTAGGGGACTGAAAACTCATGTTGCCGATTGCAGGATTAAATCACTTTTGCAATTTTCTTAGATTAATTGCCTAACCAAAGCAAAACCTGCACCCTTTTGCAAGACATTTAATTGACACTGTTTTTGCAGTCCATTAAATGTGCTCTGTTTTCTTTGAGAGATGAAATGGTCCATTTTTCCATTAAAATGGCATCAGTGGTGCTGCCAGTATGTCTCTGCAATAGTCTTCAAGTTATTTCTGGTGATAGTAAAAATGTTGTGGTGTTTCCTCCCACTCCCCCATAGGTGTGTTATTTTTGCAATAATGAAGAGTAATGCCCCTAGGAGCCTTTTCTGCAGTGGCTAAAGCTGCTTAGCATCTTGTGTTTTTATTGACAAATATTGCTTCTGTGAAATCATGAGTTCTTTCTGTATATTTTGATTTTAAGTAACTGAGTAATGCTTTTTTAGGATAAAAATAAAGTAATTTGAAACCTTAATTTACTGTTACAGTTGGTTTATAATTGATGTACACATTGACTTATGTCAAGTTCTTTGTTAATGGAATGTATGCTTGTAGCTGGTGGAACTCATTTAGCTGTACTATTACTGTGTAACCTTTTAATGTTGGTTATTGCAGAAGTAGTTATTTGTTAAAGTAGAACACTAGAATCCACTTCCATTTTGAAGTGAAGCGTTGGAAAAAAAATGTTACCTTCATTCTTCTGTGTACATACTGTGACAGTAATGTGCAATTCAGGTCTAAGATTGCCATATTTAAGTTGCTTATGCATAGAATAACACACCTTACATCAGAGAACACTTTAAAAGGAACAGGAGAAAAAAAATCCAGACTTTTCCTCTAAGGCACATACTTGCTTGATTGACACAATTGGGCTGCAGTGTGGTTTTGTGATAGAAGTTGCACTCTGGTGATAGCTGGAAAGCCTAATTTCCTGCCGCCTTCTGATTACAGCACTAAAAAACACTCAAACCAGGCTCAGTGTTAGGCAACATCAGTTGTATATTGGTTGCAGTCCTAGCTTTTCCTTTGAATACCAGCCCTTTCAGCTATAATTTGGAAAGAAAAATGTGATTTTTGGTCTGAAACACATTTAAAAAATAATTCTATAGAGAAGACGGACATTTCTAGCCACATGTTTGGTCTGGTTTGTATCTTCATGAAGCAGAATGAAGGAATTTGCAATGATCAATCAAGGGAACCGATTTCAAAGAAAACTTACGGAAAATCATCACGGTCTATAGATATTTTAAAAATATGAGGAATTCTATGTAGAATTAATCAGTCTGAAATATCCTACATAGATATTTTATTGATGGACACTGGTCTTCAACAATGTCATCAGCATGGCTTCTAAATCAAGTGTATAACGGGCCCTCCACCCAGAAGCACAAGATGACAACTTAGATGAACTTCACGCAGAGTTATGAAAAGAATAAAAATCCAGAAACATGATATTCAGACAAGGCAAGTGTGAATGGTAGAAATCTGCATATAATGATGATAGTTAAATACAGGGAAACAAAAAGTAAGAGGGGGCAGGGGGTGGGAAGAAAAGACTGCTTCTTTGAATGTTCCTGCTGAATATTATTCCGTGAAGACCGGAACTTTTTGGGCTTCTGAGCACTCTTTTTCATTTCTGCCCTTGGTAAAAACAAAACCAGGATCTCTCTCCTGTTTGTGGCAAATATTTTTACCTGCTTCTTTCTGTCGTTACAAATATTCAGGGCTTAAGGGCTGGGGGAACAGGGGAAATAAGTTATATTCGTGAACATCTGCAACTGAGTTATGTAATAATATATCTGTCGTGACACATAAAGAGAAGAATTAACTGCTGTTTGCTTTATGAAAAATGAAAACCAAACAAACCCCAAAGGCCACAGACAGTTCTTTTAGATGCATTTTTGATTTGTTAGTAAACCTAACAGATTTGTAAGTCAATTCGTACTATTTGTAATGGATTGTATCCCTTTGGGATCTTGTGTTTGGTTCCGAAGCAAGCTGATGGACCCTCCGTTTGAGTACATGACATCTGGGTGGCTACTCCACTTGTCTGCTAAGACATCCTCTGACAGCAGTTACAGAAAGTTGAATAGATAAGTTTTTTTGTGATTAAGCAATTTTGCACTGTGTTCCACCTGGAAAAATAACACACATCCATCCTAGATTGCTCCCTGGAGGAGTTCTAGAGGAGTCCCACTTCTGTATAAACGATGTAAAATGTTGTACATTTGCTTATCTTGTTTTCCACATTGTGGACAGTATTAATACTGTGTCCATAGTCTGATGGACTTCAGTCCATCTTGTTCCATGGCCCAGTTTACTGTACTGTACTGAACACAAAATTTGTGAAACCTGAATATTTCACTGATTCAGATCCTTTCTTCTTGTGTTTGCACCCCACAGAAGAGTTTGATAAAAGTATCTGTTTCTGTCTTGCCACCCACCTCTTCAGCCAAGCCACTTGTTTATTTTGGGTAATTTAACCAGCTTTCACTGAGGTGCAGGAGATCACAGCCACATGTGGATCCAACCCCTGATTAAGTACAGTCATCCCTTGTAATAGACATACTCTCCTGAGAAGGGAGGTAGGCAATGTGCTTGAGATGTTCAGAGAAGGCTGGTCATCTTTTTTTTTCATGCACCATTTTAAAGATGAGTACTTGGTATAAATGCTACCGTAGTTTCTTTTCTGGTTAGTGGTAATGCAACTGTGGCGTACTGTCTCAGCCTAGGGAGGGTGGCTTTCCTTTTCTCCAGGGAAAGTGAGATTGCTTTGGTATTGCTTCCCCATGTTACATGATGTGTGTGCACTCACGAGAAAATGAACTTAAAAGTAATTTCTGTTATGCTTGAGGCATAGACAGATTTTATGTCTGTAAAAGGGTTTGCAGAATTACAAATGTGCTTTAATTTCCACTAATGCATGCTGACAGCCATACTAATAGATCAAAGATAGAGTAATATTGTAAATCTGTACATTGCTACTTTACATCTTAAGGTATAAAATACTTTCTTTTTTTGAATATGCTGTAATTTTCAGTTCTGGACTGCTAAAACTGTAGTGGAACTTCTATATCTAGCTTGAAATGGGTTGAGAATCTGCTACAGGTAATACATCAACTCCACACACTATTGTGGTAAATGAAAGTAATGACTGTCTATCCAGGTATGAATCAATCTTCTTTCTTCTCTTGTTATGCCTATGCTACATCCATCCAGTCTGACAGCTAGCGTAAAAGGTGTAAGTAATTTATTAAATTCAAGATGCTTTTACCAGACAGTGTAGGACTTGCAGTTCATTACTATTTATGTCACGGAAAGGGAAAATGTAGGCAGGTTGAAAAGAAAAAAAATGTGCTATAGTTAAGAAGGAGACTTTATTTGTCAGACTGCGTCATTAAAATGAATTTCACTTTTTATGTTGTGCATCCTTCCACATAATGAACTTTTTCTACCTGAAACTTGTATGTTGAATCAAAGTCTTTGGGCAGATTTTTTCCAAGTCTTATATTTTTCCTTATAAAAAGATAAAATAATATTTTAAATCTTGTGCAAATCACTATTGTCAAGATTGAAAGTAATCTGTGCACATGACAGCAGGTAACAGCTTGCCTTCCTGCTTTTAGGACATTTAAAATATGTTCTTAAAATTATATATTCACAAATACTTTATTTAACATAAACAATATTTTATAAAAATACTTGTATATATAATTCTGCTTATAATATAGATGATGAATCACAACTTCCTGTTTCATAGGTTTTGTTGCAGGGGACAATGACAGATCTACTTCTTAAGTTTGGTTGACAGCACAGTCACTGCCTGTTCAATATGTGATGTATTCTGTGAGCTGTGATTTCCTGCACTTGTATAGTAGTTGGTTACTTAAATGTGTTAAGTGAACAGAGGGAAATCATAAGGTAAATGTTAGACTGTATGCTTTCTAGAGAAAGAGAGGCCATTATCTGATTATCATAGAACCATAGGATGGTTTGGGTTGGAAGGGACCTGGGCAACCTGTTCCAGTGTCTTGTCACCCTCTCCATGAAGAATTTTTTCCCGATATCTAATCTAAATCTCCCTGCTTTCAATTTAACCCCGTTACCCCTTGTCCTGTCACTACAGGCCCTTGTAAAAAGTCCCCCCCCAGCTTCCCTGTAGGCCCCTTCAGGTACTGGAAGGTGCTATAAGGTCTCCCTGGAGCCTTCTCTTCTCCAGGCTGAACAAGCCCAACTGTCAGCCTGTCCCCATAGCAGAGGGGCTCCAGCCCTCTGAGCATCTTCGTGGCCTCCTCTGGACTCACTCCAACCAGTCCATGTCCTTCTGTTGAGGACCCCAGAGCTGGATGCAGGACTGCAGGTGGAGTCTCAGGAGAGCAGAGCAGAGGGGGAGAATCCTCTCCCTCGCCCTGCTGGCCACGCTTCTCTGGATACAGCCCAGGATATGCTTGACTTTCTGGGCTGCCAGCGCACACGGCCGGCTCACGTCCAGCTTTTCATCCCCCAGCACCCCCAGGTCCTTCTCCTCAGGGCTGCTCTCAATCCATTCTCTGCCCAGCCTGTACTTGTGCTTGGGATTGCCCCGACCGAGGTGCAGGACCTTGGTAAATACAGACTTGTATTTGAGAAACCATAAGCATTTAAGAATAGTGAGTATCCTCTATAATATGTGGTAATTATTTAATGTTTGGTGCCTTCTGCCATAGTACCCCCATGCTATTAATCTTTGGGTTCTGGTCATTTAATTGTGCTTTTCCTGTTACGAATCTACTTATTAAACTTTAATGTACAAATTTATCATAATATATTAAGATACTCCATATAAAAATAATGCGCCTTACTCTTTTTAACAAGGATTTAACGGTTTTATCACAAGTCAGTCACTGAGCTTATGGCTCAGATTTCTCCAGACAGATATTCTCTTGTTTTATAAACCAGCTTTTTTTGAAATGAAATGAAAACTCGGATTCATTGCAGTGCTGACTAGCTTTTTGCCAGTTTTTGTTAGAAGTTTAGGACTGCATACTTAAATCTATTTAGATGGTGTCTCTAACCGTTTTATTAACCCTACTCTGGGAGAATAAATTTTACAGGTGCAAAATAAGGTTAGTGTTGATATTAAATCAGGGTTTTCTGCTGGTTGAGATACATAATTAAAACTGATAAATTTGAACAGCTTGCCTTGGTTCTCAGTAATAGATACACAATTTGATTTGTGTTTTCTTCCATCAACTCCCGCCTGCAATCAGGCAATCTAAATGTGGGTATCATGATGATGTAATGTCTCTAGCTAGTCTGCTGGGACTATTGTCTGCAGCTTGTGTGATAACACACTATTTCATGGCATGTTCAAGCTCAGTCTGAAGAGGCAAAGTTGAGAGATGTTAGCTGCATATGGATAATGTCCGTTAACACAGAGAGTGCTGAGGTACTTTTAGTGGTATTGATTCCACAGTGCAAGTATTTCCGAAAATATGTATTTCATCACAAAAGCAAGACTAATTATGTATAGCTATAGAAAGCAGATTAACAAAGGAGAAAATGCTGTCATTACATGTTCATCATTTAGTGCAGATGTGCACTTGAACTAACTTGGCTATTGCTTTTTCAAGCTGATACATTAGAAGCTTTAAAACCTACTGATACATTTATCTCTTCGTTTATATATGGAAGTGAATTCTCTCTAGGATGGCAGGCTATTTCAAGTTGCTGAACAACATCTGAAGAAATGTTCTGAAAGCAGTTAAAGAAAATAGATAATGAACACAGCATTTCATTAAAAAAGAGGAGGAGGTCAAAGTTTGTTTAGTAGATATTTTTGCTTTGATTTGAAGACTACATTTCCGGTTTTCATATGATTTCTCTACAAAGATTGGAGTTACAAAGCTGTTAAGGTTAGGAGGTAAAGGAAAATGATGGAAAATTGAGGATAAAAACTCTTCAGAGCCCTGAGAAAGGAAAAGTGCTGTGATGCCAAATATATCTGTAAACTATTAAAAAGAAAAAGTACGTCTTCTAATTTTTACAACTGGAAATTGTTGTTTCCTGGGATGATTGTTAAACTGATAGTTTATTTAATTATGTAGTTATTTTAACTACTTCTTTCACTTTCCAATTCCTTGTATGATTTTGTGAATGACTGTGGGATCTTCACGTATGTTTTCTTGCGAAGTCTGCTAGAATGAGACTGATTTTCAAGGACTATTTTCTTTGAGCTTTTCAGATTTTTGTGGCAATATCTATATTGTCTCTTTCTATATAGATGCAAATCACAGTAAGGTTGGAGGCTGCAATCCAGTCTTTGCCTGCAAAAATATTATGGCTTGTAGTAACATAAATTGCATTTAATTTTAGAAAATGATCTAGGAGGAAAGAATATTTGTTTACTGAGCCACTGATTTTATGCATCTATACATTTGTCATTGTGAAAAAGTTAAACCTTGTAACGAAAGTAGTTTAGCATCCAGCAACGTCTATGAGTAATTTTCAGATAAACATCTCTAGACAATGATGTCTTGCAATAAATCTGAAGTGACTTGTAAGATGCTGATAAGCATTAAGGTAGCTTCTTATATCAGGATATTCTGAACTGCAAGGCAGAGATGATAATGAATTTATCTTCTTTTTTTCAAGATTATGTATCTTTTTACTGGTTCTCTCTCAGAAAACAACAGAATTTTTGTATCCTGCCTACCAGGCCTCTCAGTTAAAATACTTCTGAAGTTACTCTGTTTTGCTATGTTTTTGTTCTTTGTGGATAAAAACTTTTTCTTAAACTTTTTCTTTATTGGTGCATATGTAGTGTAAGTGTATTCCATCAAGAATTTAATAATATATTAATAATAGCAAATTTGTCATCATGCATACACCCCAATTATTATCTGCTTTGCAGCGATCAGCAGCCAACGTGTGTGTTGGCATTTATATGCATTGCTTTATACGGAACGGGACTTACATTCAAAATCACAAATTTCTTTGTATTTCTGAAAAAACAGAGTAACGCTTTGGTGTTAGCTGCCTCTTACTGAACAACTAGATGGGACTGTGTTTTGCTAGGCCTTTTGAGGTAGTGGGAAGAGAGAGCATGCTTGAAAGTAGAGAGCCAGGACTATTTCAGGTAACCTTTCCCTTTGGCCAGACCCTTCTCGTGATTTGGGAGAAACCCACAATGTTGCTGTTGTGGTGTGTTTGATGTTGGTGGTTTTTGCTTGTTTGGGTTTTTAATTATTTTATTTTGCTGTGCTACCCAAGGTCAGGACTGTATGTCTTTGTGACTCTGGAAAACCTTTTTACATCCTTCAGTTACCGCACAGCTCTTCAAAGTCCTATCGCATTAACTCCCTTTTGGAGGAAGGACTGTAGATTGTTTTGCTCTCTCCTTCTGGAAGTAGAGTACTGAAGTGTCTTTGGCCCACAGTTTTCTGACAAGAGAACTGAAATTCCTTGGGAACTTTATTGTGAATTGTTCATGTGGATGACAATCACTTTTGTATCACTCTAGGTCAAAATCCTCACTTTACATACTTCCCTTAGTCTCCTTCTGCATTCCTGTTGTCCTTTCATCCACATCTGTTGCCTCAACTTCAAGCTTCCCATTTCCCAGGCTTTTCCTGCTCCTCCATTTGTTACACACACAATCTACACCACTTCCTTGGTTATGTCCAGAAAATGTGTGTGTCTCTACTATTTGCTTCTGAGCTGCCTCAATCCTTTGCCTAGTAGCTACGGCACCAGAAAAAAAGCTTTGGAAGCAAGATCTGCTGCCAAAACTGCAGTGCAGGTAGACGTGGCTACGCGTTTGTCATCTGTCTTTATGATGGCCCTTTTCTTCCATTTCAGAGAAGTGTGCAATGTGGCGTTCGTCAGCAACAGAATGTGTTCCCTCTCTGTGGCCTCATATTCAACCCAGGCTATAGTCTGTCTCCACAGCTCCATCCCTGTCACGTAATCTCCCATGCCTGAAGTGTGTTGTTAAAAAACGTGAGAGAGCTAGAGAACACATAATGGCAAACAAACCACCACACTTTAACCAGATTTTGTGAACTGCTCTACACTTCTAAGTCACCAAGTGAGCCGATTCCAGATTTTAAATCTGTTACCTGAAATATTAGTATCTACTGTACCTGGCCTGTATTTCAGCTGTGTTGAAAACCAGTTATCTGAACCATCTCTCATGGTTCACCTGAAAGGTTCTGTTTACTGTGAGTACTTTTTTCTGTCTAGGGAAAGCTTAACAGAGGCAAAATTATGAAGCTTGCAAGTGTTAGGGTTGTGGGACTCTGTCAGCTGAAGTAAACTGAGCAGTTCCTTGAACATGCAATGAAGCTGATGCTCAAGATTTAGACTTGGATTCTCCACAGAAGGAGAAAGGCGCCCACACTGGTGGGCCTGTAATCAGAACTGACCAATTCGTATCTTTTTGTTGGATTAATCTGAGACCAGTCTGAAAGAATGGCATTCCGGTTCATCGTTTAAATCCTATGCCAAGTCTGGGAATATCTTGGGAAACTGACTGCACAAAGTAAGTGGTTTCCCAGAACTGCTGCTTTTTAGGCCCCTTGTGCCAGGGTTGAAGTGCTGCTTGTTTGGATTCAAATAGGACTGCAAACGTTGAGCTCCCTGACATGCATGACAGAAGTCTGTGCTCCCTGTGCTATGTATACAGATAATACAATACTTATGTAGCTGGGAAAACACCAGAGAATTTTTTTTTCAGCTCTTTAACTCTTCCCTATTGTTTAACCACATTAAAAATAGTTTTAAACTAGAAGAGAACAATAAAAAGTCTATTACAGTGATCCAGTACTTTTTTCATTATGATTTGATTAGTTAGATGATCTTTATTGTATAAACATTTCTGCTTCTTATCAGATATTTGCAGTGTCCTCAATATGTAAGACCTGGACTCAATGACTTTGGGATAGGAGTGTCAGACCCAGTCCTACTTTAAAATATTTTTAAACAAGTCCATCTTAAAATGTCTGTTGTTGTCTACTAAGGTATAAAGTAAACACATGAAATGTCTCAGTGAATGTTTTTGTTGTTTAAAGGGGAAGGGAAGAGTTCATAAGCAGAAGAATGAAATAAAATCCATGCTCCATTTGTTATACTAAAGGGGATCATAATATGATGGTTTCTATTGCCTTGTTTTCTGTATAATAGTGAAATATGCAGAAAGTATTTTTTTGCCTGAACTACTATTTTTTTTTCCATAGGCTAAGCTACTTTACAGCAAAGCTTTCTCTATTTAACAAAAAAAGGTAGTGCAAGCTATAGCACACTTTATGTTTAAAGTAATAATTAAAACGTTGAGTGTTTTCAAGGTTTAAAATGGAATAGTTTGTGCGATATTACTGTTTATTTAAAGTACAGAACAATAACTTCAGACCTTACTTAGCGTATCACGCAAACTGTTGGAAATCACTGCCTTCCCTGACAGTATGTGTTTACAGCTTACTTACTTACTGTGCATTGTAAGTACTTAAAAATATTAGAACTAAATCCTTCCTAACAAATAGCCAAAGGAACTACTTAAGGGACACAAGTATGTTAAACCTGTATTTGCCAAACTTTCATCTTTTCCTACTCTTGCAAGGCGTGAATGTTTTGTAGCACGGGTTACATACAGATCTGTTGTGATTTAGGCTCAGCCAGCAACCAAGCACTATGCAGCTGCTCACTCACTCATTTTTACATGTTGTTCTATGACTTTTTTTTTTTTTTAAATTTTAGGCAATTATACTTTTAACTGAACTCATCAGAGAGAACTTCAGAAACAGCAAATTGAAACAATGCCTTTTACCAGCACTTGGAGAGCTTCTATACCTCATAGCCAGTGAGGTAAGACTGTCAAGTGATCGTTACAAATATATCAAATGTGAAAAATAATTCCTATGGTAAAGTAGACAAAGAAACCAAAACACTTTTTATTTGTATCCTCAACAGTTTCTTATCCTTGTAACTTCTGTGATACTTTTTCTACTTTAAGAAACATGTAAGTTTAATCATGCACTTCATCTGTTCTATAATTCTTTAAGCATAGAGTTTTGACTACATAAAACAATTCTTCAATCACCAGAATGACTGCTGGCCTCCAAGTGTCAGATGTAAAGGTTAAAAGATCTTATCTAGAGACTGATTAAATAGAAGATATCAGTACAGCCTATGATATCAATAGATACATCTAGTCCATGTTAAGTCTTATCCTAGCGTGGTTGGATTCACAACACGGTGGAAAAGGAAATTGAACTATTTGAATTGAGTTTGTTGTTTACGTCCATTTTGCTGTTCAGACTGCTCAATTGTTTTACCAAGCTGCTAAATACTTATTTAAACTGTAAGTTGTTGGGGACATGGCTGATTTTACTTATTTATTACCTCTGGGGTTTTGCTAAGTGTTTCTAGGTCCAACCACAATATTAATATTTAATAATAATAAAGATTATTTCATTTTCATATGAACATTTGGTAAATCATAAATTATCAAACACTTAAAATCAAATTCAGCTGTTCAGGTGCAGCGTGATTCATTAGGTTAAGTACAGGATCACTGGTTACACATCTGTGGTTTAGAAAATGCTGGAGAAAGTCCAGATATTCAAAATGGCCCTCTGCAATCCTAAACTCTGATGTTATGTGTGTACTTGCATGTGAGATCTCACAAGTAAGGTCTTGCGCTCCATCTCTGCGTTTTACTTTGAAACAGAAGCCAGGAACAATTCACAAGCAGCATGGGCAGACCCCAGGGAGGATGTCCTCTTAAGTGAATTGCCTTGAGGGAAAACTTTCAAGTTCTGTGCAATATTTCCATTCATTTCATGCTGTTTATGTTATTATGGTATAGAATCTAAAGTTTAATCTAAATCAACATGTGCTGTGAGCAAAAAGTAGGAAGATCCCACAGTGTTTGGTGATAGATTTAAATTTCTTAAATGTCAAATAGTGTAGGTGTGTTGAGGCAATTAAGAAGGGTGCTACGTTTCAGACACCTTTTGCCTTTAAAAAATTTCTGACTAGCAACTCAACCTTGCAGGAAGTTATTAATCAGTCTAAAGAATGGAAGAACTACTGATGTTTCAGGACTGCACCATTTCTTAAGGCTTTTTATTTTATAGTACATATAATATGTATGGTGACAGAAAAACGTGACAGAATTTCAGGCTAAACTAGATGAATAAAATGAGGAACAGACCTATGCCAATTTCAGCATCGGCTATAATTTTAAATATGTCTTGACTCCTAGTCTTGTCCTGCCTTTTCCAGGTGGAGAAGATTCCACTTCTGACTGTTAGAAAGTGACCTACCATCCTCCTCTGAAACTTGGGCTACCTTTTCTTAAACTTACACGTTAAGCCTTGGAAGGCAAACTGTGATTAAATGTCAACATGTTGTTACTCAGATAAGATGAAGGAAATGGAATATAGTAGATCTGATAGCTCTGTTGGATGTCAAACCACTCTTACTATTGTTGCCTGTAAATTACATCCTAGGAAAATCGTTCCATACCTCTTAATACAAAATTAGGAGAAATAAATATTAAAAAATTCGGAGTTTTAACAAACTCATTTTCTCTGTTGATATGTGTTGCAAATAAAGTTTTGATTTATTTTCAGTAAAGAAGGAACATGAATTTTACTAGGCAATTCAGTAATAGTCTTCCCTGCTAATGTGCCATGCTTTAATTAAATGCTTGACATTATCACATCACATATGGTGAATTAGTGTAGGCCACTCAGAAATCGGAAAATTCAGGAAGTATAATTTGGTTTTGCATTAACCCCTACCTTGTCCATCCTATGCTTTTTTTATAAACAGTTTATTAGAATGCTAAATATAAATTGCTAATATGATCAGTAAAGTTCAAGAGATGTATAATTTCTGACGGAATTGTTGCTTGTCATCCTTTGTCCTCTTATTAAGACAAGCCACACATTGATTTCATAGCCTGTCAACTTTGTACCATCTAATGCCTATTATTTCTCACTTTCTTTCCAGAAGACACTATATTTTTTTTTTTATTTGCTGATATCTCTGTATTATTAGCCTAGATATGAAGGGGTTTTCTTTCAGTTAAACCTTAATATATCCAAGTGTCCTCTTTTAAACTTGGAGTTTTACAGCAGGCTACTGCAGGGCTGGGGCCGGGAGTGTTATTTAACTTCTAATGGAAGAATCAAACCCCTGATTCAACTAGCAGTGAATTAGTCCCTCTAACAGGATGATTTCAAGGAAATGTGCCTAAAGATCTTGAAACAGCATCGATAGGTACTGAAGGCTATACCGTACAATAAGTTTTAGTAAACAATTTGTATCTCCTTTCATGACTCTGAATGCTTTTTCCCCCCAAAGTAGGTTTAAATTTTTTTTAGTTGCCAGACAAAGGTATTCTGTTTGTTTGGTAGAATTAAATCACATTTAAAGAGAAGCGTTATTACTCTTAATAATCAGTTGTCTCTTTCTGAAGTAATCAAGATGATTGAGAGGGAATGCAAGAATACTGTTGTCTGTGTGCGAATTAGAAGGAATTGATGAAATCCAGAAATATCAGGACAAAATCTGTTATGGATTTTGAAGACTATTTAAATAGGCTAATAGCAATTTCTGTGCTGCACATGAAATAACATTAAATAGTAATACTGCCCTGGAATGTAATATATTTTCTAGCGTATATTCATTGTAAATGTGTGTAATATGGAAATTATTAAGAATCTGTTACCCATTTTTTAAGTGAGTGAGATTATTATGATTTTTTGATTTAATCATTTGTGCCGTTGGCTTCATTTCAGGAGGAAAAAAGGAAGCACCCCAGAGAATGCTGGGTTGTTCCCTCGGCTGCTTACACTGTGCTAATGAGGTGTCTCCGGGAAGGGGTAAGGCTCTTTCATTGTCCTCAGTAGAATTTCTCCACCGTAATAACCCTTTAGGCATTGTGTGAGGATTGTAGCCTGCAGCACTGCAGGAACTTGTCAAGCAAGTATTGCTCTTGAATTTAAATAATCGTGATAAAACCATTACCTAAGCAGGAGATTAATGCAAAAATGCAGTGTTGTTCTCTGTGCATTCAACATCTACGTATTGCTGCTTGTGTTTGGAAATGGGATTGTAAATATAAACTACTGTTAATAAATGTGGAATTTGTTAATGCTGTGGCTTTCTTCTGAGAAATGTTCTGACAGGTTGTACTGTCCTCTTGCAATTTGATTTTCTTACCTATTTTGTAAATCTTTGAGCAAGGTTTATTTTTTATTTTGAAATGGCTGATATATACTTCTTGAGAAGTGCATTGTTATTCTACTGGGGTTTTAGCCTTCTATTGAGGTCAAAAAGTAGTAATCTGTTTTATTCTCATACATGTGCTATGCTGTATTCTTCATTTTTCTTCATGATGACTTAAGAAGGAAAGAAAAACATGCATATAGTTCCAATTTGTAAAATGAAAAAGAATTTAGTAGAGGGTTTACATTTACTGTTTGTATGAGACCACTTTATTTTTGCCCAAGGCAAAGCTCAAGGCAGAAAACATGTTGGAGGTTGCTGGAGGGGGGAAAGCAAGAGAAATAACCTTTTTTTTTTTTCCCTTTTCCTTTCCTTCCTTTCCTTCCTTTCCTTCCTTTCCTTCCTTTCCTTCCTTTCCTTCCTTTCCTTCCTTCCTTCCCTTTCCTTCCTTTCCTTCCTTCCTTCCTTTCTTCCTTTCCTTCCTTTCCTTCCTTTCCTTCCTTTCCTTCCTTTCCTTCCTTTCCTTCCTTTCCTTCCTTTCCTTCCTTTCCTTCCTTTCCTTCCTTTCCTTCCTTTCCTTCCTTTCCTTCCTTTCCTTCCTTTCCTTCCTTTCCTTCCTTTCCTTCCTTTCCTTCCTTTCCTTCCTTTCCTTCCTTCCTTCCTTTCCTTCCTTTCCTTCCTTTCCTTCCTTTCCTTCCTTTCCTTCCTTTCCTTCCTTTCCTTCCTTTCCTTCCTTTCCTTCCTTTCCTTCCTTTCCTTCCTTTCCTTCCTTTCCTTCCTTTCCTTCCTTACCTTCCTTTCCTTCCTTTCCTTCCTTTCCTTCCTTTCCTTCCTTTCCTTTCCTTTCCTTTCCTTCCTTTCCTTCCTTTCCTTTCCTTCCTTCCTTCCTTTCCTTCCTTTCCTTCCTTTCCTTCCTTTCCTTCCTTTCCTTCCTTTCCTTCCTTTCCTTCTTTCCTTCCTTTCCTTCCTTTCCCTTCCTTTCCTTCCTTTCCTTCCTTTCCTTCCTTTCCTTCCTTTCCTTCCTTTCCTTCCTTTCCTTCCTTTCCTTCCTTTCCTTCCTTTCCTTCCTTTCCTTCCTTTCCTTCTTTCCTTCCTTTTCCTTCCTTTCCTTCCTTTCCTTCCTTTCCTTCCTTTCCTTCCTTTCCTTCTTTCCTTCCTTTCCTTCCTTTCCTTCCTTTCCTTCCTTTCCTTCCTTTCCTTCCTTTCCTTCCTTTCCTTCCTTTCCTTCCTTTCCTTCCTTTCCTTCCTTTCCTTCCTTTCCTTCCTTTCCTTCCTTTCCTTCCTTTCCTTCCTTTCCTTCCTTTCTTCCTTTCCTTCCTTTCCTTCCTTTCCTTCCTTTCCTTCCTTTCCTTCCTTTCCTTCCTTTCCTTCCTTTCCTTCCTTTCCTTCCTTTCCTTCCTTTCCTTCCTTTCCTTCCTTTCCTTCCTTTCCTTCCTTTTCCTTCCTTTCCTTCCTTTCCTTCCTTCCTTCCTTCCTTTCCTTCCTTTCCTTCCTTTCCTTCCTTTCCTTCCTTTCCTTCCTTTCCTTCCGAGATCTTTATTGCCTACAGTTTGTGATTAATAGTGGAAGAGTCTAGGTGCATTTTAACATCTTCAAAC